>VXBQ01011974.1:379124-478877 GCA_013400175.1 Phainopepla nitens | reverse complement strand
CACCCCGCCCGCTGACCCTCCTCCAGCCCCGCGCCCACTTCCTCGGGAACACCCACCTGCCTAACCCTGCCCGGCCACCTGCCCACTTCCCCTCCTCAATGCTGCCTGCCCTCTGCACGCCCTCGCTCCTCGCTGCACCCCGACCCACTTCCCCTGCCACCAGCCTGCCTGGGCTCGCTCCCCCAGTCAGGGCTCTTCAGCTCTCGTTGCACCCCTGCCTGGCCGCCTCTCTGTCACTCACCTTCACTTCCAGCATGTCCCCCCACTCCTTCCTTTTCCAGTACTTACCTACACACTCTTCTCCTTGTCTTCTACCTCCAGGCTGCCAGCTCCCCATCAAACGCTGACTCTCACCTGAGCAGCTGAGCCCGCTGCTCCCTGTGCCTCCCCACAGAACCCGTCTGCCTCACCTGTGGTCACTGCCCCGGAGACCCTGCTGCACGCTGGAGTCCTGGCTGGGGAGATGCAGTAAAGGAAAGGGCACAAGGGGGTTAAACACCATGGAAATTTCAGCTTCTGAACGCACCTCCCAGGTACAGGCACAAAAAGGGCAGATCATAAAAGTCAAGTCATCACCAGAGGAGGAATTTGAGCAGAAGGCCTTAAAGATTCTTCCAAAGCACTCCCCTGCTTCAATCACCAATGTGGCTGTGACATTTCAACCATTAGGGGAAGGGATGTCACAGTGACCTTCCCCAGGCATTCTGTAAGGTCACACAGGAGGACACTGGTCAAAGCACAGTCTGTGTACAGACATAATGAGACACAGATTGACTGGTTGCTTAATTGCTCTTCTCTGTTTATTAATGGTCTTTTCCATGCTCTTTTAGATCCACACCTTGACAAATATCCTTTTCTTTCCAAATTAGTGGGACTTTTCTTGTAGTAAAGTGCTACCCAGTGTGTCTCAATCTAGCCACAACTAAGAGGTACACTGGGAGTGAGGAGTGTGTGGGACAGCATCTGAAAGGTGGGAAGGTAAAATGAGATTGTATTTTATCACTCTGTGCAGCAGGTTCTCAAGGAGACTTCTATTTTAGATACTGGAAAGATGCCAGAATACTATTATCTTGCGAACAAAAGGCAAGTACAGGTACAGTGTCCTGACAGTACACAGACTTTGAGAGAAAATAATAAATAAAAATTAAAGAAAATACTCCTTTACAGGCTGCCTGCAAATTTGGAATTAAAGTGGCCAAGCTACAACGCCAAACATTTCAGGCTGGTTCTCTTTGGAACAATACAAAATTCATTCAGACCATGGACACACTGAGAAACTAGTCCTTATTCTTCCATCTGTCTGAACTGTATGTAAACTAAAGGAGCCTTTTTGACAATCCTAATCTAAATTAAGACTTTGAAATAAAGTGAGACAATGTGATTTGGCTTTGGGTTCTGCGGAACTTCAGTATGTGCGGGTAACTATCTTGCCAGGGGGAAACAGAAACTTGCCAGTTAACAATTCTGGGCTTAACAAAAGTTCCAAGTTTTCATGATTCAGAACTGATTAGCAGCTTGTTTAGAAATGATATGGCATTAAAAACGATGTTAGCCACAGCCTCTCCTTCCGTACTAGGATTAAGGAAATGTGGTAATGCGGCACAGTCACTGCCAGTGTCATTCTTTCTGCATAACTGAAGATGACTAAAAGTAAAACTATACTGGAGGTAGCACTTCTTAGATGTGATTTGTTTCTGACCATGTGAAAGTTTCATTTGAAATGCATTTTCTGTATCTAAAGGAGAAGAGTAAAAATCATAGCACAGGGATAAATCCAGGATGAGCAGAGGGGAGATGAGTATCTCCAGAGAGGATCGTGCCCAAAGCAGGGCTGTGTTTCTCCTGTTAGCTGTGCAGCTGAACAGCACAGCAGGGGCTGAGTCCATCAGGTTGATCCCTGAAGGCTGGTTCCTCACAGCTGGGACAGCCACCCACCAACCAAGCACCATGCCAGCCAGTCACCCCTGGAATGTCTCAGCTATTATCAGCCAGCAAACCAGAGCCAGTTTGGCTCTACCACAGATGAGATATCCCATCTCCTGACCAGCAGCCTAACTGACGTCATCTTTCTAGTTTGCAAAGCACCCCTGGATTACTATCAATTCCACTTACTGAATCTTCTGTTAGTCCAACGGGGAGAAAAATTAATTTAAAAATAAATTAATTATAATCTTAACGTGCTGAGAATACAGCAAACAATTCTGACATGTCCTAGGAGCAGTGAGATACCCATGTTTTCCATTTGGTTGCACCAGTGCTATTATCAGATGTTGGGTATTGCCCTTGGCTAACACAAACAGCTCTGGTGATACAGCAGATTGTGCTTGATAGGCTTATTTAAGAATACGATGAGTAAATTCTGGTTTTAACCCTATATCTACTGTGATAGCAGTGCTTTCTTATATTGGCACCTGGCACACACATCCAAAACTGATTCAGCAGACAAAGCTGGGGCTCATTTAACTCTCCCCTTCCCAACTGGCATGAGCTAAGACCAGAAAACTCACTTTGCCAATCACTTTAGAATGCACTAAATCCTGGCAGGCCAACACACACAGACCAACCAACCAACAACAACAACAACAAAAAAAACCAACATGTTGGTCTTCAGCATCTTAGGAAGATGACCTAAATCATTTAGCTGTCTATCAACAGCATGTAATTACTCTCATCCAGAACTCAACAGCAATGTTATACTCTTCGGAGGAGAGGATCATAAAGACAGAAAGGACTGCCATAAACTGACAGGTGAAGCAAGGCAGAAAACTTAGAATATTGGCTCCTGCAACTGCAGGAATTATCCTCCCACTACAGCTGAAGAGAATCAAGCTCTACAGTTCACATTTAAATTAATGCTTTCTGCCTAAGAAAGCATCAGCCTTGATTTAAAGACAAAGTGAAAAAGAGTGAGATAATTTCCTTGGTGTTGAACTGATCTACAGGCAACTTAGACCAAACCTTTACCATTAACTTAAAAAAAATTATCAATCATTGGTCTAGTAGCCCATGAAAGCAAGGCAGCATTCTCCATCTGTTGAGAAATATTTTATTTCAGTGTGAGCCTGCTCTAAACAAGGTGGAAGTGTCTCTACAGGGAGGGCATGTCAAGAAGTGGCCCTTCTGCTTAGAGGACAGAATGGAGAGGCAATGATGGTGCTGTCAAGGACAAATTACAAAGGCAATGGTTTCTGAAATGGCCATCTGTGACTTCAGAGAGGTACCTCTGCAAGCAGACAGGGTTTACAGCAAAACACAGCGTGGGAATGACTTGCTGAAGAGGCCTCGTGCCAACACTGGCTTGCCTGGCTCTAATGGCCCCCATCCAACAGTTTGTGCAAGGTATGAAGCAAATTTTGCTTCCAACTCTGCCAATACCTTCAGGGTGATGAGGTTTTGCTCATGGGAGAAGAAGTTGACATAATATATATCCTTCTTGGATCTATTTTTCTTTATCAGTTTGTGCTTTTCTCCATAACTGGGATGTTCATTGCTGCTGCTCAACCAGCTGCCAGGACACACACATCTACTCCATATGGATCTCTACCCATGAATTTGTTTCCATTAAATGGAAATCTTAAAAAAAATTGATTCAGAAACTTAGAAAGGGAGCATTGAAAGTTTTCAGTAATGTGTGATAAGTTTGGTTCACTAACATAACAGTAAATAATACACTCCATTATGAATTATGTAATCATTTTAAAGACCTGAATTGGCAAAATCTCAATGAGGTGCTTAATCCAATTTTCCCCCAACTTCAGGATTTTGGATTCATCTCTAAGGCCATCTCAGAGGTGAGAAATGCAGCAAGGTCATTCCTACTTGCCTCTATGGACAATCTGCTATCATAACCCAAAAGAAGCAGCTGAAACCTCACTCGTTTATCTCCTCACAATGGAACAGTTGCAAAAGTGCTATAAATGCAAAATGCTTAAGCCTTCAAAGTCATGCTCATAGTATGGGTGGAGACTTGAAACTATATGGAAAGCAAATTTGCCCTCAGGCCTTTTCAACAGGTTACAGCCTGCAAATTGTTAATGTTATATGCAGTAATCAAGTTAGTGATGGGGAAGTTTTACATATGCATGTAAGAAAAGCTTATAAGGCAGAAATAAATTAAAATATACCAATAAAATGGAAAGGTTCTGCAGAATTGCTCTTAATACACTAAGCCTGGAAGATTTTGTTGTCCCAGCCAATGAAGAGGAAGCCACAGGTCTCCATCCACAGAATTAATCAAAGTGTTCTTATGACTCTTTTCATGACTTGCAAGATTGGCAGTTCTGTATCTATGGTACAGTAATCTCCACTTTAGCTGATTTTATTCAAGAGATGGAATGTGCTCCTCAATCACTTCACCCTCTGACCAAAGCTCCAAGATAACATGGTCTTTCTTGTAGCACTGTCCCTTTCCAGTCCCTGAGAGCTCATCGATCTTTCAGAGATTACTGAAGTTGCCATGCAGGAAAATATGGTTGTTTTCAAACACAGAGCTCCATATAGAATAAGAAGAAAAGCAACCAAGAAAGGACTAAACATTGATAAAGGTCAAAGATGTTCAAATCACACAACCACCTGAAAACCTCTGCTGAAATCCAGACTTGCATTAGAGTTACCGAAGCACAGTGAACAACTGCACTTGTGGCCCAGGGCTCCCAATTCCCCCAGTTCTGCTTCAGCTTTTGGTACAGAGCATCTCAGTTTGCCATGAATCATTGCAGCCTTGTGCCAAACAAACATCCAAGCCTTTCCAAGATGCATCAGGCAGGTATCACTCTACCTGCCCCCTCCCTGACCATCCTAGAGGCAGGTTCCAAACACGTTCAACTTGTCTTTGAGCAACTGAAACACCCTGTAAACACAAAACCTCGGGTATCGTGTGAGGGAAGACGTAACAACAGATACAACAAAGAAAAGAGAAGAGATAAAGTATGGGAAAACAAAAAAATTGGAGCGTGCAATTATCAAAACTGAATGATCAGTTTTATCAAAACTGAATACTCCCTGAATACAGGGAGTACATAGGTGTCAGATTATAATGAATTTCCTATTAGGAAGTATTTCAGAGGTGGGGCCAATAGAAACTAAAGAGTCATTTTTAATTGAGTAAAATAAACCCTACGAGTGAGTACAGTAGTAATTTTCAAATATGCTGTACTGAGTTCATCAATCTCATTAACAGTTTCATTTTTAAATTCTTCCCCAGCACCAAGTGCCAGTATTTCTGGAGTTCAGCACAGCCAAGAGATGCTGGTAGGTAGTTTTTCTTCCCCAACCCCCCAGTTCTATACTTTCTTGCTAGTTACTAAAAAAAAAAAAAAAAAAAAAAAAAGCTTTTCACAGAAGATAACATAAATGCATATTCTTGAGAAGCTTTTGACTAACAGAAAGGCTTTGAAATACAGGTATTGGCTATCACACAGCAAAAAGAAGACCTTTCAGCTCAGTCCTTTCCTTGAGGTAATTTTACATATTGACATGCAGTCTTGCTATGCGATAGCCAAGAGAATTATCTTTGTGATTGTCCTCCTTCACAAAAGGACAAAAGCCAGGCTGTTAGTCCTGCCTGATATCTTTGGAATGGAAATACCTCCATCAACACTTTCCTCTGTGTGATACCTGTTCCTGCAGGTTAGCAATTACTCTCAGAAAGAGCTCATCCAAGTCAGTGGGGCTTCTCACGTAAGAAAAAAACAACCTCATATCAAGTAGTAATGGCATAAAGTCACCTGTTGCAATAACACGATTCTGAATCCAAAATGAAAAAGCAAGATTTGCAGGGATACTGGAACAATTTCTTAGCTGACCATTTGCACAATTTGGGGAGGAAAATAAAGCCATTTAAAAGAATTTAAATACTAGAGGTATTAATATTATTCCTTCTGCTATCTGGATCTCCTACAACTCTTTTCATTATTAAACATAGAAATCCTTTCTAAAAGAAACTGGTCTTATTATCTTGTTTCAAGGGTGGTAGCAGAGGTAGGGCTCAAGTATGTAATATAGCAAAGTTTTGCAGAGAGCATGTGGACTGCAGTGGTCACAAGCACTAGACCACGTAATTTCTTTAGCCTTAGTACAGGACCTCCTCCCCTCTAAAATCAGGGAGTGCATTTGTATTCCCCTTAAGCAGGGAAGAAAGCTGACCACCCCAAAAATAATCCATAACTGATTGGGAAAAAAAGCTTTAACAAGAAACACCATAAGTTATTTTACTACCCACAACACTCACCCTGGTTGCCACAAATGCAGTCACTCCCCTGACATTCCTTTCCAGGCCCTCAGGCTCTCTCCCTCTGGCTCAGGCTCTCCTGAACAGCCCATCCTCACAGCCCAGACCATCTTTTTCTCCTGCAGTATCAGGAACAGCCATATCTGACCCGAAAAGCCCAGAGAATGCCTGGGTAGAAGGAATATGGAGGCAACTCCCTACTTGCCATGGCTCTGCCATTAGCAAGGCAACTGTGGCAACACCTGCTCTGGGGTGGATCCTCCCAGCACACTCTCACCTGACCCAACAGCCATTTTCTAATGAAACACTGATTTTAACCAAGCCTCAGAACTCCCAATACTGAGGATTTTCAGGACTTTGTCTGACTGTCTGTGCCTAAACTCATGGCCCACAGATTTTAAATGTGTTAGGCAGCATCTCAGTGTGAAGCTTCTAGGGTTACAGTTTTGGATTAGTGTTCCACATAATTACCACTTTGGACTGGTAATTTTTGGGGGGGAAGGGCTGAAGTCTCTATCAGACTTCAAGGAGTCTCAGTATAGGAAGGTAAGGGACTGAGCTCTGTCCTGATATGAGGTCTCAGTGCAGCTGTACCTCTGAAAGGTGATTGCTAAAATTATTTTAGTGTACCCAATGGCAACAACCTTCTTCCACGAGGTTACAGCTGCTTTGTAGTGCAAAGGGTGCCCACTCTCACAAATGTTTTACTCCAGAGGATAAAAAAAAGTACATTCCACTTTCCTGAAAGCTGAAGACTAGTGTATGAAGTTTTACACTGATATTTTTTTATTCTCTGTGGCTGGCTTTAATGTTCAAGTTAAAAAAGTATTATGAAGACATATTTTTTTCCTTAAAGCTGAAACAATTATATAAAGGCTGATATCTGGTATATCAACATTTGGCACTCATCTGGACAACTCTGGATTGTGAAGGTTTGCAAACTTTTATACAGTCATGAATTTCTTTGCATAATCTTGGTCTAGCAATCCTATAATCTCCTACACTCCTCATTGCAAACTTCTCCTTGACTGACAAACAAGGGAGTAAAGTTTGAACAAGAGTGCAGGAAGGCAAAGTAAGGAAGTGCATTGACGTTTTTCCCATGAGATGAGGCAAGACACAAGAACCTGGGTTTATGCACTTGGCAGGGAATGCCAGGACAAGTCAGAGAGACTACTAAAAACAGTGGCTTGAGCAGTCCCTGGAAAGGTACCATATCAACTGTGATGGACAGCAAATACTGATCCACAGGGGACTAGGTGTGAGAAATGCTCTGGTTTATGGTGACAGTCTGTGGGTGATGGCTATACAACGCTCTGTTTCTTAACCCCAAGGCTCACCTTCTCTCTGTTGGTTTGGTTTTTGGTTTTTTTATGAAGAGTTGCAAAAGCCAAAGGAGAGAACCAGATTTTCTGTCCATGATGGGAAATCTCCAGGACTGTTCCACAGAGCATATGCAAGTGCTTTTAGGACCATGTAAAAATGCCCTACAGATTTATTGCTGAGTCTTGGTAACCAGTTAGAAATCAAAAATAGCAGCAATCCCCAGAGTTTACTGAGAACAGCTACTTCAAACCCAAGAAATGTGGACAGAGATTGTATTTGTTTCTATATCCAGACACATGCAGCCATACCTCCCACACCAGTACACATAGGAGTATTTGCCCTGTTTTAGCAGCTTGAGGTATGCAGTTACAACACATTATATTTTCAGGCTACTGAATAGAGAGGACCCGCCTTGATTAAAGAATTTAATCAAGTAATGTGATTAGATGATTTATTCAAAGCAGATCCTGTCCTACTGACATCACAGAACATGATAATTTTCACAGCTGCACAGTGCAGCACCTGGAAAAAGTCCCAGGAAACTTCCCTCTGTTATTCCACCCAGTCCCATGCACTTCTGAGCTGATAATTCAAGCCTTAGCACAATCACTCCAGAGCTGTTGCAGTATGGAGAAAATTTGAAATAATAGTTTTTAAGCATTAATTTTCATTTAAAAATTGATGGTTTATGTCCAAACCATAAGATTCTATGTTTGTTGATAATCAATTTGCAGAATTTCATTAACTAAGAACATATCACTTCCTTCTACAGATGTTTCAAGGTAGCATTTAATTTAGGACATTCTGGTGGTAGATATTAATGAAAAGGTAAATATACAGCATTGTTTCCAGTGGTGTCTGTAGTGCCAGCAAGTGTCCAGCTTGTGGAAGAAATGCCAACCTTGCTTATACAAGATTCTGTGGTTATGAAATGCTCCTATGAGGCAGGGCTTTGTTAGTTACATGAAAACTTGCTTTCACTTTGAAATGAGGGGTTCCTTTGCTGTTATTTTTTTATTTGATCCCTGGAAAGTGAATGTTTTTGTTGGAATATAGTTAGAAGGAATTGTTCAGCACGTAACTTGGTCACCTCTATTCTGATACATGTGCATGGAAACAGAACAAAATTTGCCTGAATCTGAATCTTCCTAGGGTGTAAATCATGGTTGCCTTATTTACAGGGACAGTGAGGGATGGTCCCAGGTAGGTCTGCAGCATTAAGATGACACTGATACTAAACTAGGCACTGGTAGTAAAAGGGATAACACATGGACATGAGTCCTTCCAGAAGGGCTTAATACTGGCTGCTTTCTATTTCTGATGTTTCAATGCTTCCCATGTCTTGGCTTTTGCCCATATACAGTGTGGCTTTACAGGCTAAATGACACAGCTTTGTGTCCTTCCTTTTAGTGTTCTTCCTAGTTAAGTGAATGTTGAAGCAGGAGAGGAAACATCGTGGTAGAAAGTAAAGCCAGACAAGAGAGCTGTGTTTACTCCCCTGCTTAACTGTGAAGACAATCACATTTTTTCCTTTGTATTCAAATTTCACGCACTTGGGACTTGCTCTGGGTATATATACCTGAAACACGAAATAAATAGATATTTTTGTTTGTTAACCTCAGCAAGATTACAAGGAGCTTGATGGTGCTGTAAAAGAAATATTTTCCCATCAGAGACTAAAAGACTACTGGTGATACAAATTCAATCAGAAATCCTGGTACATTTATCTTGACTGTTTCCTAAGGCTTTCCAGGGTTCACTTGACAAGGAATATTCTTTCTCCATGGGCATGCATTGACTCATGAAGTGGATGTGGATGGTGGAGGGGAAACCAAAACCTGGAGAAGAGCTCCATCTGCCACACTGGCAAATATTTACTGCTATGCTGCCAGCTTGTTTATATAAAGATTGAGGTCGGGTCCTTCCTTATTTGCCTAAATCAAGGCCAGATAACATCTCTACTAGGTTGAATATTTCAAGCACAATATTTAATGACATGGACACTTGCTTTAGGCCTTTCGTTTAGAAAGATAATGATTACAAACACAAGAACACAATCACCACATGGCACTCTGAGCAAGGTCAGGAGATTCACAGGCACACAAAGGTCACAAATGATAAAACAGACTGCAAATGGCTAACTTGCTTGCTTTGCTCCAAAATGGAAAGGGTATTTACCAACTTGGCACCTGGATCTCCTTTACCAAAAGAAGGTATCAAGCATTCCTGTTACAGGGTCAGGAAAAAAGAAGTAAATATTTCTATTTAAAAAAATGTTAGAATGGATGTTCTGCAATGGTTTATCCTAGTTGGCTTCTTTAGTGGGAAGGGTCAGTGTGGTGCCAGAAGGCACAAAGCAGGAGTTAGGAGAAAGGCAGATCTAGGTTGTACAATCCAATAATCTGTGGACAGTAGTGTCATGCCATTCCGCTCAATCCTCAGTTAAACCTGTTAAAATTTTCCACCACTATTTCAGAAAGAGCATTTCCACAGTCGGACAAAATGTATCTTTAACAGCTGTACTTGTGCTTAATTCACTTTCTTTTCCTCCTTTGCTTTCCCCCCACCTCTCCCCATTCCTTCGGTCTTTCCTTTTGCCCTTTTCTACTGAGACCTGTCATATCTCTTCTCACTCTGGTATTTCTCAGTTAAATAAACCAAATTCCTCTTGTCACATCTCAGTTCCTCTGGTTATTCTGACACCCTTTCTCTACACATCTTCCAGTGTGGATTAAGCTCCTTTGTACATGGGTAACCACAGGCAGGAACAAAGAGCAGGGAGGGCAAGGATGCAAACTTTGAAGACAACCTAAGCATCCTGTTTACATGAGAACCCAAACAGAAGAGGCACATTCTCAAGCCATTTGAAAAGCTGTTTATCCTGGCAGGGTGATAAACTAGAACCAGTAAGTCTAAAGTCTTTATTAGTTAATACATTTATTTATTAAGATGTTTCTTTGGTTACTGTTTGAAGGTAGTTTCCCACTGGAAATAAAACAAACAGCTATATTTGCAGAAGATAAGATCATATTAGTCTGTTTTATAAAAAGAAAAATATCTAGGAGGAAGTCACTGCAGGTGAGATATCTTTTTTAAATGGCAAACTCAATAGAACTGACTTTCCAAAGGACTCATCTCAAATTCAACAAAAAATTTCAGGCACTGAAAAAAATTTAAAAGGGAAAAATGCTGTAACATAATTTTTTAACTTTTATTTGCAAAATATCTTTTAAATTTTGTTGTAATTGCCTTAATTTTTTTTTCTTTCAACTTAACCTGAGCATTTAAACAACAACAGGCTCAGAAATAGAACAGCCCAGGCAGGAAAGTAGCCTAGTCCAGAATTCTGCCTATCAAGTGAACAGATTTTTGCCTTTTTTATATGAAATCAAGTAAAGAGGATGGAAGTCTAGGCTGAAGCAAGCAGTCAGGTTTTGCTTTACACAGAAACTATTTTTGCCTTTAGAAGACAGCCAGGAGAAATTGCTTATCCTCATCTCAGAGTGAGCAGAGGCAATCAGAGGTGGCCTGTTTTAATATTGTCATAGCAAACATTTCTGCTAAAAGTCCTGAACCTATCTTACTGAACCTATAGTAATGCAAATTACATTCCTGAAAGAGAGAAATTGAGAAAAAACTTCCATACTTAAAAAATTTGATACCAAAGCAAAAGCCTGCTGGAGGTAAGGGAAAGAAAAAATAGTAAAAAACAAAACTAAAAGCTTCTAACACCCTAAAATCATTTAAAGTTATAGGAAAAAATAATAAAACAGTCACAGAGAAGCAATTCAGCAGGAAAAGGCAGAAAAAAGTCATCAATGTTTCTGAAGCCCAGAGATGCAGTTTGGATATATTATGGCACTTCACAGGCCCAGCAGGCAGAAAGCAGTACATAGGTCATCTCCTCATGGCCCATGAAACAGAAATTCTTGCCCGACTAATGCCAGGAAAAGAGAAGATACTTTTCTTCTGAGGAAAAAAAGACCAAACCCAGTANCCCCCCCCCCCCCTCAGCTCTTCTGCAGAGATGACATTTGAGATATCATGGGAAACTGAAGACTTGAGAGCAGGCAGTAGAACAAGAAATCACAGCTTCTATTGCTCCAGTCACTGTTGTGTATCCCATGTTAAACAACATGGTGGATTCATCACATACACAAATGTTGTGATGATGCTATGAAACCTTACAATAATGAAACAGTAACACTGTGATGTCATCCAAACCCTTCAGCTGTCTTTCTGAAACTCTCTCTCTCTGAGTCAATTGGCTATATCTATCGTCATTGGATTGAAACATATTTCTAAGTCTCTTTTATCAGGTCACCTGATAAATACCTGATTTCTCACATTTACTGAAATCTGCTAGGCTCTAAGGTTTTTGGCTACACTTATTTTGTATCATGAATGAAGAAGAATTTGCAAATGAAGTAGATAAAGTCTGGGGGAGGTGTGTGTTGACTATTTCCTTTTCTCTTTGAGAAATGCCTTTGCATCTGCTCTTGTTTTTTCCAGTTTGGACCACCTGGTATATAACCCAGACACACTTTAACCAACATACACAAAACCTAAGCCACATGCAATAACAACAGAAATTCCAATTTCACAGCAGGATGGTGAGAAAGAGACAAAGTTCAAGCTTGATCGTGGAAGAAGGATAGCAAGCACAACCTGTTTGTTTACTATCACTATCTCCATTCCTCACCCCTCTGCTGAGATGTCGAGCTTAGCCTGTGTACAAGCAAGGCTGAGATGAGCCTTGGAGCCTGTGCTGGCCACGTTGGTCAAAGACACTCAGATGACCTCCAAGCTCTTTCTAAAAATACCTACTTCTTCCTCTTCCGGAAGCTGCATGACAACTGTTTTCTACAGGAGGCTCACTCGTGTTTACAGTTGCTGAAGAAACCAAGATGTGTTAAGAGGACTGAAACCCACAGGGCTGGTTTTGCTGATGACAGGACCAGTCTCCTCCTCCTTCTCCTTGGCCAAGTTTTCAAACTCCAGCAATGATCAGGGACCTTCTTGGACAGGCAGTTTGAAACACCTTGCAATGGAGCCTGACGAATGTGCTGTCTGCCAAGGCAGCACCTGCACACGGGCAGCCCTTCAGTGCTGGGAACAATGGCTCTTGGCTCTGCTGAGGGGCAGATTCAGAGCCAAGAACTGGGAATTTATTGAGAATAAAGCTGTTTGTTCAATAGCAACATTTGAGTACTGGAACAAACTCTCATGTAGATCAGTTTAGTTGTTTCTATTGAACAAAGTCAGCATCTAGATAATGCCAGTATAGCCTAAACACCTTTCTATATATTTTATTCTTCCTGTCCCCCTTCAGCTCTTTTTATGACAAAACACTTGGATACCATCAGAGGTAGAGTCTCACTCAGTGAAGAAAACTTCCTTTTTAGATAAACTTTTCCTTCTTGTTTTTAGAGGTAAGATAGAAGCTGGATAGCAATGGACTCATAGTTTGTTTAAGCTAGTATCAAAGGGTGTTTACAGCTTTTGTGAAAGGATGTGAGTATTTTATACTTGTATTTATTCAAAATGAGGAATCATAATCAATTTCCTTCTATTAGTGTTTCATTTTCTTCCACTGAATTCTATTCCTTAGACTCAAATAATTTAATGTTTCTGTGCCTACTACATTTTCTCTGGATTAGACTATTTAGACCACGAAAGAAATGTCAGGCTTGTTCTAATTCTTTGTTAAACTACACCATCATATGTCAGGTGGATGCCTGACAGATGTAACAGCAATTTTTCTTTTTTATTTGCAGTATATTCAGATCACAGGACTTCTGTATGAGCAAAGAGAGTAATTGTAGACCAGGTAGAAAACTGGATTCCAAAAGCCTACATAATATTCCTTTCATTTCCCAAATTGGACACTGTAGGTCCCCATGGAAGTTGCCAGATTAGTTTAGGTTCCACTTAATTTTATCTATTTTCACAAAGCCCGCTAAATGGACCCTATGAAGATATGCTAATTGTTTTAAATATTGCAGTAAGCTACTGTCAAGCTAAGCCAAACCTTTCAGGTTGCAATGTCTTTTCCTTGTTCTTCCAAACTCTGACTCTGTCAGCAAGTCCTGAATAGAGGAAAACTTGAAAGCCTCCTGTGTTGCACGTCCATGCTGAGCTAAAGGAATCATAGCTTTATAGAATATTTCAAGTTGGAAGGGATGCATAAAGATTGAGTCCAACTCCCTGCTCCTCACAGGACTATCTAAAGCTATCCCATACGACCAAGAATGTTCTCCAGACACTCCTTGAACTCTGACAGGCTTGGTCATGACTGCATCCCACTGTGGAGCCTGTTCCAGTGACCACCCTTCCAGTGAAGAACCTCCTCCTAATGTCTAATCTGAACTAATCTTCCCCTGACACAGCTTCATCCCATTTCCTCATACTTTGCTGGTCACCAGAGAGAGGAGATCAGCAGCTCCCCCTCCACTGCCCTCCCTGAAGAACTCGCAGACTGTGGTGAAGTCCCTCAGCCTGCTCTTCTCCAGGCTGAACAAACCAGGTGACCTCACACACTTGAAACTTTTCACCATCTTGGTTGCCCTCCTTTGGACATGCTCTATAATTTGATGTTCTTCTTACAAAGAAGCATCAAAACTGCACATGAGACTCGGGGTGGGGCTGCACCAGCACAGAGCAGAGCAGGACAATCCCCTCCCTCAAATGGCTGCTGATGCTGGGGCTGATGCACCACAGGACATGGTTGACATATTCAGCTTGCCATCAGCCCAACCCCCCAGTACAGTTCTTACAAGTTGAAATCCTCAGAAAGGCCTGAGGAGCAGGGAAGACTGGTTAGAATGTCCATTTCAAGATGCCACAAGGTCTATTTTGTCGTGCTCACCATCCCATGTAACAAGAGGGACCACCAGCAGGCAGGTATGGTCCTAAATGCAGCAACCCCACTTTGCTTACAGAGTCCCAGAAACACACACATGCTGTGAAGCCCTGCTAGGTGTAAATGTAGGAGGCTTTGATAGCTGTCATGGAGCCATGTAAAGAGGCAACTCCCAGATACTGTCAATTGTCTGGCTCTGTTTCTGTTTTCTGGCTGGCTTGTTTCAAAGGTGTGAGGTTTATTTTTTTCAGCTTTCCTTAAAGTTGCTTGGTCTGGCATTGATGAAGGTAATTTTTTTACATAGTAGGAACTGGAGTTTAGACACAAAGATGACCCAAGATAACCTTCACTTCTCTGTTTTACCCAAAAGGAATTTACTGAAAGCCTTTATCGAACCCTCTCCTCTCACAGACTTGGGAGCAGGAAGAGGCATAAATGGATTAGTGCATGTTCCACCTGCAGCAGTCGCAGAGTAAAGGCCAAACAGTGAAAAGTTCAAGAAAGTAGGCAACATTGTCACCTCACAAAGGTCTAGGGACCAGGTCAGTTGTGAAACACATTCACAGCATGGGGCTGGCCCAGCCTTTGAAGCAAAAAGCTGAAAACAAGATTTAGTCTGACACCACAAGGAGAGGAAGCACTCAAGCTCTATCAGAAGGAATGTGTTGTGTTGCAAACTGCAGGGATTTATTGCAATTCCCACTTCCAGTAAAATCACAAGTGGGGATCGGGGGGGCTGGCTCTCTCCCCATACTTGGCACCAGAGGCAGCTCTTGGCTCTTCAGTTGTGTCTGCTTAAGCCTCTCCTGTAGCTCTGGGTGTGTTGTGGTTTAACCCCAGCCAAGTACCACAGGCCACACTCAAATCACTTCCTCACCAGCAGGATCAGGGAGAGAACTGGAAAGGTAAAAGGTAGAAAACTCAGGAGTTGGGAAAAAGACAGTTTCATAGGGAAAGCAACAGCCATGCACAAAAGCAAAGCAAAACAAGGAATTAATTCACTGTTTCCCTTGGGCAGGCAGGACTTCAGCCACATCCAGGAGAGCAGGCCCCCATCACACATAACAGTGACCTGGGAAGTGAATGCCATCACTCCAAACATCCTCCCATTCCTCTTACTTTCTTTCTTTCCCCTATTTTATATACTGAGAATGATGTCATGGGGCATGTTTCTACAATAAAGAACAGTGTCATAACAACAACTACAATTGCTGCAAAGGTCATTATTTCATCTGTTAAAAGACATAACCTCACCAGGGTAAGGATAAAGTAGAAATAAACGTGCAAGTGTATATGTCCCTCACAGCTCATTTTGTGTGTATTTCACACTCCAGTGCAATCTTGCTGCTAGTTCTCTGTAGCTCAGTTGTATTCACTGTTTGTTGAACTTTCCTTCAAAAACGGGCAAAAAGCTCATGGCTAAATTTGGGTCAAAAGAGATTACAGTGCTGAGATTTAGATTCAACTTTGTTTGTGTAACTGGAAGCTCATATCAACATTCCAAGTTTGAAAGCAAGACTCAAAATCAGGCAGTTTTCATTTTGGATTCTGCTCAGAAGAATCTAGGCAGACAATCCCACAAATAAATAAAATTTTGACAGCATTATGAGCATCATCAACAACTTGATTATTTTTCTAGAGCTGTCTCTGCCAACTGCCTGAAGTTAAATGTCCAGAGTCAACAGGAACATGCCGACAGAGCTGCAAGAAATAGCAACTTCATTTTTTCAAACAGCATCTGATTGGTATTTTCTGAAGATTGAAGATAAATAAATGTCAAACTCCCTAACTTTCCGTTAGCCTAGAAAATCCTGTGCATTTATGGATACCACACACATACAGGCTAGGATTCCATTGACTTAGGCAACACAGGACTTTACCTGTTGCTTGGGTATCTATTTTTTGCAATTTCCTTCTCTTCAGATAAGAGGAAGCTCCTGTATTGCTTAATACAAGGATTTATGTCCTACAGCTTACACTCCCTCCAGCAGCCTCCTCTTCCCACCGAGCACAGCCTTGAAGACGTGCAATGTTCTTCCATAAGTGCCAGCAGCAGGGTTCAACAATTTTTCACTTTGTTTCAGTCTCTCCTTCACTTACTGCCCTTGCCATGACCTGATCTGTCCCTAGGATTTACCACAATAAAAATATATTTGTTTTTGTAAGTAACTGGCCTACAATATTAGCTTAACTACTGATGCTAGAAAGAGGCTCTCTATTAAAACTAACATGCCTGAAATCATACTAAACACAAAGAATCTTGGAAGTCACATGGTTTGGAATAAACACACCACAGGGCTATCATTTTTCATTTACATGTGCCTGGATTTGGCTGCTTTGGCAGTGAGTGCCCAGCACCTGCTGCCTGTGAGTGCTGAGGAGTTGGCACCTGTTAGAGGAAATTCAGCATTAAACACTCTGTTATCTTGCCCATGAAGCAGTCGCCCTTCTCCTTTCATTTGCATAGATAAAAACTTTCCATGTATGTGTTTCTGCATTGTCCTGAACACTGAGCTGTAAACCTGAACCATATCACGGTGGCAAAGCGAGCACGTGAGCGTGTATCAAAATGCTGCTCGCACCAGGCAGAGCTCATGGCCATGGCAGGGATCCCTGGAAGGAAAGCGACCACAAGCCCATGGCTAAAAGAGAAGCAAGAATTGAATGTGAATCATCTTCTTCCAAAGTATTAAAATCAAAAAACGTTAGGTAACAGATACACATGCTGAGAGAGAGACCTTGCTAGAGCAATGCAGAGTTCTTATTCTTTCACAAGCAACCAACATGTAACTCCTGCAAAAAGGACACACAGGGCCCTGTCCTACAGTAGCTCCCTCCCTGTGACAACGCTGCCCCATCCTACTCTTCACATATGCTACTCCTGCCCACCACAACACCTCTGTGCTTGTTCAGCTGAAGAAGGGTGGGCAGCAGGAGCAGATTCACCACAGAAACACAGGGGCTGTAGGGCTGTCTGGCAGAGCTCAGTCAGCTGTGTGGGAAGGGCACCATTCTCGTACCACCTTTCATCACCATCACCGTGGCATTCAGGTCAAGGTTAGCACGCCCCAATCTTCTCTTACTAAACATACCAATATCAGCTGCAGGAGTTTGTTTGGGTTTTTTAAGTTCCACTTTTGCTGC
Source organism: Phainopepla nitens (assembly GCA_013400175.1). Taxonomy (NCBI): domain Eukaryota; kingdom Metazoa; phylum Chordata; class Aves; order Passeriformes; family Bombycillidae; genus Phainopepla; species Phainopepla nitens. Next base: position 461,316 of record VXBQ01011974.1, on the reverse strand, counting down.
TGATATTGATTTTGGTGGTGCTGTACATACCTATAAGAGGGATAACCCTACATGAACTCAAATGGCAATGGTAATACAAAGATAGTTTGTTTGAAGCACTGTAAAAACCTTATGAGATCACACACACACACACTGCTGAAAGAACGTAAACAGAAAGAAATATCTTGTATAAGCTGCTACAGCATTCTTAATCAGGAAGTTTTCATTGCTGTCAATCTTAGTTAGTCATTACCTTCATTGTTAATTATAATCCTCCCAAATTGTATTCTATATGATTCTTAAGATCTAGGTTTTCTGACTGAGACAATCTTTGAGGCCAACAGCACAATACAGAAACCTCTGAGACAGAAGTGCCTGTCTATAACAAAAGGCATATGGAGGTCAGCCCAATTAGCCAGGTAAAACTCCCTGTGACAAACTTAATGGATAAAGGCTCCCTCTGCTCCTAGTAACTTCAATTTTAATATTTTGTTCTAATACAAAGTTACTGCTTCATATTATTTGTAAAACTTATTAAATGTAAAACAGATGAAAATTCTAAAGATTTAGTAAAACTTCAGAACAATATTTCACTTTGGCTGAAGTCACAGGAATCTAGAGTAGGAAATCTAGAGCGGACATTGACACTAGAAATGAACAATTTGTTCAAGTAAAGATTTACAATTTGTTAAAACTCTTACATATTGTGCAAAACACTAATGAAAACCCCTCCATCCTGTGATGCAATATCCACACTTCTGCCTAGGTCTTACAGGCATACAGGTATTTTGGTTGCTGATTACAGTGACCCCTGCCCATACTTCGACTCTCAGACTGGAGTGTGCTTTGCCACTGCGTGCTTACTCTTCACATAAAGATGCTGTAATGATTTGTATGTTGTGAAGACATTATGTACTCATTATTAATATAGCAATATTTCTGTACTTTGAACATCATCTGAAAGACCATCTGTATCATTTTCCGAATTAAATAATGTGCAAAAAATGAATCCATCAATGTTGCAAAGTTTACTGAGAACAGAATTTATGTTGCTTATGTACAATGCTCCCTTTTCAACTTGAGAGCACTCCAACAAGCATCTAGATTCATTAGGATGGCTGTCAGGACTCCAGAACTCCTCTTGGGACTGCACTTAGAGGAAACATTATAAGCTTCCTCATTCTCTAAGGAGATGAAATGTTATGGAAAGGCTGGTTTATCTGAACAACAGCTAGGAAACAAGGTCAAGCTCGGAAGTGGAGCCACCAAATTCAGAACCAGAGCTCTGAACTGCAACCCAGATCTTACGACCGAACTTCAATCTGCCTTAGATAAAATGCCATGTCCTTCAGACTTGGTTCAATTAGATTAGAAAGATGGTAGGGAATCATATTTGAAATAATGAAGAACTTTGTATGAAGCGATGTGACTGCTTAAGACTGTGTATGTCTTAAGCAGAAAACAGCTTAAACAAAACTGAAGGTTACTACTGACTGTATACAGTGCTGCATTGATATTACCTGGAAGGGAGAATTTGGTTTGGCCTTTAGCAAGGAAATACTTCTAAAGGTTATCACAGACTAACATAGATTGTGAAGTATGGGGAGGGAGCAAGGGGAGTGATTCTGGTAAAGGAAGAAGGAAAAGGCTGGAAATAACTCTCAGGTCAGAACCACTTATTCTCGAAGATTGGATTTCCTCATTGTAGTAATAACCTGACCTGATTAGTTGGAAATTATCTCAAGGCCAGGGAAAAGCAAACAAATGTACACATGGGAAAGCTGCAAATAAAACTGACATGATCAGGATTTCTTCACCTCCAGGAAAAGACAGTCTGAGCATTTCCCATGGGGAATACCAAAACAATCTCCCTTGCCCTACAGGCACATGACTGGATCCAAGGCAATTGCAGAGGAGAAATCATTCATCTGCCCTTCCAGTAAGGGGCTCAGACAGCTCCCAGTAGTGCCATGCCCACAGCAGTTTCCAAGGATCAACTCAGAAACTACTCAAAAAATAATTGGCAGTTTCCAAACTAAATACTCTGAATGTTTTATTTGTTTCATTACTTTATGTTTGTTTCTACCATATTGCTGTGAAAAGCTGTGGCACTTCTCATTAGATGCCTCTAATTCTAAGTTCCTATAAAAATTATTTGCCACAGAGTCTTAGGAATGATGGGAAAACCCCACCAGTCTGATTCTTTCAATTGCTGTTAGATCCATCTGGAAATTCACCCACAGAACCATTCTGCAAAGGAGCAGTAACTTGGTAGTGTTGTGTAAGGGTCTTCGGCAACATTAATTTTGTATCTGTTCTCTACAGAAATATTTTGTTTTGACTTCAAAGAATTCAATATTAATCTTTCTTTTAGTCCAATAGAATTAAAAATCTTGGGTTTAACACTGCTGGAAAAGTCATGAAATGCCTCGATCTAGTAAAATAAATTATCTTTATCTTGATCATTTAGGATTAAATTGTATCAGAAAAAAAATTGTAGTAAATAAAAAAAATTCAGCTTTTCATATGAATTCCAAAGAAAAGAATTCTTAGAGCTTCTACTCAGAAAAATTTTCATTTTTTTATTACATTGTAAAAGCAGGTGAGCTTGATGGAATTACTGGCGTCAGTTCACTTTCTCATGGCTCATAGTACATTCTTACAAATTTTAAATCAGAGACCATGTAGCTTGCCAGACACAACAGGGAACTGGAAACTGCAAACATCCCTCCTGAGTCTGACACAGACTCACTGCTGCTTAACTCCCATCTTCTTGCTCACCCACAGCTCTCAGGGAGCCTGTGGGAGGCTGGGATATGCCTGGAATGCAGACATGTGGCTCAAGAGGGTGATTTCATCTTTCTTTTTCCTCCTATATGGGAACTGGGAGAACTACTAAGCTACAAATCTAACCTGAGATTATCCTTGCACAGCATTTTGTAGTGCAGAGCAACTCAAGACCTTGCACCTGTTTGATTTATCAGTAGGACTAGTACAGGATTAAAGATTATGAGTGATTTTTTCCAAAAAAACTGTGTATAGACCTGTGTTTCTCAGTCCTGACAGCTGATGTGCCTCAACAGAGGCAGAGCCCAGAGTCCTTGCTGCTACAGCCCTTCCAGAAGCTGAGTGCAGCAAAGAAAGAGGCAGAGGTTCAATGATATGACCAAAATCTATAACTCCTTAACCTTCCTTCTTCCCTCCAGCCATTCTGCCCTGGAATTTGGGGGCAGATCACCTATGGGGTGCTCTCCTGTGTTTGCAGAACAAGCTGACAGCTTGTTCCCTGATGGCTGCTCAAGGATCACACCAGTGGTAAAAATACCAAGAGCACATACTAGGGGAATGACTAGGGATTCTACAGCCCCTGAAGACAGCAAAGCTGAGCTTCAGGCAGCCTCTCAGGAGCTGATAGCAGACAGACTGGGGAGGAGTACCAACAGCACAAGAAACTACTTAATCTTTTGTTAAATTATCATGATACCACAGGGTGCAATTAAGTCTTAGGACAGTGTAGGCTCTAAGGGCTATACTTGTGTGTGGGAGAGGGATGATTTTCTCCCTCCCAAAATTTATGTACACATTCCTCAGCTCCACTGACCTCACTGAAAGGGTGGAGAAAAGTGAGAAGGACTTCACCAAAACATAGAAGTCTTCCTGCAGCAGTAGAAATGGCAAGACTGAGACTTCCTCCTTCTTCCAGGCCCCTATCCCACCATATCCACCTGCTGTTAGGATTCCCCTGTGGCCCTGCATTTCAGGAAAGTTAAAACCCCAAAGCCTGCCTCCACCAGACTGGAGCCCACCCACACAGGCAGCGTTTGAAGTCTTGTGCCTGTGGTACCGTTTGGCACAGCGAGTTCGCAGAGTGCCAAGGCAGAGGCACCTCCCCACTGCAGGGAGAAGGACACAGACAACGTCCTTCCTGAAAGTCCTGCCCTCAAAGGCTTCTCCCCTCAAACTGATCAACTGATAAACACCCCTGGGAGCTTCTTTGACTCGTACATGGATGTAGCTGGGAAGAAATGTTCCCACTCATCTGGGGCTGGTCTGGAATCTGACCAGAATGGAGCCTGATTTCCCAACACCAGTTCTCAAGTGGTGCTGGAGACCTGCCAGCTCAGCACGATGCCACAGCCTGGCATGGGCTGCAGAGGGTCACCCTCTCCAACACAGAACAGCCCATGGCAGATGCTGGATTTGTAATTCCTTGCCTTGTGTTACTCTGTGCTCTAGCTTGACCTCCCCAAGGTAGTCGTGCTCCAGAGAAGGAACGGAACTGTTGTTCAATAGGGAGATTTTTGTGAGCGTATTAGACAAAGCTTCCAAGAATTTGGAAGGAAACCAGGAATGCTTTGGTTGCCAAATTAAAAACAAAAAATGAGCAGTCCCTCTCCCTCCATTCAAAGGTAAATACAACAGCAGCCTTTCCCCCCAACACAGCCAGAATGTGCTCCCAGCAAGCTTCTGTGCCATCCAAAAAACAAGTAACAGTAAAACCTCTGACCTGCTGCCCAGTGGGAGAAAGAAGAGGAAGCAATGTCACTGACTGTTGAATGGTGTCCCAAGGCACATTACTGAGAATTAGAGAAATACCTGTTTGGAGGATTAAGACCTGCAGCAAAAAGGTTAGAGGATTACACTGAAATAATACCTGACCAGTTCTTCAGGAAGTACTACACAGATTTTTCATGTCATAATTTTTGAAGGTAGTTTTCTATGAAGTCTGTGCAGAGACCCAGAAGAACATTCACAGTTACACCTACACAAATAGTTGCATTTTATTATGAATCACAGAATAAGTTTAGGAGGCTATTAAAAAAAGAAAGGGAAAAAAAAAAAGACCTGTCAAAAGCTATTAGATCTATTAGATTATAAATCTTGGACAAACACCACTATGTTTCCTACATCAGGCAGTGATCAAGGCAAAAAACCAAAACACAGAAAGACAATTAGGATGAACTAAAGAAAGATCCTCTGGGAAGGTGTCTCCTTCTCCAGTACAGAGCCTGGGACAAATTTAGAAACAAGTGCCACTACTGGATGGTTGATTTGGTGTTTTCCTTGGATTTTTCTCCATGCAGTAAAGAAATGTATTTGCTAAAAGGTAAGAAAATTCTAACTGCAAGTATTTTGTCTTATAAGGCTTTTCTCTACATGTTGAAAGTTTCAGAAAGAGGGTTTGATGCTGGAGGTCAGAGGTGCCTTGAGAGCCCACCACACCCTTTCTTCTGAAAGAAGATTTACGGGCTTTACTGGTATTATCAAGCATTCCAACTGCAAGAAACTTCATATTCTGAAGCTGAAATGGAAGAAGAAGCTGAGGAAAGAAAGAAGCCATAGCTTGCCTCTCATCATCTGTGTGGTGGGGTATGAGGGAAGGAAGAGGACAAGGTTAACAAATTTGGAAGAAATTCACTGCAAAGAACCAACTCTCAGGTGTGACCATATGCAACTTGCTGCATTGAAAGTTAAAATCACTCAGCGAAACATGTTTTTTATCAGTAGGAAAACAAAAGTAAAGCTTACCAGTTCTACTGAAATCAAGCAAAGCCAGGAAAAAGAAAGTAACCATGGCACAGGAGACAAAAGACAAGTAAAATCAGACAGAAAATCTAACTTCAGGTCTGAGGAATGCAGTACTAAAGCTCTGTAATTGCTGTGAACCAAGTAGGAAGATGCATGAGTAGAGATGGCCAGAGATTTGCAAAACAGAAAAGGTAAGCTTAAAAAAAGAGGAGTAGAACCAACAAGGACAAACAGGTTCAGATCTGAAACACTGACCTGACAGCTTTGGTAGGCTGCACAAAAGCAAAAGGGAGAAATGGGAATGCAAAGATTTGTCTGCTTCTGTCTTCCATCAGGAGTTACTGCAGTCTATTATATTAATTGGCAGCATCAGATTTCTCAATATTAGCTTTACTTTTTGTTGCATATGGAAAAAAAATCTGACGGTATGGTGTTAAACAGATTCTTACAGAAGAATGTTCCCTCTTGGCTGAAACATCAGTTTTTCTCTCTGTGTGTTCCTTCTACGTGCAATTTTTATCTGTATTATTTCTCCAGTTTTGGAAAGTTAAGACATTAGTACCAGGGAATTTCAAAGCTTATCAGAAAAGCTCTAGAGCATTCCTTCAGTTCTTGTATCTTAGGGGTTTATGAACATTTCCTCAATTGCACAAGACAGAAAACACTGGAGGATTCTGCAGGCAGAAATTAGAGCTGTTGATAAATCTGCCACATGGAATTTATTTACTCAAGTAATTACTTTGCTTCAGGTAGGAAAGAGAAGAGCTTTTGTAAAGGTACCAGAGAGAGACATGGTAAATTTGCTTCTTGTGACCATACGTGTAGGAAGCAGAACACCACTGTTCAGTCGCAGCCCACAGAGTCCCCAGAGGGACTGCTTGTTGCAGTGTCAAACACACAATTTGTAGACCCTGGTTATATTTCGTTATTCCTGGACTGTGTTTTGGAAGAGGACACGAAGATAAAGTCTGTTGCTCCCTTCAAAGTTGACAAACCTCCAACAAGATTTCCTGACAGATAAAGATTAGCAGCAGCAAATTATTTGTTTACCTGAAGTATAATGACCTCCATGTATTGAATATTTTTCTTCTCCATGATCAACCCAACTGGTTTGTAAATAATACTGGTATCAGTGGCTCATGGGTGGAGGCAGTGCTGTGTAGATGTAGAAGGATCAGCAGTGATGCCTACGACACCTTTTGACTTAAGAGTGTGTGAGTTTGCATGTGCAGATCCTGTCACATGCACTTTTGTTTTCAGCATGTTCAGATCACACACACGTCATGGTTTTCCAGTCTGATGGAAAACACAGCTCTGTGGTTTGGTGTCTCTTGCCCATGATCCCTGCAGACCAGTGGACTACTTCTACAAAGAATATTTATAATTACAGCCTTGTAGTACTCTCTTGGTCTTGCACTTTCATAGGATTTTTTATTTTTTTTTTTTAGGATTCCTATATCCTAACAGTTAGAAAAACACAACCTGGCTGAAGTAGGACTGTGCAGGAGATAAGAGTAGTCAATTATAAACATTATAAACATCCCTCTTATCTTAAAATCTTGGAATTTCAGATATTAGACAGACATAGTGAAACCCTTAATCTCCCACTAGCCTATGTGAACTGTCCTCTTCAAGAACAGAACACATATCTAAGAGCACAGCTGGAATAGACTTATTATTATGGGCCAGATAATTAGGAGGCACTAAAACCCAGCTCCAAGGACTTCTGTCCCTATTAACTTTTGACTAACTTTGGTTTTCATTTGGTGTAATCTAACTGTTTTGCTCTGGAATTTATTACCCACATAGATGCCAGACTGAGTTAGAGCTTGTACTGAAATATGTAAAAGAGCTAGAATTGCCACATGAAACTGCCACACTTTCCAAATATAATAAATAATTCACTTAGGAATAAAATCATATTCATATTTTTTGATTTTGTGACAATGAGTTCTTTAAACATAGCCTTTTCTCTGAAGTTATGCAACTTAAAAGACGTATTACTATTTTTGCTATTATATTGCTACCCCCATTTAATCTGGAACACAATTTATGCCTGCAGCAAAATGCCTGAAACACAGAACAAAGCTGATTTCATCAATATGTAATCTTACATGTAATCTTACCTTATCTTCTGACTTACCCTTTACTAATATGTAAATTTTTTTTTTTTTTGAGGAGCTTTGTACAACAGAACCCCATTCTTAGCTACACAACAAATTAAACTGACCTACTGGAATTCCATGTCACCAGGGCATGCACTGATGACATGTGCAGTCCCATCATTGCATTCCCTGTGCTTGCAGAAATTACTAAAGCATTGATGTGCATAGTGAATATTTGTAGGGAAGAGGTATTTTCCTCATCCTACTTGCATAAACTGATACGGGCACAAGTGCACAGAGACATTGATTTTGGGCACCTCCATTTCTGGATGTTTCAAAGAAGATACTTAGGACCTAATCTGGAAAGTACTAAACTTACAGAAGGTTCCAGCTGTCAGTGACTGATGAGTGAAACTAAGCACCAAAATATGACAAATCTAAAGTTTAAGAACTTTGTTTCAGCCATCTTTTTGCACAATACTGTGGCTCAGAAGCGGATATGGAAAAGTGCTTTTTCTCCTCTCAAGGAAATTATTTCATGTTGTGTAGATGACTCATTTCAGATAAAAACAGGGATTCACCTGAACTCTATACAGTAGATTCACCTTTGAAAGCAAAGGGAACTCTGATTGAATACTAGAGCATGCAACACCAGTATTTAAGAGAGATGCCTCATACATGCCTTGAGGGATTATTCATGCCATCTACCTTAGTTATCCAAGTGTGATAAGCACAGTCCCCTAGGAGAACATTTCCTCCTGCAGACAATGCATGAAAAGCCAGGTATCTCCAGAAGACAACAAAGAGACCTTAGGTCAAAACCCCCATCAGTTCAGACCCTCCTCCAAACACACCAGTACCCCATGCTCTCCTAAAAGTCAATGCAGAAAGAGGAGCAGTGCCCTCAAGTAATTCAGATTTATAACAAACTGCAGGGGTACCTTTTTCAACACTGAATATAAAGCAAGCCAGAGATGCTGCAGTGCCAGTGGTATCTCTGCAGCCCACATGGATTTTCTGTGGTGCCCCAGCAGCTGGTCTGGCACCACCAGCTAACGTTCATGAACATCTGTGTCACTGCCCTGCACCCCTCGCTCAGCTGTGGCAGAGTTCGTGGGGCAGGGGGGTGTTCACAAATGTGTCACTTTAATTACCAGAGTGGGACTGTTTTCTGAGTGCTGCACTGAACTTTCGGGAGCTTAAAGACTCAGTTTTTATGACAAGCAGTGGATCCACCTGTAAAACAGACATGCTGAATTTTTCAAGTATGGCAGATTGAGATCTGATTTTCAATGTCTAACAATATTGGGTTATTTTAAAACCTTCCACAAATAGTATTATTATTGAATCGAAATTGTTTTCATACCTTCCAAGCAGAGAGTCTTCTAAAGCAGTCCATAATTCAGCACTAGGTGGCCTCTTTCTTCTTTCAGAGAAGGTCTGATACATCATTATATCACCTAATGACTAACCAAAAGTAAAAAACCTTAGGCAAACCTAAAGAATTTTCTTCAGCAAAATTTTAAAATTTTAAATATTGCAAAACTGCTCATTGTTTCCCAACTGGAATGCATTCACTGTAGCTCAGAATACAGAACTGATTATCTGTAACTTGGCTTGCAGCCTGAGCCTTGAGCAATGTTTTATCCACACAACTTCCTATGAAGTACACAGAGTATTTTATTCCTGAAAAAAAGCCCAAACACAAAATGTGCCTTCACCCAACTCTTAGATTCAAGAACATACAGAGGGAAAGAGGATGTGAAGATAAAATAACTACACTTTTCTACTCAGCTTAGGATTTGCCAGATGACATCCAAAATAACAATCAGAGCTTCATCTCCCCTTCTCTGACAAAAGCTCACGCACTCCAACAGCGTGTGCTCTCTGCCTAGTGGTCTGCAAAAGCAGAAAACTCTGATGAATCACATTTAAGAGACTCACGGATGGTAAAAAATCTAATGGGATTGAGGTTTCTAATGCAGAGACCAGCATAACAGTTTAATTGGAGGATTTAGCTTTCTTGAAGAGGCCAACAAGGAAATGAGCATTGCCTACAGCAAGAGAGCACTCTGGCAAAATGGCCTCAGGAAAGGGGTTCTTAATTTGCATCTCAGAATTTCCCAACCACCAAAAGCACAATCACTTCATTGCAAAATCACTGTGCTTCTGCAGGATAAGCTTTGTGCTAAACAAATGCTTGTAGCAGTATGTATGATTGGGTGAGATCGTATGAGGAAATAAAATATGTTTTGCCATGGTGTGGCTGAAAAGCAACTTCCTCCATCAGTTGAAATGAGATAATTTGTTTACAGACCAGGTAAATGCTTCTTGCTAGACGAAGAACGAAGACTGGAGCCTGTAGAGCTAGTAAATGTGAGCCAGCAAAAGGGTGATTTATGAAAAGCTGCTTCTCTGGGGAGTCCTGTGGACATCCCCATGAAACGGAAAGTAGTGACTTCGTTTGGTCACCACATGAAGGGGAACATGTGGCTGTCTGTCTCTGTTGTGCTGCTCTGCCTCTGACTTAACACCTCTGCTCCTTTTGAGTATTTTTCTTCTCAAACAAGTAACAGGACAGGTTTAAGACCCCAGTGAAGTTAAAGAGAGATTTCCTCTACGCATTGTCATTAAATATTTGATCAGAGACAGAAAAGAAGCAAGGCCAAAGGAAATGCTCTGTATGACAGCTTTAGGTGTCAACTGCCAGCATTACCCTTCTTTATTATGAGTTCTGCTGGTCTGAACACTACTGCACACCTGCAGTAATGTTAGAACAAAGATTATAGGACAGGCACAGGCGGCATCATGAACATATCAAAGATTTATGACAGGATCCACAGTAGGAGGGAGCTCTGGGATCAACCTCTCAATTCTTCACGTGTCTTCAACTGCATCTAACTCAGGTCACCTGGCCTCATATTACCAGTGTCGCAACAAGTCCTCAGCACTGTCCCCTGCCCCGCCACCCAAAGAAAGCCTGTGAACATTCCTCAGTAATTATTCAGAGGCTTTCAACAGACCCTCATGCTGAACCCACCCTGTTCATTCCACATGAATCTCTGACATTTTTTAAAAGGTGGATTTTTTTTTTGATGGCATTCCTTACAAGAGTCTTGCTTAACCCAAGTGCTGTCTTTGCAATCAACAAGTACATAATTTCCCACCCAGCTTGGGTATGGATAAAATCTGCTTCTGCCATCAGCATGAAGACTACTCTGGGTACCACTGCAGCTGAATAAGCTACAGCGTAGCCCAACATTAACAACTTTTTGTTTTCATTACCCGTTTGTGTTCCTCATTCATCTTAAAGTTACCTGCAAAATATCAAACCTCAGAATAAAAATAGCTAGAAAAGCAGCTTGTGTTATAATTCAGATTCATGTTTGACTCATAGCTGAAGGAATAAAATTCCTGACTCCTATTGATAATTTATTTTTTTGGGTGTTCCAGTGGGTACAAGAAAAATCTCTTTGCATTCCTGAAGGGGAGGAAGATCAGCATAAAATCAGATGAAAGACTTTCAGATCCCAGGCTGAGTACCAGTAATGTCCACAGGGCTTTACCCAGTTAATACAGCATATTTAGTGTCATACTATAAAGTCTTCTTTAGTTAGACTTCTGCTTGAAAAAAACTCCCTTGAGTTGTGTAATTTCCCTGGTAAAAGCCCATATATACTGAACTACAGCAGTCTATTAGCACAGTTTTAAAAGAAAAATGAATCTTTTCACTATTAAACATGTTGATTACATTACAAAGCCTGTCTTGGCCTAGAAGTACATTCTTAAGCAGACCTTAGTCAAACATTTTTACTGCACACTGAATGCACATGGAGGAGTCCTCTTGTAAAGAAGCACAAGCACTTTGAAGAACAAATTCTGCACACTGTACTTATCTAACAGCCTTTCAGAATTTCCCAGTCACCAAAATGCTCAGCAGCATCACTAACAGCAAACAGCTAATACATTAAACAAGGACACTTAACACTTTTTGATAAAAAGGGATTCATAATGCTCCACAAGAACAGAGATTTGTATAGAGAGACAAATTGCAGAGTCCTTCCCTTGGAAGAAACCTGGCTGTTATTAGTGGAGGGGTTTGCAGGGTGAGATGGAGCGCATGAGTGTCATAAGATCTAATTCACTACATGTAAAACTCCTCAAAGCACTCACCAGAGCAAGTCGAAAACCACAAGGTAATGCTGCTCAGCATCTACTGAGAACACTTGCCATGCTCCCCTGCAAGTGAAAGCCCTAAAGAGTTGTGTGTCACATAAACATCACCCCCTTGGAGTGCTCCATTTTCTCCAGAAATGGGGTACTTGCTACATATTTTCCACCCTGCCATGACACAGCTGCAGGCCTTGCACACTCTGTACTCATCATTTTCACTTTCCTGTCACTGCGAAAGAGCTCATGTTTGGATGCTGTCCTGACTGTTCCTGCAGATGTTTTGCTGTGCTTGTTGAAGGAGGCTGTGCTTTGGGTATGGCACTGCACTGGCTAGTGGGGCATCCCAGAGTGCCCAGGGTTGGATGGCTGACGGCACAAAGGGCCAAGTTTGGGGCACAGACAAGTTACTTCAGAGTTCAGTCCCCTGCCTCCAGCACAGCAAACACCTCTACATGCATGTACTTCCTCCACAATGAATGAACAGCAGCATCTGTGGGCAGACATTAAAAGCCCAGCCTCAGAGGCATCACCAGGGAATGCAGAAGACACATTAAAACCCAAGTTTAAACAGTAATAATTAAATGCTGGTTCTGTCTCCTCGTGGATATATTATATGAACATGACATCTTTTTATGTCATTGCACACAAGCTCTCCCACACATCGTTCAAGAGTAATTGTATCTCATATATCCAATACATCCCTGTCTAAATGCATTTAATGATTATACCATTTCCCTTCCTGTTAGAAATGCTTCTTACAGTTGTTGCAAGGTAAGTGTGATTTCTAGAGACAGCCTTGTCTCTGTTCCATTTTAGCTGTCTGTCATGTAGACTTGACAGCTGTGTCGGATAAGTTACATTTGTGCTATTGCAGTTGTTGATTTTCTTATTTAAATTTACAATACTAGAAGCCAAAAATCACACTGGATCCTGGCTTCTCATAACTGCTTGTCTTACAGGGATGAAGCAGAGCTTTGTGATTTTATGTTTGCTTACTCCAAAGAGCTACTGGTTGTCAGAAGGGGATAGGGGGCATGTTCAGATGTATCTCATGGCAGGAAAATGAATGTCATGACCCTCATCCACTTCCATATCCCTCTGCTTTGTCCCTGAAGTGCTTGGAGGATTAACTGAGTTCTATCCGGAGCTTACAGTGCCAAATCCAGGCTCTGCCTCAGCTGAAGAGGAAGTGGAAAGTAAACATTTGAAAGAGGCAATGAGAGAGATTGGCTTGCTCCCTATCCTGGGACACTCCACTCCAAGATCCCACTGTTTTCAATAAAAAAATCTCAGTTTTTACCCCTTTTTATTGTTATTATTTCTCTCCCATTTTGGTTCTAATGAAATCTGGCAAACATGAGGGAGCATCCTCTCTCAACAGGTACCTCACTGGATGCTCTGCCACAACCACAGCGATGGGCTGACCACTGCACCCAAACCAGAGGATATGGGATGTTGAAGACAGCAGCCTAGACAGATATCTGGTAAGACAAAGCCATGAGAGACTCAAAACCTTCCCTGGCAGAGCCCAGGAACAAACCCCCCTCTGTTGCAGCTGGCTGGATCTTGCAGCAGGCAGCTGTGAGGAAAGCACATCCCAGGATTTTGTGGAATGGAGCAAGCCTTCCCAACAACAGCAGTCATTTTGCTCCACGGGAAGGAGATTTCAGATGAGATCAGGAAGGCTGCCAGCTTGGAGCAAAGGCTTCCAGACCACCTCAATCCCCACGCTTCAGGTTTCCTGCATTCCTGCCAGGCCACTCAGAATATCCAAAAGGCCTCATTTTCATAGGGAAACACGAGCAGTTCACTTGCTCTGTGGCACCTCCTTGCCCTTCAGCCAGGACAGGGGGATGTGTTGTGAAGGGAAGCCCTGGCTGCAGAGTGGCAAGATGACATTCCTGCTCAGAATCTGACAGGAACAGGGCCAAGAGTGCTGAGTGGGTGCCAGCACAAGATTCAGGCTGTGTTAACTTCTCAGGGAGAACATGCTGTACCAAACATTTCTTATTGTATATCTTGCATAAACAAAACATTTAGCTCACCACCCAGCACTAGCTCATAATAAAAAAAGCCGGTGGCTTTCTCTGCTGCATACATTGAAATTGTGTAGTCAAGTAAGCTCGGGGACACACATAGGATGCTCAAAGTGGTCTGAGCAATCATTTAAGCTGAGAACAATCAACTAGAGCTAAACAAGGAAGCCACAAACAGGTTTTCTGAGCAAATGCATCAGAGACAGATTGACTCATGTAGGAAACCATCCCTTCCATTTCTCTTTGGGGAAAGACTGTCTGACAGGTCCAGAAGTGCTCCAGGACATTCCCCTCTCCAAACCCATCAGAATTTCCATATAGTACATCACAAAACACCCCTTCCACAGCAGGCTTTCCTCTCCACTGACACTGCTGCACCACAGCAGAGCCAAAACCCAGTGGTTGCTCATAAATTCATCTTTCTGCACTTGCAGAGTGGGCAACCCGAAGTGACCACACACTCTCCCAAAGTCCCTGCCAAAACTTGTGAATGGCTCTAGTGTCCCAAAGTCAGAGTGGGTGCTGTGGGATGGCCAGGCTGACCTGAGCAGGTCCCAGGCTTGCACACCCCATGAAAGGGCTGCAGCACTCCTGCCTAGGAGAGGGGTCTGCATTTTTTGGAGAACCTAAGGCAACATAGGGCTTGCAAATGACCAGGGTGGGAGATATATTGGGCTCTGACTGACAGAGGTTGCAGCCCTGCACAACTATCAGAATCATTTTCAAATATTAGCAAAATTTTCTCTTGAAAGGAAAAAAGAAGCTTCTAAATTGCAAGGAAAAAAATCAGCTTAAATTTCCATCCGCATTCTTTTGCTGAAAATCACAAAAAAATAAACACAACATGCGAAAACTGTGAAAACCCTCCCACACGCACATTTTCTGTTAAAAGTCCCTCAAAAATCTCATGAGAACTTGAGTATGATGGAAGAAATTCTTACAGCTTAACATTAATCAGTTTGGTCTAAAAATAAAGCAAAATTCTTGATACAGCACCTCCCCTGTTTCTCCCCTCTTGAGACAGAGTTTTTGGGATGTTTGCTTAACCGCACTGCTCAAATTCATGACCTATTAGAGGTACAAGGCAGATCTAGCAAACAAAAATGTCACACTGGGGTCACTCAGTTTGTCACTCTTGCAGAATATGACCTTCAGGGTAGACTTCTTTTGAAACTGCATTTTGAAAGAAATAATTTTCCTCCCCTCGCAGTTCACCTCACATTTAATACTCTTTTTTTGTTTCCCTGTTCCTAGGAAAGGGACACTGGGTACAGATTCCTCAGCCCCTGCAAGTGGTTATCAATCCCTGACCTCCAGCACCTAAACATAAGTTTGTCCCACAACAGTGGGAGATGCTACATTGCTTCTCTCTCCTCGGGAAAGCTTTATTCTCATTTTCTCCAGCCTCTCACAGCTATATATGCAACTGGATTTCAGATTCCTGTAGTATTTCCCTATCAGCATAAGTCTGCACAGCAGGCAAAAGGCACAATCCTTGTTCAACACTGTTGTTTTTCAGCAGGTGCAACCAGACCTGCAGAGAACGTGCAGCCTGTGCCTTGTCTCAGGACAGGTACAGCTGTAGCACAGGTACCACGGAGGTCAGATGGTGCAGGCTAGCTTTTGTTTTGCGACTCCAAAGACGTCAATTAATGTCCCACTTGTGTTCATTACTGACCCATATTGCAGCAAAGACAAAAAGCTTCCACAACCTCTTATTACCCCTCTGAGTTACTGCCTTCCTTGAACACCTGGTGATTTTCTAAGCGTGCTGCTTTGTTTTGCTGTAGCACAACTGCATTGTTGCCCGCATTGCTAAGCAATTAACAGTTTGTCCTTCCAGAAATATCCAACTCCCCGACACTATTAGCTCCTCGGAACATTTTCAACAAAAACATTCCAGGGAAGCTGCGGCAGTAGCTCTGCCACTTTCAGGGATAAGCATCTCTCCAGCCACATACCCCAGTACAGAACACCAGAGCAGGAGAGGGAGAGGGGGTTACTTATGGTCAGGCCTTGTTCTGCCAAGTTCTGCACAAACTTTTCATCTCACATCACTGTGAGACTGGCACATTTCTTGGATAATCCAGTGAAGAAACTTACCCTTACGCTACCAGAGGAGTGAACCTGCACCAGGTTGCCATGGCTTCCAGCCAGCTGTGACTTCCAGGGAGTCTTGGATCAAATCTGTGAATGCAAGCCTCAAGAGTAACTCATCAGAGACAATTCCCTGAAACTAATGATCTTTTGGTCACTCACCCTGGGGAAAACCTGCAAGAAATGGCAAAAGGTGCTAACAGACTCGTCTTTTAGACTGAGCCTATCAAAGAGTCCAAGAGGACCAGTATTTCTCCATCAAAATAAAATTTCAAATAAACATCAAAAGCAACCTCAAAGTAGAATCACTATTTCCCAAATACTTTCTTTTTCTCATTGATTCTTTCAGTTAAGATTAGTAAACTCACTCTAATGGATTTGCTTCTGGGTGACAAGACAGAGTCACTCAGGATTTCTGTATGCAGTACTCCAAATTTACATTAGTAATTGACATTTAAAATGCAAAGGGTCCACACAATCAGCAAGTCCTTGCCACGAAGGCTGCTGGACAGTGTGTGGGGCTCAGCATGCCCACATAGCATGCTGACACTGCATGTTCACTTCCTGGAGCACTTTTGTCACAAGTGACCACACAGAATCAAAGAAAGGACCATCTGGCCTATGGACATGTTACCTGCTATGAGAAAGGTACAAAAACGTGCACTTTGTTGTTTTACTTTCCCACAAGAATACCCTCCTTCAGCAGTCTGCAGAACCATATCTCCACACATTCTCAGGATCCCAGTATAGTATATATATATTTGTATATCAAGTATATTTGATGCATTTTACATACATCTCTAGTCTTTATTTAAAAAAATTAAAATATACAAAATAAATGTCAAAATATTTTCTTACAGATAGGTGCAGAAGTATCTGCACTGTTTTATTTACACATTCTCTAGTGAGAATCTCTTTTAGGAAATCAGTTTAGGGTATAATACTCAGCACCTATGCAATTGTAGTATGTTGTATGGTGTAATGGTCCTTCAGTAATTGTTGTATGGTGTAACGATCCTTCAGTAAATTTAGACTTCTTGTGTCACACTTAACGTTTGCCTGATCTCAGCCATACAGAAAGCTGATATTTAAAATGCCATCAATATAGTTATTTGTCAGAACATTCCCTCTCCATAAAACTTGAGTTCTTGTTGTGAAAAGGAAGGAGGAATAAATCCCCATGAATGACAAGAACAGATTCTCCTCCAAACAGCCGGTGAATGAACAGGCACAAAACAAAGGGAAGAGGAGAGAGGAATGTCACCACTGCAGGGACATCCAGCTGCACTGACATCACCCCACATCATGCCCCAGTGCCTACAGGAAAGACTCAGGTTGTCCTTCCTTGCCCGTGGGAGTTTCAGCATCTCTGAAGCAGCTGCCCTTCCTGGCAGAGGAGCTCTCCCGGTGGCTGTTGAACTGATGAACCCTCCTCTTGAACAGGCGGTGCAGCTTCTCCTGGAACTGGTTGCCAATGAAGCAGTACAGCAGGGGGTTGGTGCAGCTGTTGGCGAAGGCCATGCAGATGCTGAACGGCAGTGCTGTGTCGATGACCCCCATCACCTCACAGCTGTTAATGATGCCCATGTGAGCCAAAGCGTTCAAAAACGTTAGAACGTGGAATGGCAGCCAGGAAATCAGGAAGGCCACGACAACAGCAGCCACCAGCTTTAGGACTTTGTCCCTCTTCTGCCTGCTTTTCCCAAACTCCTGTGCTTTAAGCAAGTGCCTCCTGATCCAGATGTAGCAGGTGGTGATGACTGCCAAGGGGATGAAGAAGCCGAGGGTGTTTTTCAGGAAGGCGGTTGCCACAGACCATTTTGCATAGTTCTCATAAGGAAAGGCCATAATGCAAGCATTGACCTCCAAGCTTTCAACGTAGTAAGTGTCTCGGAAATAAAAGGTTGGGAGGGAGGACAAACAGGCGAGGCCCCACACAACAAATGCTACAAAATAAGCTTGTTGTGGAGTTCTCCTCTGGGAGTGAATAGGATGGACAATGGCGTGGTACCGGTCCACGCTCATGCATGTAATGAAAAAAATACTTGCAAACATATTCAGACACAGGACAGAACTGGAGATCTTGCACATGAGAGACCCGAAGAGCCAATTGTATCCCTGAGCGTAGTAGGTGGCCCAGAAGGGGAGGGTGGCCAGGCACAGCAGGTCAGCCATGGCCAGGTTGAAAATGTAGATATTAGCAACGGTCTTGGGGCCAGTGTGGCGACAGAGCACCACAACCACCACACTGTTGCCAACCAAGCCAAGAACAAAAACCGCAGAGAAGAGGGCTGGAATCAGTGAAAACTGATAATCTGAAGAGGTAAGGGGGCAGGGAGGGGATGAGTGCGACACAGCTGATGAGTTTATCAGCGCTGTTGACAGGACTTGCAGACCTTCCCTGGTGGTGACAACCAGGGAGTAGTTGCTCTTCATGTTGGTGCTGGTGGAAAGGGAGTTTCTTCAGGAAATTCATGGGCTGGCAGCACTTCCCTATCACATCCCTCACCTGCAGGTCAGAAACTGTGTGTTAGACGTGCACTCTGCAGCTGTCTTAGCTCTGAAATCACACAGACACAATAAAATAAAAACCATTTGAAGTTATGTCAGTAAGCTGAGTACTGAAATACCAGGCAGCCCTGCTGAACTCCTTACCTCCATCCCACTGACAGGACACAATTAGCCCCAGGGAGGTCACAGCACTTTTTAATTAGCCTGGCAGAGAAGAGAGCAGCTGGGGTTTATCTGTGATTACAGACAGTGCTTTCTGTGGCCAGCAGAGCAGAAGGATTATGGACTCAGGAGCTGGAGACACTTTGGGAACTTCTGTGACCCAAAGGCCACACTGGAGCTCCTCATGATCCTTTTCTCAGTTTTCTCATGCTATTTCCAGCACTCTGAGGAGTTAAAATAATATTAAAAGGCACCAGTCAACAGTGGAGATCAGGTACATCACACCTGAGGGTCTCCTGGGACTCCACAGGCATGAAAGCAGCCTTTTAACAGGACTATTAGGAAAGCAAGCTGTGATTTCTTTTTTCTTTTTTTTCATTTCACAGGGCTGGACACAAAGACGCTGAAGGGTCTTTGCAAAATGTCATTTACTGTCAGTGTCTTTCTGAAACATATCTGCATCTCTTTCCCTCCTGAAAGCTTTAATCAGAACAGTAAAAGAGGGAATTTCAATGTCGACACAGGCAATAAACTCAGTCTTTGCAGGCACTGGATTTAACAGTACTATGTGTCATTCATTTAGAAATATCAGGACTGGATTTCAGGAGGGGGAAATGGAGCTATAAAGCAGCTAAAATAAGAGAGTTCATTGACAGGTCTGTCTTTTCAAGAGTTTGTGTCTGCACTCTGAACAGGACATTTTGAACTTTAAGACTTTCTAAGTCTTAATGAAGAAGATAACATACCCAAGTATTTCATTTTACATACTAGAAAGAGGCAATTAATTTTGAACTAAGTTTTGTGGAACCAGTCAGACATTTAAGAATTCTCAAGGAGCCCTAAAAATAAGCCCTAGAAATTTTCACCAAGACAACAGATTTGGGTAATGATCTCTCATTTAACAGAAGGCAACTGATCATTTCAAACATATTTTTCTGTATCAACAGTTTAATATACATTAGCTTATCATTTGCTCAATGCAAAATATGCAATATACTACTTTGGATATACTGACAAAAAATTATTTTTAAATATACTGTCTCAACAATGAAAATTCATCAGGGGAATTTTTGCAGAGTGTTGGTTTTTAAAGTCACAAATAATTGATCATAAGCCCATGTTCTGTATTCAAACAGGTTCTAAACCTAATGAAGGCTTTTTTGTTTGGAAGCACAAATATTCAGAGAGGGTCTGGAGTCCCATTTCACCCTTATGTCTTGAGCCCTTCACTTTAACATACAGAAGCTGAAATCTCAGAACTAGTCACAAAGCTCTACACAGCTCACTGACTCCTAGCAGAGGGACCACACCATAATTACTGTACGGCATTACAGAGAACAAGGTTTCATTGACTAACACACTTCCCCCCTCTGGTCATGAACAACTGGTGCCTTAGGATCTGCTCTGGGCTACTCATTCCTACTCTTACTGCAGGCACGCGACATTCCAGCACAAACTGAGTCAAATCAATGGCAGTTATGTTCTAACAGCAGATAGAAAACCTACCTCTCAAGCCTCACATTCGTCTGGATGCGGCTCTAGAATTCCACGCTCCTTTTTTCCGTTTTCCTCGCAGTGAGTATCGCCACCAGCAATCTGCTCTCTCATATCTTCCCTTTTCCCACTGGGAGGCTTTAACCTACATAACTCGAGAACTGAAGTATGAATGCCTGCCAGTTTCTTTTCCTTTTGGAAGCAAAACAGTTTGAGAACCCCCCTTTCCAAGGCCACGTGAGCACATGCAGTAAATCAGGAGAGAGCAATAAGACAGCCAGAAAAAAAAAGAAAAAAAAAAAAAAGAAATGAAGCAAGCAAGAAAAAGGAAATTCACACAAATATCCCTGTGGTTTTCCTACTGCAGCTCTTGGGCCAGGAGGATACACCCACACACATCCCCTTTCTGCCCTCCACGTGCACACACAACATGTTTGAGCCTCCATGAAAGGATCTGTGTTTCTCTGCGGCAGGGAGATTCCCATGCAATCTGTGGAGTCCTAGCACTGGCTAACACATTTGAGAATGAAATAGGCTATTAGTCCTGGCAGAATAGACTATAATGTGAACACAGAGAGACAGAAAGTGAAGGAACATCACTGCATTCACAACAGCACTGCCTGTGTAAGGGGGCTGATCCCATCTCCCAGTCAGTAAGGATGGGAAAGCACTGCCCTATTCCTTGCAAAGACATGCACACTGCTGGGACTGAAGAGGGCAGCAGGACAAATCCACGTGGCTGAGAGCAGGCTTGCTTCTGAAGCTGCACTGGGATAGGACATGACCAAAACAAGCTCATGCCAGCTCCCATTCACACTACACAGAGCTTTTACATCTGCTCCTTCCTTGCATCACATGCTGTGCCTGGCCCCAGCCTCTTCTCCCTGGAAGGAGCTCCAGGGAGGCTCCTCAAGGACAAGAACTGGGGCAAAGGAAGCACTCATAGGCTTAAACATTTGGCCCTGATGCCTGAGTGTGATCTCCTTTGCAACAACTGCTCATCTACTGGGGGCACATGTGCTGTGCTCCCTAGCAAGGCTTCATGTGCCAGACAGAAATCAACCAGTGGAGTCCCTGCCAGTGACATGTCCCTTTGCCCCAGCCAGTGTTCTGGCTGGCTCTCAGTCACCAGCCAGCACAGGACCCAAGCACATCCCATCCTTTGAACACCAGCATAGCCTTTAGAGGGAGGTTTATCCACCTGCAGGGGCCTGGGGAAACCCCAGGGCCTGCCCTTGCTCCAGGACTGTGCAGCACACCAGAGACAGCCGTCACCAGCTCTGTTTATACCAGAGCGACCAGAGGAGACATGGAACAGGGAAAACAGCCTTTTAACAACATCTTCAGGGGAGCCAAGGGCTGAGCAGGCTGTGGAGAACAGTCTTACCAGTTTCACCATAGCCCAGCTATTTATTTGACCAGAAAAAGCTTCAGAGAGTGTTGAAAAAGTTTATCAGCAAACTCATATACATCCATTCCCTGGAGGTGAGTGCCACATTCAAGGCAGAAAGAGTCCTTGGCAGCTTTCGTCTTTATCTGCCTCATAATTCAAGTCCAATTCTTAGCATTTTCTGTGCTAAAAGGAGACTGAGTTATTTAAAGAAAGCATTTTTATTTACCACAGTGCAGCGATTTACTGTTTCAAGGACATGATAACAAAGCAGTCGATGGTCAGGAGTGTCAGGCTGTAAGCACACAGTGCCTGTGCTTGGAGCAAACACTGGAAGAGACAGAAAGTCATGAGTCCTGCTGCAAAGGAGAAAATCTGCACCTTCTGCCACCAATTTCTCCTGTATGCATCCTGCCTGGGGTTTGCAGGACTGCTGGCCCCTGATGAGTGACCTGAGATGTCAGCACTCACTCTGAACCACATTTATTAATTTTTTTGGTAACAAGACATGCCAAGACACCCTCAGCCAGGAGTCCTTGCTACTAGTTGCACACAAACAATCGGTAAAAGGCTTTCCTCCATTCCTCAGCAAATAGTCAGTGAAGGAAAAAGGCACAAGAATGTTTATTTTTCAAAAATAACAAACACTAGTAGTCTAGACTTAGATACAAAGTTTTCTCCTCCACACAACATTTGATCCTTATAGATACTGACTGTGTTTATTCTGTTTTGCCTACAAAACTGAGACTTTAGCAGACAAGAAGTGGCCCTGATGCACCCAGTGCAATGGGAGTCATAGCTCAGGCTGCCCCTTGACAAATCCTGCTCCCATTCTTTCCCCTGCCAATGCTCAGTGCATCTGATTCCTTACCTGATCCTAAGTTCTCACTGCAAAGTTTCCTCTCTGTTCTATTTCCCCCACCATTTCTTTCTGCCTCTCACTATTTCTGAGCATCTTGTATGGCTATGAAACAGATGCCCAAGTTGTCCATGCACAAAACAACCTTGTGCCACGTTGCTGCAGTTGAGCTAATGCCCTCTGAGCTTGTGGGAAGTGTTTTCCACAGACAGGATGGTAAATCCAGCACATGGATCTACTGCAGCAGAGCCCAGCACACAGCTCAGCACAGGGCAGAGCCTTTTCACTGCTCATCTGACTGCAAAGTTAAAAAAGCTGCCAGCTTTCAACACAAGACCTGTTTGATTTTAAATTAGTAGAAGCTTGGGGTTTCTGGCAGTTGGATTTGGGGAAGGATTTTAAGTATGTCTTTTACATCAACTAAAAAATTCACAGTTCAAGAGGAGCAAGAAATTTGCTGCTGGCTCACATACAGCCCTTAAGTTTGTCTTTCTATCCTCAAGCCTACACACCTAAAGAGGTCAAAAGGTCCCCGGAAGTGTTTAAAAAAAAAAAAACAAACCCAACAAACCCAAAAGAACCCAAACCACCACCACACAATTCAAATAGAAACTTCTGATCAACTGTAAAAATAAAACCAAAAGGATCCATGCACTTCAAGTCCTAGGTCTTGGATTTTGCAGGGAAGTGCTGCCGCTCTCAGGGATGGAATATTCCAAACAAGCAGCCTATCTGACTGTGCCAGCAGGCTGTCAGAGCCACCTCCTGAGGCTAAACCTTGCCAGCCTGCCAAAGGCTCAAAGTAATGTGAGATCCAGATGCAAACTGCATTCATGAGCTTGATTTGTTCATTTTGGAGAAAGCAAGAGGGAAAAAAATCTTTTATAAATGTGCTCCCCAGGATGCATAACCCAACATAGATCACTGTGGCTGTTTGTGTTGATTTCCAGCAGGATTCTCTGATTCCCTGGTCTCAGGGCTGGCAGCAGACGTGGGGATCCAGCACGTACTGCCAGGGCAATGATGATTTTCATCATGCCAGACCCTGGGATTAGCTCAGTTGGATGGAGCATGGTGCTAATAATGCCAAGATTGCAGGTTTGATCCCTGCATGGGCTGGAAGAGCTGGGCTGGATGATCCTTGTGGGTCCATCCAACTCAGACTATTCTGTGATTCTGGGGTGTGCTTTGCCAAAGAACAGGCCATCTGCACACACTCTCCTAAACCATCCTGCCTGCAGCTGGGTTCCCCCAGCATTCCATAAACTTTTCTAAGCATTCCTCCTTCCTGCATTTGTTTTCTTAAGGGTTTCTTTAGGGATTCATTTCTCAGTTCAGCAAGTAAGATTGGCGAATCTACCTCATCCTTCCCCAGCCCCAGAGCACTCCTTCAGAGAAAGCTGACTGCTTGCATCTTTTCTGGGACCTCAGGGAAGGGAGCAGTCGTGAGCAGTGACCTAGAAGGTTGAAGGCTGAGGCACTGAGTCCTGTTCCCATCCAGCATCCATGGTTCCTGCTGGGTCAGTTCTGGGTTTTAGCACTGTCTCATGTACCTCTGAAACATGATAAGTTCTGGCAGTGGGTGTCTGCAAACCCAATGTTTTGGCCAAGATGGAGAACTGCCAGTGTTCTCAAAGGCAAGACCTTGGTCAGTGTTTCACTCTCCCTGCTGCAGCCATGACTCCACGTGGAACTAAGCAGGCTCGGGGAAAGTGCTGCCTTTTCACTTCACAGCAGCACAGCAGTGACCACATGGGCCACCCAGAGAGGGCCCATCAGATACTCTGAGAGTATCTTGTCCCATTGAACATACCTTGTATGCTGGAAGAAGTCAGTTTTGGAGCAGTTCAGTGTGTGTCATGAGAGACATTTGGGAGGGAAGAGAGATGCCCTTTCCACCTCCAGCATGCAGAAAACTTATCCAAAGCATTTATTTTATGAGAGATGTTTGTGTCCAGCCAACAGCACTGCCAAGATTGAGGTTATCCTCCTCATCTCCCCAACATGACATTGTTTGTTCAAATTATTGGCTGTAAGCATTTTGCAAGCTACTAAAAACAGTAAAGAAAACAAGCACATAAGTGATTTTGAAAACAAGCTGCACCCATTGCTATTAAAAGGCAGGGAGTGCACACACACCCTGGCACCACTGCCTGTTCTTGGGGCATGCCTGCTCTTTTTGAAGGGAGCAGGACTTTGTTAAAACTCCATCACTGAGTGCTGCACAGCTCCCAGCCATGCCCCCAACACAGACAAACCACCAGCCTCCAGGGCTTGCCAAAAACAGGCACAGAGCCTTAATGGCCATAGCAGCAGCAGTGGCAAAGCACAGCATTTCAGCAAGATCACAACAGGAACCCACAGTCAGCTTTCATAACTTATCACCACAGGTAATTTTCTCCTGCTCACTTCTCTCAAACCAGTTGCTGTGATGAGCAGCAGAAGGCAAGACACTGGGGCCCACAGCTTGTGGGAGAGAGCTCCCTCCTGTCTAACTTCTGCTTTATTTGTACTAATAGAGTTGTATATAGCCTGGCATTTAAAGGATGTGGGAGAATGCTTCACATTTCTTTTTAGGGTCTCAAGGTGATATTTAGGAAGAGTTAGGACTCTCTGTAAAGTTTTATGGAGTTATAGAACACCCAGAGGGTGTCTTTCCAGAGATCTTTTAAAAATAAAAATCTTCCTCCCTTTGCTATTCTGAACTATAACCACTGAAAACAGCTTCCTCACTTTTTAAGTGTTTTACTAGAAATTTCTCTTATGTTCCAAGAATACTGAGATACACACAAAAGAGAGTTCACCAGCTAGATAAAACTTTGGGAGTGTCAGATTATTGCTGACATTTGTGTATTCCACCTTATTTAATCAATCTTCTAACCAAGAAAGCTATAAAGTGATTCTACTCATTCCATCTTTTCACAACAAAAGGTTTGAAGAAAACAAGCCTTGCTCTTTTAACTTATTAGACCAGCAAGACCATCCCAAAGTAGACATTTTGACTGCTGCCTCGATCTTTTAAAGATAATTCAACTCCTTAAAATCTACAGTATTAGGCAAGGCTCTTGACATCAGCTACAAACAATTTCTGAAGGGGATGTGCTGGGCTATAAATCCCAGATGTCAGATAAATCAGTGACTGAAAAAAAAGACAAAAACACAACCATGGTCAAGTGGTGGGTGGAATGCATTTTAACAGAAGACCTGCAGTAGTTCAGCTTTTCCATTAAAGCTGAGTGGATGAGCCACCTCAGCCAAAACACGTGATGCACTCCAGAAACCCGCCAAGCAGATGGAGCGAGACAATCAAAATCCCTGCACGTGGAGCACAAAGACCTGAGCCTGGAAAAGAGAACCCAAGAGCAGGATGCTAATATTTGAATGGACCATAAAGGGAAAGTTCATTAAAAAGGTAAATAGAGAAAAAACTCATGTGTCAGTTCTTCTAAAGGAGCATGTCCTCACCTTGTCTCTGCAGCGCTTGGTGTGGCAATGGCTGCAGGAGAGATGATCAGGAAGCGGGAGTTGGACAGACAATGCCGAGCACTTCTTGCACAGGAGCACTGGGCACTGCAGCACATGCAGGGCATTCCTGTGGCCACTCTCTTGGACCAGCACTCAGCTCCCAGCAGAGGTTTAGCTCTCCACAGTGCTGAGTGTTGGCATACCACTGCATTGCTTGCACCCCAAGGGCAGCAGCAACCAGGGCTGTTCAGGGAAGTTCAGGAGCCACAGCCAAGATCCTGGCAAGGCAGCTGCCATCCCACCTCCATGCTTTGTGGAATCTTTACAGGGAGAAACTGGAATTGCCAGACTTGTGACAAAGTGTAAAAATCTGGTCACTTTGATAGTTAGAGGTTTCCTTGGCCCTATAGGCTCTAAAATAAGGAAACATTCTGCAGCTGTATGGTCCTGTTCCACCACAGTGTTTTAGTCCAGTTAAGCAACATCTGGCAGCAATGAGTTCCAAGAGCTGCATGCTTTTGGTCTGAAAATTTCCAGTATGAAATCAAAGAGAGTTACAGAGACCACTGGGCTTAACTAAGAGCTAGAACATGGTAACACTGCTGGAATTACAACCAGAATTACAATCAGAAATAAAGCCTGTGTAGAATAAAAAGTTACAACCAGAAATAAAGCCTGTGTAGAATAAAAGGGACACCAGAGCAAGAGATCCATCTTTTTCAGCCTGAGCTATAAACTTCAGCTAAAGGCAAAAGCATTCCCAAGCACACAGTGCAGCTTACTTTTCCTGCACAGAGATCAGCAGAATCCTGTCTCCTTCACAGGGCTGCACTGACAAAGTCACAGAGTGATGGATATTCCTAGCTGTGCTGCACCAGGAGGCAAGAGAAGCCATGGAGATCCCAGCAGCAGCCCCACCTCAGCCAGGAATAAAGAAAACAAAGATTCACCCACCAAAACCTTCAGCCTGACCCCAGACCTAATCAGCTGGAAGGGGTGAGCAGTGCACATTTCCACCTTCCTCTGGGTCTCCCAGGACCAGCCCCTGGGCATGGTGCCATTATTGCTGCTCTTGGTGGAAACCAGATTTGGCCCCCAGTAACACTGCACCAAAGACTGTCTAAATAAATAAATGATGCTGTTTACAGCTGGAAGAAGCTCCATTACATAACATGATCATCCTGGCCAAGATTCCAGGGAGAAGCTGTTCTTCAGGGGATTGTTGCTTGAAAAAATGAAGAAGAAAACAGAACTAGCTGAAGCCAACATACTGATTTAACAGCACAGGAAACATAATCTGCTTCTGCTGAGAAAACAATAGAGCTGCAAACTTGTCCAGGTCACACTTACTGTTGGGCATACTATATATTTGGGGGTTTAGCCACTGTCTGGACAGAGCTAGCAAAACAAGGGAGAGAAAGAAAACCCAGTCTGTAAAACAAGAATAAAATAAAAAAGCTGATACAGACTAAGAAATTAAGAGCAAGGAAATGCACTGAAAGGCAGAGGGCTGAGAAAAGGTGCTTCAAGCACATCAGAACACATGAGAACTCCAGCAGAGAGAAGTGGAAAAGAAAACTTAAAAGACAAAAACAAGACAAAAAACAAAAGCAGCAATTGTGTCACTGGCTGGCCTAATGACACATCAGCTTCAAGCCCAGGCTCTGGTCCTTCTGGTCCTCCTGTAGAATGATCAGTCTGGAGACAGCTGATCCCTGGCTGTTGAGTTCATCAATCAGATCTCCAAATGCACTTTCCCTTTGCACGGTGGATATAGGATTAAAAAAGGGCAGAGGCAAGGACACAGATTTTTAAGGACCCAAGTCCAGCTTCAGTTGTTCAGCAGCATCTTCAGACCTGCTGGAGACAGGCAGTGCCCTGGGAAGGACCGTGTGCCCTTGGGGAGCTCCATGTTTCAACCACAGGCTTCATCTTTCACCACTCATAGATGGCTCAGGGTTTATCCCAAGAAGAGGCATTGCCAGGACACAGCACTCCCCTGAGCTTTCTCAGCTGTCAGAGAATGTGAGGCTTCCACAGCTCCTGGCAGTCTCCCATTTTACTGCAGGGGAGTCACAGCCATCACCAAGGCTGTGCTCAGGGCTTGGTCACAGCTGCATTTCCCTGAGCCTGAGCCCAGGGCATCTGTCAGTGTGTGCAGCCATGCTGGGGTGAGAGCCCTCACCTCACACCTGGATGGCAGAGCCACCTTCCACTTGCCTTTGCTGAAGCTCTAGCTGTAGAAAATCACAAGAATTCCTCCCAAAACAATTTTTTGGAGCCAAGCAGACTCTGATAATGGTGATAGCCCATGAGCAGGGGCCTCTCCCAGACAGGTGCTAGGGGAAGTCAGTTACCTGTTGCTGTTTGCAAAGGGCAGGAGGTGGCAAAAACCACTATCAGAGCATGATGCTGGGCTGAGGAGTCTCCCTGCCTCTCAGGGCAGCACTTAATCAGCTTTGACGTGCTTAAACACTTAATCCCCATGGGGCTGCAGCAGGAAGAACCAGCTGATTTATTTTCACCGTGCACAGTCCAACCGACCCTGCCATGCCCGCGTTCACCTGCCCAAAAGGTACATGCTCTTTTTCTTGCCTCCTTCTCTAATATCCATCAGGTATTAGATGCTGTGGCTGATGTGTGGCTGGTCATGTTCTTTCTCGTTATATTTATATTTACTTGTGCAGCAAAGGCTGGGCTGAGTCTGAATGCCTCCAGTTCATGCCCAAGCATGTGCAAATGTACACCTGAAGAGACCATCCTCTGCAACAGAGCTGGACTGAAAACCTTGCCTGGAGAAATAGCACCATCCACCATCTCTCTAAACCTCTCCAACAATTATTTGCGGATTCTCAACACCAACACCTTCAGAAACCTGACTCTCCTTCACAGCCTCTGGCTGGATGGCAACAATCTGACTTTCGTGACCCCAGGAACTTTCCATGCTCTCAGCAGGCTGCAAGAGCTGCACCTCAGCAGGAACTCACGCCTCACCTACCTGCACGCAAACACTTTCAGAGGACTATTAAACCTCATCAGCCTGGATTTGTCCCACTGCAATATCTTTGAAATCCATCCACTTCTATTTTCACACTTGCCTTCTTTGGAAAGGCTTGATTTAGCCTCCAATAACATGCGGTATGTCCCACAAGCCTTTAAGAACCTCTCCAGCCTCACGAGGCTGTCCCTGGAGGGCAATCACATAGAAGCCATCGGCAGAGATTCCCTGAAGGACCTGGAAACCCTGTACGATCTGAATCTCAGGAAGAATCGGATATGGATCATTCAAAATGGAGCTTTCACAAAGCTTCTCAGGTTGGGAATGTTAAATTTAGGTCACAACTTCATCACTGATTTGCCTAATCAGCTTTTTGAAGGATTGATCCAGCTCAAGACCATGCACCTTGAAGCCAACAGAATCACTGCTGTTGACTGCACCTTCAGACAGCTGCTCAACTTGAGAAACTTGTACTTGAACAACAACCAGATCTCCTCGATCTCAGGCTCTGCTTTTTTACACCTAAACAAGCTGCACTTCCTTCACCTGAGCAGAAACAACCTCAGCTCCCTGCCCGTGCGCCTGTTCTCCGAACTGACCAAGCTGGAGCACGTGTTCCTGTCCCACAACCCCTGGAGGTGTGACTGCAGCATGCTGTGGTTCTGGCGCTGGACGGCCACGCGCCGGACGGTCATCCAGGGGCTGGACTGCGCCTTCCTGGGCCCTCCCAACACCACAGCACCCGAGGAGCCCCGCCCCGGGGGCCTGGGGGCCTGCACGATGCCCCTGGAGCTGGCCAGTGAAGACAAGTGCAGGGTGGCCGGTACCAGCGTGGCTCCCAGGCCCCCCGCTCTGCCCGGCCAGCTCATCCTGCTGGCACTTGCCTGCCACACGTGGTACAATGAGAGGGGATGGGGCACCGTGGTGGCCACGTTTTAATGGTGTTTCAATTATAATGTGGAGGCTACTTATTTGTTTTCTTGAAATTTGTTTATGAGCAATGGTTTTCATGACAGGTGGATTTTATATGGAAATAAAGGGATCTTGTTATATAGGAATAAATTATTTCATTCATGGGCAGCACTCTAATCTGAAATGCTGACATCAAAATTCAAGGCAAATGCTCACATTGGCAAGTTCAGGGCTGGGGGTTGTGCTGGTGATGTGGGGCTGGGAAGCAGGTTGCCCACTGTCCTCCCCATTTCCCATCTGACCGCAGCCAGGCGTGACCTCCCTGGGAGGGGCTGCCTTCCTGTGCCCCGCCCATACTGGGCATATTGTGAGTATTCCTGAAACGGGAATAAATTGGATGTGCTCCGGGACATCTGGAGTCCTTAGAAAAGGCCCAGTCCCTCAGCATCACTGAGCACGTGGTACCTTCCCACAGCAGGCACATGGGGATCTCTGCTGTGAGAATGCAGGACTGTGTTGGAGGTGTAGGCAGAATCACCACCATGTGAAACACTTTATCACTCAGCTGCTCCTCACAGCACTGAACCTCAGCTAACGTGGCTCTGCACTTACCCCTGCAGAGAGGTTATTTGCCTCAGGGATGGTCTGTACAAGTTGTGTCTCCCTGCATGCAGACAAGGAGCTCTGTCACAGCACAATTCCACTGCCATACCCCTATTCTGCCTCCCTTCAGCTGCTGGGAGACACAGATCAGCCTTCTCTGTCCTCCCAAATGGAATTTTCCATTTGTGCAGGTATATTAAAAACCCTTATCCAATGTTTACTGGGCGCTCGCAGAAGGAAGCAATGGAATGTGTGCCAGACACACCACATTTGTCCCTGTCCTTAGAGGAATTACCCAAAGCTGATAAGAGGTAAGAGAGAAATAAACCCTTGTGTAGGGCTGAAAACACACAAACCAGCACAATTTGACATGGGAAACCTGCCATGAGTGCAGAGCAGGACGAACCTTTGCTGTCACAGCAGGGAAGGGACAAAGTGGGGCTTCACAACAAAATCACAGGTGCTGCCTTCACTATATTTGTGATTATATTTGTGCAAAATATTTAACAGTCAATACAATAAATTCTTGCTTACATTGTTTATGCTGTTTTACCATCCTCACTTTCCTCAGCTTCACATTCTTTGAGAAGTAGTGGAAAAAAACTCCAGCTGGTTTCTTGCTTTTGCATTCCTCTCTATCAAGCTGCAACAGAAAAAGGCAGAAGCAAAAAAAGCGAGCAAAGTCCACCTCAGCAATTTCTTAAGTCCCTAAAAGATTAGATTTTTTCAATTGAATAATACAAATCGATGAAAAATTTATATGCACAAGAACCTTGCCTTCTCTGAACGCTTTGAGAAAATCTTCTTTCCAGTTTTACACCACCACCTCATTAAACAGTAATAGGAGCACAACTAAATTGCTTCCTCTGTGCTATGATAAAAAGCCATAGAAATATTTAACAAGTTATACACAGTCTGCTGTGTTCTGGGAGAACATGTGGCTACATTTTTAATCCACAAAGAAAGAAACTTGCAAGGAATACAAGAAAAAGGCCAGAAAACACAGGCCCTGAGGAGGCAGACTGGGCTTGCAAAGATATTTGAAGGAGAACTTTAAGATGAAGGATAAGGAGCCCATGCACCCACAAGGGCAGCAGCAAGTCCACCTGTTTAAAAAAAAAACTCTATATGAACAAACACTGCTAAACAAAACTTGGAAACAAAAAGCATATAATTGAAGAAGCAAAACAAAGTATAAATACTTACAAATAATTTACTATTAAAGACCAAAAGGAGTTGCAAGAAGGAAATGTGCTGAAGCTTGCATCTCCTGTTGGAAATTTTAGGTATGTCTGACAAAACAAACTATTTGAAAACCTGCTTGTTAGGAGTGCTTACTGGAGAGAAAGCACTGGGTTTGTCCTGTTTGCCCTGCACAGGACCTTCAGTGTGAGAGATCTGCTTTGCTTGGACCCCAAACTTTTCTTTCTTAAATACATCCAGCACAAGGAGATGCTTTCCCATCCTGTAATTGTCAAAGTACCCATTCCTCCCCCATTAACCTAGTACCAGGAGGCAAAAGAGGCAAGACAGTACAGATGCATGTGGCCTCTTCCAAGGTACATGAATTTTGACCTTAATTACATCATATCCCCAGCCAGTGCCATAAATCACCAGAACACTTTCAGTGGGATGGCTGCGACTCTACTTATGGTATATCATTCCATCTCGAGTGAAAACATGCAATTTCCTGTGGGAAGCTTTGTTAACATACTTCTCTTGTGAAAAAATTGTACCAGTGGAAAGTTTCCAGCCAGCTCTGCACAAGGCTTCATGCAGGGAATCACTGGGGTGGTTTTTTGACACTCCACACTCAGAGCAGGGAGCACTCCCAGCCAGTGCCATCACAGCATCTGCCCTCACCCCTGCAGATTGCAGGGCTCCTGCTCATCTCCTCCCAGGTGCCCCAGCCCCTCTTCAGCTCCCTGTCAAATTCCTCCTTTCATCTCCTACACATAGAAAAATCAAGTCCCTTTCACTCAATTAGCCCTCATACAAACGTTAACCTCTGAAGCCCCCAAGGCACAACAACAGAGAAGCTGCTGCTTCAAACAAACTTTGCTTTTGAGGGACTTTTCCCTGCTGTGCTCCCAGCAGCACCAACCCTTCAACATGCTCTGAAGGACCAGTATCTAGTATCAGATTTACAACAGGCCATTAAAGATGAAGAAAGACTGTGTGTGGCACTGCAGCCTAGAGGCACCAGCTGCAACTGAACACAGGCTCCCTGCTGGGTCAGTGCAAATAAGGAGAGAAGCGTGTATTTAAATGTTTTTATTTCAACTAATGCTTTGCCACCATATTACATCACTTTGAATAGCTTGGAATAGCAATATGATCTCAAAATATAGTAAACAGCTTGCCAAAGCCAGAGAATATTAAATCCTATGGATACAGCATCTTCCTTCTTTGGCGACAATGCTTTCTTCCATTTATCTGTAAAAATAATTTTATATTCCAGCACATTTGCTGTTCACTTTATTGAACCCTGCTGTTTATACCATTTGCCTCTTCTCTGCACAAAACCTCTCCACAATGTAGTATGGTTTTGTATCTAACAGCATTTTAAATAAAAAAGTTATAGTTTTCATGCAGATTTTTGTAAAAATTATTTTCTAGGTGCACAGAACTGAACCAAGATGCATACAAAAATGCATTCACTTCCATTCTCAGGTATAACCGTGCCATCAGCAACATGATCACACGTTACTGCAAGAGGTCCAAGGATGGTGGTATTATCATATGTAGTATAACCTTAAAAAATAAACAAACCAAAAAAACCCTTTTTATAAGCAGCAAGAGAAAAAACTGCCATGCTTTATTTGTAAAGTAATCAAAATAGTTAGATGTACAAAAAAGCACCATGTACAAAGAACACCAGAGGAAGTACATCTTCCTAATTACACATTTCTCATTTAGCATTGCGAGCTGGCCTGCAGGTCCCAACTTGTACTGTAGCTTTATCTGCAAAATTAAGGATGTGGTCAAACCTAAAATATGCTTGGACTGTATGACAGAAATTAAAGTGGACTGCAGATAGAAATTAGATTTGTTTCCATTACAACTCATACCAACCACCTTATAGCCCTCAAGGGTAAAAAACCACACGTCAAGTATCTGAGAAATAATGGAGTGAAAACAGCTCCAGAGCAATATTGCAAGATGCAGGTCTGCTATGAATGCATTTCTGTGAGCTCTTGATAAGTTAAACTTTCCTTTGGGAAAAGAGTATATCTGTTGGTTAAAACTCCTCCCCCTGAGAATTTTGATAAATTTGTCTTGCAAAGCAAAACAAACTCCTTTGAACTTCAACAGTTCCAAGGCCAACAGCATTTCAGCGTGGTCATAGCCGATCTGCTACTCATGCACCCAGGGTGGCAGGTTGGGTTTTTGCTGCATTTTGGTTTTCTTTTTTCTTTATGTGGATCATCCCTTTTATACTCGCTTCATTCCTCTGCCCATCAAGCAGGCAAACACGGTCATGACCATCTTTGGCTTCACCTCCACAAGATCTTCTGGAAGAGCATAAACTCTGGCACCAATTCTTCTTGCCATGGACACAGCATACCTATTCAGCATGGAAAGATGAGGTGGTTAGCACCAAGACTGCTGCCAGTAAATGACAAGCCAAATCTTGCCCCATCCAACACAATTTCACCTATTCTTTATTAAGATTCAAGACATGGAACAGTTTAATCACACCACATCCTTTTGTTTTACAAGTTTCTCATCTTTTGTTGTTTTCCTTTTCCACAGTAAAGCGTTTTTAATTTGCAAATTGACCTTTGAATGTCAAGTCCACTTTACCGAGAATTAAAAAAGAATCTTAATTAATATTTGTTAGGGCTAATAGCATATATAATGAAGGATTAATCATGTAACACTTCCTTTTCTGTTTGCTCCTAATGAATAACAAAGTAATACTATTATCTCCCAGAAATTTTGCTGTCATTCTGTCACTGCAGAACAGTCACAGAACACACATTTCAAAGGCATGTTTTAATAGGCATACTTTAACCTTGACAATCTGTGATGATTCAACAAGACGTAAGACATAAAAGGGTTCAATTTCAAAACTTTGAGCCACCAGCTGAATACTTCAAATGCCTGAACAGGTGAGAAATAGAGTACCACTGCCAGAGCTGCTCTGCATTTCTCTCAGCAAGCCAGAGTTCAGCCAACTGCTCCCTCCAGCGTCACCGGCAAGCACAGCAACTCAATTTCAGTAAGTGCTGCCTGTGCAAAAAGCACTGTGCTAAAAGAGACTGAAAACTACAGCAGTTTCTAGTCAAAACACCTGCAGCTTGAGGCCAGCACATTGAATGTGCACCCTTTTCAATGCAAAACAGCTTCTGAGAGAGCAAACTTACTTCGCGTTATTTTGCTTGTCATCCTCCGATAGGTGACCAGTCTTTACTAGGTCATAGTTGATACAACCAGGCTGGATGGCATCGATTAAATCCACAACTGCCAAGCTCGTGCTGATAGTCTTGTCCTAGAGAATACAGGGACAGAGAAGTAAAGATAAGTGTCCAATCCTCAAAGCATAATTCTCACCTTAATTCAGCTGCTCTGCAATGTGCAAACAAAAGTTTTAAACGAGTCTTTTTAAAAGCAGCAGTGTTAGTGACTGGTGGAACAGAGGGAAAACCAAACTACTGCCTCACCTTTGGTGATAATACAATACTATTACTCCAATTTATTGCAAGTGCTCTGAAAATCCAAAGAAGTAATCACTGTGCAGGCAGCAGCTCTGCCCTGCTGAGCATAGCCCAAGGCACAATGCTCACCTCCAAATGCACACCAGCTCCAGCCCCTTTGCCTGCCAGCATCTCAACTCCCATCTCTGCTCCAGATCCTGACCACACCCCTCCTCTGCCACTATTCCCACCGTGGGCAGTCCTTAACAGTCTCCTGTCTTGTAGCTTGAAGACACTGTTCCCAGCACGGACTGAATCCTGTCCTGTTTAAGCTCCTTTCTAAGATGCCCCTGCTCTTCCTCCAGCCAAGGAAAAAATTTTTGGGCACTCATCTCCTTTTGTAGGCAAGAAGAGAACCTGCACCTTGAAGTTCTGGATGGAGGTGGACTTGCCAGCTTCTTTCAGGGTCTGGTTTACCCAGCTGACTATAATGTCATCGTTGGCTTTCTGACCATCACCCAGGTCCTCGAGGACATTCAGCGTGTACCTGAGAACCAGCAGAGAGAACAAGATTAGGCACAGAGCCAGGACAAAGCCACGAAGCCAGGATGCAACATGAGCCATGGCAGCTTGGAAAGTCTACATAGTCTCAGCTCTGGGGTTGGGTTTATTTTTTAATTCTTTTAGCAAAAAGAAAGAACCATGTATCTTATCTGAAATGTGATTTCTGTTAAAGCATTTAGTCTTTCTAGCATTTCACGTCCTTTAATAGGAGCTCACAAAATTGCCTAGGCTCAGGACACTTGTTAAACTGTTTGATCATAGAGCATTTGCTCCACTGGGGCAACACATTACCTTAAAGGTGTGGATTACCTCAGGAGCTGGTATTCAGACCTCTAATGTCAAATTAGGAGCTACCACACACCTTTTTTCCAGACATATATTTGCATAATCTTAAAATTCTTCAGAACTAGGTAACAGAAGATCAGCTTTATCTGTTATTAAGTTTCTTCTTTCTCCCATTCCAACGCAAGAGGGCTATAAAGCAGCCCCAGAATGTTTCCTTCTCAATTTCCAATTAAAAATCAGAACATGAAAGTTGTGTAATGTTCCTGCTCAGGGTTTCTGCCTGTAGACCAGACTTGAGCAGGTGAGAGAGGTGATCCTTGTCACAGGACGATCACAGATCCAACAACAAACTGTCCAGAGGTGTCTGCTCCAGCCTCTCACGTGCAGCTCTATCACAGTTTTGTCCAGGTGTGTCTCAGATACCCCCCAAAGGACAGAGGTTCTACAATCATTCTGGGTGACCTGTTCCAGGTGCTGCAATGCTCAAATGGAAGAAACTCCCCAAATTCTGTACTCCATTCACAAGTCTCACATGTTTGAGAGGGGTCCTACCTTCTCATCAACTGCCAGACCAAGGCCAGTGTCAGTGTTGGGTTTCCATCATTCAGGTCTTGCCCTCCAATGCCAACCAGGGAGAACTTAGCTGGATGCTTTCCCAGGTCTACAGCGTAGTTACAGTTTTCCAGCTACACAGGACAAGAGTTTAAACAGAAAAATCACTCACAAACACACTCATTTGACTGGAAGCCTCAAACAGGAATTTTAAGAGTCCATGGCTTCCTTTAAAGTCTTCTGACATGTTTACCTTTTTCATATTTGCTCCAAGTTTAGGGTACGGAGGCTTGTTAACCTTATTC
Source organism: Phainopepla nitens (assembly GCA_013400175.1). NCBI lineage: Eukaryota > Metazoa > Chordata > Aves > Passeriformes > Bombycillidae > Phainopepla > Phainopepla nitens. The sequence goes on along the minus strand of VXBQ01011974.1, from coordinate 424,657 downwards.
CAGTCAACAGGAACTTTGATCTTTTCATATAATTGTAGTATTACCAGTGCATCTTGGAGATCACTGAAGTGAAAAACATGGATTAAGTCTAACGTTTCGAGATTTGAGTGCACTCTGACTTTGTCACATCATGAATAATTACTATTCTTTACAGGTAGCCGCCATTTCAACAACAACCCTAAAAAGAAAAAAAAAAGCTGGGTCTCCTAAGAGCCTGAGGCTTACCCATACAGATGATTTACATGGGGGTTCACACCAAGGGAGTTCATCCAGTTGCGGAAGGTCCGTTCCTCACGTGTCTCTCCTGTATGACAGAAAACAGGTTCACTGCAAATTCTGCAAGTTCAAAGCTGAGCAGGGATTTCCACCTTGCAAGGCAAGGAGCTTTGAGCAGCAGGGCTCACCAGGAGGTTTTAAGCAGAGAAAGAGTATTTTTTTCCACTATAATTTTTTTCAAAGGAAAAGGGTGACCCTGCTATCTAGTCTTGGATATCATTTTGATTTCCTCAGGCCTCAGAAGAGCCTTTTGCACTTTCTGCAAGAAAAAGGAGCAGAAAGGTCTTTCACATGGGTGTTAGCTAACTGCTGTCACAGCCCAGTCCCAGTTGTGCCAACAATTAGTGCTTCCATGAACACCTCACTGCATTTCTGAGGTTTTCTTGCCCATCACAGGAAATGGCAAAACCAAATTCCCTGGCACAGTAAGTGACGGGTTGCTGGCAGTGTGCCTACAGGTTCAGGCTCCACAACAGGGTCAGAGCAGCTGAACAGGCTGCCAAGTGTCCTTCACATCTGCCCCAAATGAGTAAACAACCACTGCAGCCCTGAAGCCTCAAATCACAGGTGTTACTCTAATGGAGATACCTCCGCAGGGCACAGCCCCCAGTGACACAACTGTTTACTTTAGATAGTCCCCTCCTGCTATTTTTGTGACTGATACGGCCATCACCTTCCAAAAGGGTCCAGTCGATGTCCTGGTTTTCAGGCTTGGTGAGTGCTGGGTACTTGTTGAACAGGTTGGCAACGAAGGCCAGGTTCAGCTTGGGGTTGCCACTGACCACATCAGCCGGGGTGACGAACTGCCGGCAGCCGAGCCGGTCTGCCTGCTGCAGCATGTACTCTGCCCTCCGCAAGTCATCCTTTTCCTGCCAGGGTGCAATGGACAACAGCTGTCATGGAACAGACTGGGCTACAAAGCAGATGGGAAGCTCCTGAGCACTATCTGGAGCAAAGTCACAAGTCCATGTCTGGCATCAGTCACTAACGGAGTGCAGAGATGAGGCACACACACCAACCACTGCTGCTGTGCCACTGTCACAGCTTCTCTTGCTATTTTTCTTATCATGGTGCTTTCCAAGCTGGAACGCTGTCAAATATTAATGCACTTGGAACTTGGTGGTTCAAAAGAAATCAATATGCTCCTGAATGGAGCAAACCCACAAAGGATTTCTCAGTCATCTCTGTTAATTGGAGGGTAGTGACCAGGCTGGAAGCAAGCACTCACTGAGCACACACCTGAGGTGTGCACATGGCCACTGACACTGTACACGCTCTAGAAATTAAGATACCGGGTTACCCAGATGTCACAGGGCAATGACAGGGTAGAGGTAGTTCATGATTCTACAGGATGAGGACACAACAGCCTCAATACTCACATTGAAACCCGACATGTTAATATCAATCTGAGGCTCCCCTTCTTTCTGCCCTTTGGGTGCAATTTGATTGAGGAGGTGGAAATAGGCTCTGGAATCCTGAAATGAATGAAAAAGAAAATTCAGCTCTCCCGCACAGCAGTGAATACACCATAACAATTCATTTCAAGCTCATTTTCAACAAGTCACCGTGCATAACTGGCTTATGTACCTTTACTGAATTGCCAAAATCTGTAAGCTTAAAAGAGTGCACAATGGTAGAAATCCAGGCAGCAGGAAAGGAAACAAAGGGAGAAGGTTAGAAATATTTAAGATGACATTTATGTGGTTTGACTGCTTGAAAGCTGCCTTTGCTACAAGCTCTGGTGTCACAGCCACCTCTGCAGTGGCTGGAGGAGGCAATGACCCCATGCTGTTCACACTCATGGCCCCCAGATGCCCCAAGACAGCCATTCCTACTGCCACAGCAATGATGAAAATGGCTCAGTGAAGGTAAATTCCAAGCAAAAAACTCATTATAAGATGTCTGTTTTCTTCTGTGCCTGCATATTAGCTAGAAGAGCTTAGAGGAGAGAGGCCAGGGATGGTGACAAACCAGGAGGAGCCAATAGCTGTAGTGATTATTTATCAACTATTTAAATAGTGATTATTTATCAACTACATGTCCTTTAGCCCTCAGCACAAAGGAGGACCTCACCATATCATGGCAGCCTAGGGGATACACCAGAGAAGCCAAGAGCTATCAGCAAAACTCTAAGTAATTTTGAAGCTGGAAATAAGAGTTACCATGCACACATACACAAAACAGGTCAGATCTATGCTCTCCATACACCTCAAGTACCAATTGTTTTTTCTATCTCAATCTTCCTTCTCCTACTTGAAACTCTTGGCCATATAAGTAAGCTCCAGAAAACTGCTGAGACCAGTGTCCAGACTTTAACTCAGAGTCACCATCCTCCATTTCTCACCAGTGGCCCCACTCACATGTGAACTGCAGCTTTAAGAGTTCCCCACTCCCACTAAACTCAGTGTGAAGGATAAGAGGTCTTGTTTCCCTTCCTCTCTCCAGCCCACAACATTTTAGATGAAATGCCATCACCTGGCCAAGAGTATGTGGAAGTCTCACTCTCCAGTGAAGCATTTTCCCCTGTTTTCTCCATCAAAATATGGATTAAGGACATTTGAAAACATAAGTAACACCAGTTTCATAGTTGATTAAAACACAACAGCAGCACTGGAGGAAACAGACAGTTCATCACTGGGCTCATCCTCATGGCAAGAGAGACCAGCACTGCAGGACCTCAAATATAACATCCAAAACCCCCCTGGTAAGACCACTCAGTGTATTAGGGTCAAGAAAGGTCCTGGCTGAGGATGAAAGGCCTCATTTACACATGCAACCACATCCCTGTCTAGCTCCCAGTCTTTTCTCTGGCACTGCAAATCAGGAGAGCTTTGGTACCTTGATATCTGAGCTGAAGTTACTGATTTTGTGCCAGCCTGCGTTTTCCAGGTGGAAGTTGGCCCATCTTAGGAGCAGCTCTTCTGGGGATAGTTTCATAAGGTCCTCCAGATTTTCACCATCACGAAGTAAGGCAGCCAGTGCTACAAGAGAAATGATTGTGAGGGAAGAGTCAAACCTGCTTGCCAGAATTCAAGCTGCAGCAAGATTTCAGGGGAGGTACAATACCAACTACTCATTATGTCAAAATATTCTGGGTATTAGCAGAGTTTTCTTGAGTTGGTTGTTACACAGAGAAGAGTATAAATTATCTAGAAAAATGTGTGTAAATAAAGTATTTTCCCTTTTCCTGTGTAACAAAATTTTCTGGACGTTATTTGCAATCTTTTAAGTTGATGACAGGAAGCTAAATGCAAATGCACTTCATCTCAATGAAAAATGCTTCCAAGCAGTTTCATAAGCACCATTAAAAAAACCCAGAGGAGCCAAGATAAGCACCCTTTCAGCTGGCCAGTGCTTCCTTTGCCACGAATTTTCAATCTAAATGAAACAATGTCAACACTTCATGACGAGGAAGCTTAAATCAAAGACACTGAAGCCCCTCCATCCATCTGGATGCTCTGATAGCACGTGCAGGAATATCAGAGCTCTTCAGATGATTTGAAAAGTTTAAATTTTGGAGGTTGTCATGCAGGACCAAGTGAGCACAGAGAGAGTTCTGCAGCATCAGTCTCTCACCATCAAGGACAAAGCAAGAGCTCGAGCTGCACCACTGACAGTAGCAAGGAAGATTTTAGAACCAAATAACTACCACAGAGCTGAAGCCTTCTTTTTAATTGTTTTTTTTTTGAGAAAGAGATGCAGTTATCTATAATCCCAAAAGGATCCAAGCAGTTTTTGCCACATCCCTAGCTGGAGTAGCCTAGGGCATCACCAAGCAATGTACTCATTCACTGCCAGGCTCAAGCCAAGCTGCATCTTGACTTACAGGCTGGTGGTGAGCCAGTTCTCCAAGGCTGATACACATCACCAGGGTGGCACCACCCACCTGCATGGACCGGCTGCACAGCTACAAACAGGCTGGAGAATTCAGCCTGGCACATGCCCTGATGATGCTTCTTCCAGCAGGGAGGAGGGAGGGAAGTGGCAGCGGCAGGGCTGGGGCTGACAGCACAAGCAATGCTGTCTTCATGCTTTAGAAGCAATCACTTAGAATTTAATTTACCTTCATTTCTGCTGAGCTCGATGTCAGCGAACAAGCCGATCTTAATGATCTGCCAGAGCAGCCCAAGGACCAGGTGGGGCTTCCCTTCCCTCAAGTCCTCTGCACCAATATTGACCACATGACAGCCGATGGCGGAGGCAGAATTCAATGCCAGGTTCAGGTTCTCCTGCAAACAGCAAAGCCCAGTCAGACACAGTCCAGGGAGATGCTGCTTTTCCTTTCATCCAGCACCAGCAGAGTGGAGCCTTCCCCCTTGTCCTTGCTCCAACAGCAGCAGCTCAGAAGAAACACTCCCAGCCACTCTCCTGCTGAAGTTTGAAGGGAGCTGTGTTGGCAGCAGGCTGAATCAATAAGAACTGAACTAGGCACCAGGATTTAATTTCAGCCTCTGGTATTTAGTTTCAGCCTCCTAGTTAGCTGCATCTAGTGGCATCAACAAGAATAAGGCTAGAGAAGTGCTAATTTACAGACACACACAGAGGCATCCTCAGAAAAACAACCTGTCCTAGTATGAAATGACTCACAGCCCAAACCAATAACCACATTGTTTAAAAAAGACAGTGCTGTACATAATCACCACAGCAATATCATATGTGCACAATATTTCAGCCACTTCACCCATTTTGTCACTAATTCAGCATTTTTGAACCATGCCCACAGAACTGTCAATTATGCATGGTACAAAACTTCATTTAATAATTAGACAGAAGCTATAAAACTTGTTCCTTTCCAACATTCCACAATAATGCCTTGAGCCACCATACTACATTCATTAACTCTATCTTAATATGAATTTCAGAAAATAAAATACAGAAATGCTTTATACCTGAATTATGAATGGTGTGAGTTTCTTCTTATTAATTGCTCTTTCATCAATTGTGTCAGGAACAGAAAGATTGATCATTTTGCTGTTAGGGAGAAAACCAATGATATTTGAATAACACTTAGTATTTAATCTGAACAAAACTCAATGCACTGTGACAATACTCACCACAGCACATTTCCTTTAGCCTGCTTGTTTTTGTGTAATATTTTTTAAAAAAGTCAAGATTGCATAAATCAAAAGTTAATATTTACATTATCAAGAATCTATTTGTAACTAATAGCTAAGCCTGAAACTTTAAACATGTTCCCAGCCACTACTGATCTCAGCTGCTGGAGCAAAAAGAGCACATGAATTATTCACAGTGCAGTCCCTGAACTAGTGAAGACTCACTGCTCTGCTGACATCCACTGCACATTCTAGTAAGACAACAAACTTCCTCTTATTGTAAAGGTTTACTACTGCTGGCAAGAAAATCTGTCTCAAAAAAGAACAAACACTTGGAGAGCTCAGTGGGGAGCATGTGAGCACAATGAATTTTTAATCAACACAAAATATGGCAAATTTAAACTTTATATTATGAACTACTTCCTACTCAGTTCAGTCTTAGCCTAAAGCCATGAATTACTTGTAACTTGGGAAATAAATAAACTAAAAATATGCATCACGAGCTAAAGTTAAAAAATAAAAGAAATTAAAGGGAACACTTAAACTTACTTTATGTATTGATACAGAGTTACTGAAATTCCAGGCTGATCCAGTTCTCCCCTATATTAATTCACTTACAATAAAACAAATGAGCCTAATCCATAAAACCTAACAAAAACCTCATACAAAGAAGGCTGCTGGTGTTTAGTCACCCTGGATGCCTTCTGTTCTCAGCATGGAACAGAATAAGTCATCTAACTTACTTAGTGCAGTTATTAAAAAGAACAAGAAGATTCCCAGAAAATCCATTTTTGGGTTAATGGATAATAAGGTCACTAACATTCCCACGGAGGACACTGTCTGCCTAAACATACAAGAGAATGGGCTATTTATCACATGTGCCCCTCCTCAAGCTACCCAGCACCAGGCTGAGTTTGCACCAGGACAACTCCTGCTCCCACAAAGCACCTTCTGCCCCCTCAGCAAACTCAGTCTCAAGCCCAAACAAAAGCACTGGATGAAAATATCAGCTGGCAGCAAAGCTGAGGCATCACACAATGGCAATGAAAGCCTGAGAGACTGAGCCTCTTTTTATATGTGCAAAATGTTATGCACACACACCAATCACAAAACCAGCCTAGCACAGGATGAAAATTCCCCTAACTACAGTTTTGGAAAGTTATTTTGCTGATTTTAAACTTTTTTTTTTTAATTCAGGAGCCATCATGACTTACCATAGCACAATCCCATCTCCCACAGCTTTGAACAGGTCATCTGTATTTGGGTTCATTGGAATAACGTGCCTACAGTCGGGATCACTTTCCAGGGCTTTGTTTATCCAGTTTACAAAGGCATATTTCTCTTCCTCTAAGAGAAACAATTGTAAATTTAATACAGGTTTTTTCACAACAAAGATTTTCCCAAAAGAAGCAGAGTACAATAGTCCAGGGAAATAACAGCCCCACTATCATTACCACACATTTTATTAGTCACACAAAGTTTAAAGAAAGAAGACTCTCACAACTATCAGAATACTCCTGTTATTTACTTGTTACTTAACAACTTTATCATACTCAAGTGTGACACAAAGATTTCATCAGCAAGCACAGTAATGAAGCAAATAAGAACACATTTAACTTATACACTGCTAAATTTGCAGCATATAAATTCTGTCCTGCTTTCACCCTGACCTGAGATCACTCAGGTCTCAGAGAACTAGAGCACAGCACATGGCATGATGGTAGAAATGGGCTGGTTTTGGCACAGGACCTCCAAAAACCCAAGAGAAGAGTGGGAAGCAGAGTGGTACCTGAGTAGGAGTGCTGGGTCCCCTCGCTGGAGAGCTCTGAGGTGCCCCCAATGGCACAGATCCCTTCCTTCCTGTTAATGGCTCTTCGGAATGTTTTAGCGATATCGCTGCTTTTCACCTCTTGGAAAATCTACAATTTAAAGTGCTCTGTTAGACAAAAAAAATTTGTCTTCATAAAACAAAAAGGACCAGAGAAGGAGCTATTTCTTCCCAGCTTTAAAGCAAACTTCACAGTAAAATCAGCAAATGTGAAGGGCCCAGCAAGGGTGTAGTGGTATTAAATCTGACATGGACAGTGGGCAGAGAGGCACCCCACTTTCTCAAACACACACTGCAAGTGCCTATTGAAACAGAAGCATTAGGCATCAAGTACCTTGCATATATTTACCTTTACAAGTAGTTTTCAAGAGATCATAAGAAAAAACCATGAAACCTTTGCAGTCTGAGCACAGGTAACACATGCAACAGGTCCTGCAGGGCCAAACTTGACAAAGCTATGGTGCAATTTTAACCTTTTCTGCATAAGCCAGATGCTCGTGAGACTGTGACTTTAGTTCACACAAAAGACTTTGTCCACAACCCAAGAAACAATTCTCTTTAAGCACATAACAGTCAAATCTGCAATAAAGTGTAACAATGAGTGCTCCAGGTAAAGATTTCCCCTTCCTCAATGCCAGGCTTTGGCTAACTGGCAAACACTCTCTTGTTGGAGGGCAGAAGAGATGCCTTAGCACAGGACCACTGCACATGCCATTTGCACAGGTTGGATGCTACTGTTAGTGGCCCCAAGGCCCTACAGAACTGAGCAGCTATTAGTAAAAAACACATTCAGTGGCTGGAAAGCCCACTGTAACTCCCTCAAAACCAAACTAAATTAGTTTCAATCAAGCTGAAAACACAAACAAGATGTGTACAGGTTCTCTAAACACTAACCAGAAAAAGACAATGAAATAGCACTGTAAAGCAGGACAATAATGTGCTTCTGCTAAAAGGAGAGGACACCAGGCTGCAGAGGTGTCACTACAGGGCCAGGCTGCTGGTTGTCACACCTCACCTTCCCCATCCCTTAAACAGAGGGAAGGTGGCAAGTCAAGATGATGATACAGTGCAGTTAAATCATCTCCTGATGGGATGTAGAGGTTGATCCGGTAAAGATGACTGAAGATCTGAAAGCCCAAAAGTTGGGGGATTTCTGGTTGGTTTGCTTTAACCACAAGGATTTTGTTTTAGATCTATATATTCTAAAATTTCCTGAGTTAACTACTGGTATTGCTTCTTGAGAAAATGTGCTCTAATGCTGGGGTACCACTCAGTCACTTGGTCCCAAAGTAAAGTCAGTTTACGTAATTCTTTGTATCATAAACTCCAGCAAAAAATGTTCAGTTAGAAAACAGCAAGAGTTCAGTTTGTAAAAATCATACCGTCAAGCACTGTTGCTAATGTACACCTCAGCTGCCCTAAGACATTTTGTCTTTACTCAATCACTGGTACCTTTCAAATGTGACAGAAGAGATTTATTTCTTCCTTCCTAGTGCAAAGTTAAGAGTTATGGACCAGCTCAAACCAACAGTTGAAACATGCACCCAGCATGCAAGTGTTTACAAACTGCAAACTCCAACTTACTAGTTGACTCCGAACTCAAAAAGTTCAGAGGGTCTGAAAACAATTAAGGAACAGAAAGTGAAGATAAATTAAGAAATATCAAGAAAACTAATTGACATGAAAACAGCTCCCTCAATGTACTGCACATACTTTAATTATTCCTTCAGCATTCAGTCATCAGAGCATCAAAAGGATGAAGAAAATACATTGAACCATTATCTCAGAAGCCCTGTGCTTTCACAAATATAAATAAATTTTTTAATTCTGGCCTATTTCTACTAAAAAAGACTGATCCTCCAACTTGTCCTATCACCTTACTCCTGTTCTTCCCTTTCAAGGCAAGAGATTTGAACTTTCCTAGATTAGCACTTAACACAAATCCAAGTGTGTCTTGTAATGCCCTTTCAACTCTTCAGCAAATACTTGTAGTCCCATTAAACAGAGAAAGGAAATTGTACTGATACACAGGGAAAACAAGCATTCATCTGTGTGCCTGGAAAAACTTAATAACTTCCATTAAATACTGTAAGCTTGGATCATTGCAAGTCTTTTTTTCCAGTTGGCACCTCATGTGGAAGCAGTATTTTGGCCTCTAATGAAGCTATCATATAGGAAAACCAAATGGATTCTTTTTGGTTGGAAGGTTGTCAATAACAGCACAAAAGACTGATCATACACAGATACCTGCACAAAGAACTGACTTTTACATGGCTAGTCCTCAGAATTCATCAGTTTGTCAAAAGAAAATTAGGATTAGGGTAAGTGGCTGAGAAGTCAGGTTCAGCCTCTTCTGGTCCTCCTTATCTTTTTCTAAAAGGAGTTTCCCAGGCTGCTGGCAATTCAGAAATACCACTTACATAGACGAACTCTTCAAAACTAATCTTCCCATCTTTATTCTTGTCGCCATCGATCATGAGCTTCTGGATGATCTCTCTCACTTTGTACCCAGGGAGAGGCAGGCTGGCCTCCTTGAACAGCTCATGCAGCTCGTAGTCACAGATGAAGCCATTGCTGTTGAGGTCTGAGGAAGAGAAGAGGCAGCAGAAGGTTTTAGAAATGTGCCTGTACAGAACTGACTCCCAACACAGGGGCAAAAACGTGACCCCCCACGTCCAAGAGAGCAACCTGCACACTGGGGACCTGCTGAATCCATGCAGGGCATGGGCACACAGCAGGATGGCCACACCAAAAGCATCAAGGAGTACATTGATCAAAGGACACCCGTAGGAACCAAAGGCACACAGTAAATACACACAGCACATCCTCAGAGAGCGTCCCAGCACAAGTCATGGGAACCCTCCAGCTCTGAGCAACAGCAGCTTTGAAGCAGGACTGACCAGGATGACTCTGGGCACATGTGACAAGTCTGGTGTTAAAGTTTCACAACAGAACATCTGTATTTTCATAAACAATCTCCAGAATGTCTCTTTTTATGTCTAAATACCAGAGTCCTTGCATGTTAAAAATAGATGGTAATGAAACACAGCACTTCTTATTTTCTGAACTAAAAGCACCAAGTCAGCTCTGCAGTTGCATTTTTATCATGCTGTCAATGATGATGTTCTCCATTTAACACTGACAGCAAATTGCAACCAGATATTTTATTGCTGCCCAAGAATGCTCTGCAAGGACATTTGCTTTCACAGTCTATCACCAAGCCACAGCAGCACTGTGTGTTTACTGAGATAGTGTCACCTACTAGATTGAGGAAGAAAACAAGAATCTAGTGTAACCCTGGAGCTTTGCACATAACAGATCCCAACCTCTTTGGGGACATCATCACATCCACTGACCACACATGGCAAATCCAGCAGCCCCTGACTTCCTTCAGGCAAGTGAGATTTTCCTGCTGCCATGGATAGACAGTGGTTGGGTGCTCCTTCCCCAGGCTAACCAGGATGAGGAAAGTGTGGGTGCCAGCTCTGCTGTGGGCAAGATTTCAGCAGAGTTGGGTCCACAAAGAGACAGAGCATTTGAAATAGTTGTACAGCCCAGATTCACACCTCAAGACATAAGCATGACCCTCCAGCCCCATCTTTGGAGATGAAGGGATTCAGGGCATGTTGTGCTGTTACTGGCTCAGTAATAGGAAGCTAAAATCCCTTTGCTGTAGGCAAGTGCTACAGACAGCCCAGGGAAGTTAATTTCGCACCTGAAGAGCTGCACCAGCCCCAGAATTTGGTTTTCTTCAAGAGGGAATCTCACCACAGCCACCAGGGTCAGTATTTATGCTTAAAGGGAGATACTTTCAAGAATAAAGAAGACAATCAGGATAGGTCTAAGCTCCAAGATTATTCTTTTAACCAAATTGTGGAGGTCAATTTACTTTTAATGAGGATTCTGTGGTTTTTAGGTTTTGTTCCACAGCAGTTTTCCAGCACGCAGCTGGAAAAATTCCAACCATCCTCATTTTCAAGATCCATATGGGAATATGGGATTTTAAAAGTGCTTTTATCAGTTAGCACAGAAGTGACACTTTATTCAGTGGTAAATATCCAAAGTAACCAGAGCAAACATGTACTGCCTCCTACACCCCAGTCTCTGTGTCTCAGACTAAGGGAGAGCATCAATTCCAGTGAATTCATAAATACATTAAATTACTTCATGAGAAGTCAGTGTTTACAATAGTGCTGAGGAAATAAAGTGGTTTGAGACAATGATTAATGATACCAATAGGCTGCTGTCTGGCCCTCAATTTTAGAATTTTATTCTGAAATAATACAAGCTTACAAATGCAAGATTTATTAACAGTCCAGCCTGAGATGTCATGAGCAAACTATTTCCCCTCTAGATAAATCACAGCTTCTTCTATTACAGTATTTTTATTACTGAATCTAACTTCACAATATGCATCTTTTCCCCTCCTTACAGCCAGCAAGGAAAATAAGTCGAGAAGGGATTTCCTAATCTCCAGGGCCTATGAACCTAAAACAAAACTTTGCTTTCACCCTCAGCCTGCAGCCAACTCCCATGCTTTTGCCTGTGCCTGACTGAACCAACCACAATCCCTCAGCCTGCTGCCAAATTAAGCAGATAAATCCAAAAACATCAGTTCATCACTTCTTCCAATCAATCCGCCACCTAAGTTTTACATCTACCCAAATGTTGGAGTAGATATAAGTAGCAGGCAAAGGACAGTGAAAAATAAGACTTCAAAATGTATATTGTATTCTTGATGGCATCCAATTTTGATTCAGATTTGGTAAAGGTTTTCATCTTGACATGTCTAGGTTAAACACTCTGAAGTGTTTCTGATTCAGTCTTGCATGTGCTAAGTCTGAGCCTGTTCAGATGTGAAAGGGATAAAACCTCATTTGGTATTTCATGAAGCAGAAGCCTCTTAGGTGAGATATCAGGAAACTGAGCTCCAAAGTCTGCAACTCCAATAGGGGACACATGGGTAAAAGGATGCTGAAACCTATTTAGAACTTGGTTCTACATATGAAGCCTGCAGGGCAGGTATGAGGAATTCACTCCAAGCTGGGTCAACATCTGCCCAGTTTGATGGTTTCATTCACTCCTGCAATCAGCATCTTCCCAGTCCTCCAAGGGTGCTTAGTTCAAAGAACATTTACCTCTGCTCACTAAAAACAAACAAACAATCAAAACCAAACAAAAAACAGGAGCTCTGGCACACGAAGAGCCATCTGAAATGCACACTCACAGGGGAGCTCACATAAGTCAGGAGCATGGCACAAAGAAAGATTTTGCCCATCAGGAAACGCTGCGTTGAGCTCAACCAACCAGAACAAAATCACACCTTAAGGACACAACTCACTCAAAACTTTTGATTCTCAGGACTCAGGAGGTAAGTTCTTGCAACTGTATCCCAAACACCCACTTGTAAGAGTTACTCTTCCATAGCATTCTGGGAAAAAAATTATCACTGATTTACTTCACAGAGTAAAAGGGCATCTCTGTGCCAGGCACTTGGGAGTGGGAATTACAAGCAAATCAGGGCTGTTAGTTTAACTGTAAGACCACACACCGGTTTTGCACTGAAGATGCTCTCATTTCAAGTTGTAGCTTCTTGGCCACAGAAGGGCAGATTTGGATGTTAAAGCCTGCTGGTTTTACCATAAAGTGGTGCTGGCCTGTGGTTCTGGCTAGGTAGCAGAGTCAAGTAGTGATTGACTGAGATGGAAAATGGACCTGTTCTTAACAAGCCTGACATGACAAATAGGCCTGAGACCTCTATCCCACAGGGCAGCTGCTTCCCTTCCTACGTCTGTTCCCTTCTGGCACCAAATGTACAAAGAAACAGCATTTAAAAAAAAAAAAAAAAAAGAAAAACAACACACAAACCCAAAAAACACCTCTGCAGTACCAGTCAGTTCCAAAACTATTTCCAGCATCTCTGCAGGACCACCGTATGGTGCCTTGCTGGATGTCCTGCAACACGCCCTGACTTCAGACAGAACTCTAACAAAATCTGAGATGGTATTCAACAGCTGAAGAGGCTGTCAAAATAGAAGCTATCCCAAATGAAATCGTTCGGCGGCCTGCCCGGAGTTACTAATGGAAGAAAGCGAAATTGTTTTAACAGACAAGCTACAGCCTGGATTCATTATAGTCTGCCTGATGGAAAGGAAACTACAGCACATCTGAAGTTTCCTATTTCTACTGAAAGATGCATGCACGCCAGCATGCTAAACCTGGGAAAGGTCACGGCAGCAGCGCACGGCACCGGCCTCTGCCATACACAGGTGGCGCAGCAAAGCCGCAATGAATCCCAAAAGCTGCTTCAAGCTCTGGCTCAGCTTCCTCCTGAGGACATGTACTTAAAATAGCTTAAATAACAGGATGCAAGAGGGGAAAGAAACCCACACGTTTTCTTTTAAGGACATATGCTCAGCAGGACACACTAGCAGGATCACAGATCCCTATTTGCCCTAAGCCAACGTTTCGGAGCATTGTTTTACCACCTCGCAGCACTGAACAAACTGTTCAGCTGCGTTATGATTTTCGAGTACTTCATGTTTCCAGAAAAGATGCTTATCTCTGCTTATCTTATAAAGAGGGAGAATGAAGAAAAATAAACAGAGCAAGTTAGTGGATTTTGTTCTGCCACGCCTCCCCTCTGAAGTGCCCCTGTTTGGCCAAGTCCACGCAAACAGGCACCTGTCCCACAGAACAAATTCAGAGATCCAATGAGATCTGGAGCAACCTGCTCTTCTCCCACAAACCTGTGGGTCACTCAAAGCCTCAACAGTTCCAATGCCCCACTAATTATTGTCTTCATACATCACAAAGCTTTTTTTCCCCCACTGCTCTTTGCCACTTGGATCAGTTCCAAGACAAATAACTGCCTGGAGGATGGTGGGAGCTGGCTTTAGTGATAACCTTAAACAGTGGTTTCTCACCTGTGGATGGTTTTAATAAGCAGTAGGATGTCTAGGGGACTCATGCCTTTTGCTGGCTGTCAGAGAACAGCACATCAGCTGCATGGCAGAGAGGAAATATCTTCAAGAGGCATGGAAGGCAAGTGGAGACAGAGCACATAGTACCACACCTCACTGCCTTCCAGCATCCCCAGATGCCTCAGTCCAGTCCAGCTGCAGACAGAAAGGCTGGTCAAATACACACTTGTAAAGCCCCATCAACCTACCCATCTAGAGCAGCAACCTGCCCCATGCTGGAGTTAAAGCAGGTCTCCAGGAAGCCCAACCAGCTGTGCATTGGAGCAGGGCACACCTTGGTGAGCAGAAATCACCCTATGAAACATTTCCTCCTCCCCACATCTCCTTCATTACATCCTAGAAGCCAACCAGCTCAGTTTTGCAACAACCATGCTTCTCAGCTGCGTTCCAAATCTTCCAGATAGCTGGGAGACGAAAAACAGGCTTCATTTTACATAGCAGTCTTAGCCCAACTTCTGTTCACATCCACTAGAGATGCTATTAGAAGTTCACAGTGAAAGCCAGTCACCCAGCCAGTGACCAGTTCTATATCCCAGGGCAAACATGGCTCCTTTAGGCAAGAATAAAGAGAATGAGAGCATTAAAGACACTCCTGACAGGTGTGTCCCACATGCTTGCAGGCTCTACCATGCCTAAAGCACATAAAACAAGGCAGTTGAAAAGAACTAGTAGATCCTATCTCATTTGTGGGTATGTCCAGGATAATTAGCACATTTCTCATTAATATTTTAGTTCTGACACTGCCTTTATAATTTAAAACCAAACAGGGACCCACCTCCTGAGCAGGGTGAGCTGGTTTCCTACAACAAACCGGGATCTGACTTGCATTTCTTCACATTTCCAACCTAATCTTGATAATTTCCCCCAGACTAATGACAAAAAGCCACTACATTCCAGAGAGGTTAATAATTTTAAATGCATCCAAGGACAGAACAGGCTGCCTACATCCCAGCCTTATTGAGATCTCCACTAAGAGGCACATTAGACAGAGAGAAACACTATGCTTCCCCCAAGGAACATCTCCCTCTGAGGCAGCTCACTTCTACCTGCTGCAAAAGACTTGAGAAGAGCAAGAGAGGAGAAGGAACTCCTTAAAATGCAACTTGCTTCAAGTTCCAACAGGGAATACCTGCTCCGTGAGAATCAGTTGCCTCTGAAATTCACATTTCTCTCTGCAGACTGGGAATTCTGAGCAAGTGAGAGTTTTCACAGCCACCCTGCTCTAGAGGGTGGTAACACCAAATAGAGACAAGAGGCAACTATGATTTTGTATAGGTAACCAGTGCTCAAGTGATGCCCATGTCCAGTTAGGAAAACAAAATGCTGGCTCTCACCACTTGTGCAACTTGATCCTGGCCAGTGCCAGTCCCGGGTGTGGTTCCCCAGCTGCACACACTGACCTCAGTCCCCACGGCTGCGCTCCAGCGCCCATCCCATCCCTTCCTCTGGTTCTCTGATCCTTCAGTAAGCCATATCAAGAAATTAAACCAACAGTAAACAACTTTTTCCATTATGTCAGTTTCTTGCCCATTTCAGCTTCCTGAAGCAGCCTGCCAGAGGCTTTTGCAATGCCAGGGCTGGGAGGCAGGCAGAGCAGCCCCTGGAGGAGGCTGTGCAACCCCTGGAGCACAGCAGGCTGAGGGAGGTCAGCAGAGATGGAGCCACCAGAGGGCAATGGAGGTGTGCTCAGCACAAGGCACTAATCATCACCACAGGTCGCTCCATGATGGCCAGGTAAACAAATTTGGTTTTGCTTACAAGCCCCAAAATGCACCTGCACAAACCAGAAAGGCAGCACCTACACTGGCTGTGCACGTGGCTTAGCCAACCTGCCAAACCAACACCACCAGAACCAAACACTGTGCAAGCCCTCAAGTGCTGCCAAGGCCAAAGCAATGCAATACCTGTTTGGATATTTCTTCTGCCATCAGGAACCAACAAAGCCACCCTGGAGCAAGAGTGCAAGGCTGTCTGCCAGTGCTTCCTGAGAGCCAGACTGCCTGTGTCCCTGCCTTTGTGCTCCTGGGCCAAAGTGACAAGCCAGAAGCAACAGAGCTGCCAAGGGACTCTTTGGCACAGAGACAATCCAGGATAGCAGCAGAATGCCCACATCCTGCTGGCACAGCTGCTCATCACAGGGGTGGGATACATCCAGTTCAAATGTGCAGCACACAGGAGCAAGGTGCCCTCCTTGATGTGACTTACCAACTTTAGCAAAAGCCTCCTTGAGTTCCTCCAGCTCATCTTTGGAGATTTGCATGGTGTTAGCCATCTCATGAATTTAGGGAGTACCTAAAGAGAAAAAAAAACATTCTGTGAAACCAGACTGCATTCAACAACATGCAGTTTCGAAGAGCAGCATAGCAAATCTGTACCAGTGTCACCACAGTTCCTGGAACCACATTTATCCTTCCACTAAGAAAACAGATATGTCAAACTCAGATGGGAAATACACTCTTTAACAAGTCAAAAAGCCCATTAGCCTTGTTAATATTTAGCTCTGTATATTATTTTATGACTATGCTGTTCTGCACATATTAAGGTACCTGCTGTCAGTGTATTCTGTAGGTCAGAACTCACATCTCCAGAGATTTTCCACAACTCTGAACAAAATCAGAATCCAGAGTTAAAATATTAATGGAGAGCGCACAGCTACCAAACCCACATAAATGATTCTGAACAGTATGTGAAGAGGGTCTTTTGGCACAAAGTAGTATACTGGTACTGCTTGCAAAAAGGAAATAGTTTGCCCTTCTGCAAGAAAGCTGTTTGAATCAACACCTGCTTGTTTCCCCAGAGTCAGACACCCAAAAAGCTGCAAGGAACAGGCTGTTTGCATGGCCACTGCTTCCGTGAATGGCAGAAGCACCATAAGCTATCACAGAACAGTAGGCATGAGACAGTTAAACCCCAAGTTCACAGAAACTCCACTTGGATCAGATCTGTTGGTGTTTAAGAAACAAAGAGGATGAAGCACAGAGTTCCTCCAATCCATCTGCCATCATCCTCCTTTCCAAGCGCTGATTAGGTGCCACCCAGCCAGCCTGGACAGGAGGTATCACCACAGGGATGGGGAAAAGTCAGACATCTACGCACGTCCCCATCCCCAGACATTCGTGACAGGACACCAGATGCCCTGGTGGCACATGACCATGGGAGAGCAGTGATTGATGCAACAAGGAACAGAAACACAGGCACTGATAAGCACATTTCAACACTGCTGCTAGCTCTAGCTCAGAGTCTGTAATGGGGACTTAGGCAGGCTTGCTGCGACTTCAAATGAGATTTACATCTCAAGATTTTCCAGCTCCCATATTGTTCACTAGAATCCTGAAATTGAGAAATAAAAGGTTCCTCTTCTGCCTATGAGAACAGACACAGCTGCCTCCTCCTTTGTAAGCAAAAGGATGAGAGGTGGATTGAGGTTTACAGACTGTCAGAAGGCAGGATCCTGAACAGGCTGGCTCATGGCTCAAGCAACAAGAGACTCAGTTCAATAAATGCCTGTGTTCTGATTAGCAACCCTCTTTTGTCTGAGAATCCCAGCTGCCTTCACAAGCACTCGTTAACTTAAGAACACAAGTTTGCCTGTAGCTGTAAATATTCATTTTCTGTAACACTTCACTCAGTCTGGAAAGAATGAAGTTGTTAGAGATGAGAGCGATGGCCAGGTGTGGCAGCCTGGGAAAGCAGCTCAGACAGGTGCTCGAAGCAGAAAAAGTCAACAAGAAGTTGCATCACTGCAGAGACATGAAGGAAAGCACTTCACACCCCACCTCCCAGCATTAGCAGGCACAACAAGATGTTGAATAGTCAGTAAAAGCCACCAACAGTGAGACAACAAACTTCATTGGGCTCAAGTTGAAAAAATGGGATGGGGGAGGAATCACAGCAAAGGTGCATCAGACTGACAGAGGTAAAAAAATTTTTTATAAAAGTAAATTTTTTTACTGTTTCACAGATTACAAGTTAGGCTAATTGACCAAGGCAATGCTACCATGCAGGTCCCTGCAAGATGCAGGAATGCTGTGTGCAGCACTGACTGTCTCACTTGATGTCCAGTCTGGGATCTATCTCCATTCTTGGAGCAGCCCCTTCCCTGTAGCACTCCCACAGGTGCCTCACCCAAGCCTTGGTGCCACCAGAACCAGGCTGTTTAGAGGGGATAAAAAGGAGCTGCTTAGCAAGAAAGTCAGCTCTGAGCAAGCTTGTTGCATGATACGGGAGATGGATTTCACAACTTGCAAAAACACTTGGAGAATGCTACCAAGAACAGAGCCAGACTTGGCTATGCAGGCAGGTGAGGTGACATGAGCTGCTGGGCAGGAGAGGCTGAGCTACAGACTGAAAATTCAGCCAAAGCTCCTCCACAAGTTCTGCCTTCTTCCTAATTCTCATTTGCACCAATTCATTTTCAAACCATGAGGGTTTCCCTTAAAAAGGGATTTCCCAAAGCATCATTACCTAACCACTTAATTGGAATTTAATTTGCTGCTCACTATCTCTAACATCTTTAACACCAAAAGAAGCAGCAAACACCACCATAAGCCGAGAGCTTTTAAAAATACTGCTCTCCCTGTTTGACTTTATCAGAGAAATATTATGCTCTGGATATGCCCTACGGTTGTTTGTATGGCTCTTGACTTAAAAATATTTTTCCTTCCAGTCTCTAGACTATTCAGCTCAGTCCATAAAACAGGTTTCCCTCTCAGTTTGTATAATATCACTTCTTCCTTCTTTTTCTCTGTTTGAGAGGAGGAAGGGAGAATTCAAACCAACAGAAAAAAAAGCAGACACCTGACCTTGTCAGGGCTGTCTGTGAAGGGGAAAGGATGTTATAACAAAGTCTATGGAAAGGTTAGTGGGCCACAGAGTTACAAGCTCCCAAAGCAATTGTACAGACCTTTTCTACAATGAAGAGATCAGGTCTCCCAGGTCTCCACTGGGACACTGGGCTGGGGGGCAGAGGAGCTTTTCTTTTTCTTGTGGTGTGGGGGCTTTTATCTTTGTTTGTTTTTAATAGCTGAGCCTAGGGCATCCAGAATCATGTTTTTCATTCAGTTGCATTTTTAAACAAGAGGCTTTGTCTTGTGGGACAAAAAAGGCCCTTTTATCACACTGGCACAGGGATCACACATCAGCTGCCTCACTGGAAGCCCTGTGGGGACACACCAGGCTGCTCATGCCTGGCCATGTCACACTCACTCCTGCTGCAAGAAAGCCTTCACCAGGGTATGACAGACAGGGACAAGCTCACATTTAAACACCCATTTTAGAGGGACAAAGAGAGAACAAGAGAAAAGTTTTAGTCTGGTGGCTAACAGTCCATCGGTCAATGCCCAGGCAAACAAAAGTGTACAAGGAAGCAATCACTGCTCCAGATCCCTCATCCTGCCTTCATCCCTCACTCCACAGAAGAAAATCAAGAGTAGTTCTGTAACACATGGATGCACAAAGGCACCTAGCTACCTAGAAGAGCATGGCTGGCAGATGGTGCAGCCTGTTCCTGTCCTCTGAAGACTACCTGTGATACAGATCAGAGCTGCTTTAAGTACACGTCAGGTTTTGGAATATCAACTCCTTCCCTGAGACAGGCTGTATAAAGTTCCTGTGCAAACAAATTTTACAGGTTCTAAACACACTGTAGTCACCGAATTTGGGTTAGTTTATTTGCAGGACTGCAATAGGGGCAGGTCAAGGAAAGCTGCCCCAGTGTGTGTTTTGACAGCTGTGAGTCACCTGGACAAGCCACTGCAGGGGCTGTCACTGGAGGGATGCCTCTGCTGAGGCACTTAGCACTTCCAGCACAAGTGCCAGAAGCTAACCAGGATATCTGGGTGGATTAACTGCTCAGACAGCAACTTAAAAACTCTAAAGCACAGAGAAAAATGTTCTCAAGACTCTCCCCCAAGAGGGGAAGCCCTGGAAACTGCATCCTACACAGAGGATTGGTAGAAAACTGATGAAGGGGGGATATTCAGACATTTGTATGTCTTGAAAGTTGGCAGATTAATTCAAATTTGAAAGCACATGACAACAAAATATTTCCTGACAGCCACTTGAACACTTCCAACAGAAACAGAGCTGGAATTTGCTGCTGATCCAAATGGAAGAATTTACTTTCTTAGCAGCTCTGTGTTATTAACTGAGTGCTTCATCCCTTCCAGGCCTGCCTTATTTTAATATCTCTAAAATGACTGATTAACAATACCAACTTGTTTACTCAAACAGGCCAATGCAGAGACACATTAAAGTGTCAACAAAAAGTTATTAGTATGTCCTGTTTCCACTCAATTTAAAAAAAAAAAGTCAAACAAGTGAGCTAGACCTAGTCTAGGGCAGTGACTCACTCCATATGTATTCCCTGTTTCTGAGGAACCTGTGGTTTTGCTCCCTTTTCATGACAAAAGCTCGTGACATCAGAAGGCAAGTCAGCCAGCATTAGCTAATTAAAAATACTGAAACCCTACAGACCTGTGACCACTAACCCAGCACATACCTTTCAGAATAAGCAATGGGACAGCCAGGCACTCGGTCCCCTCACAACCCACAGCAAGTGCTGAGCCCTCGGGCACTGACACAGCTGCCTGGCCAATTTGGAGGAAACCTGGTGATTCAGCTGACATAGGATCCAGCCCTCAGGCTTCCTGTGGCTCACTTAATCCTTCTTTTCCTCCCTGTTCTACCGGTAGGGCTGGTCCCTGCCAAGAGCTGCATTGCAGAGTGGGGGGCTGTGTGCACTCCCCTCTTCACCCTCCCCAGCCCCTTCTGAAAGCAGCCAGTAGCATCATGACCATCCCAAAAGGGCTCTGCAAGCTCCAGAGTTGCCAGGACAGTCCAGAGCAGCCACCCTCAGTACAGTGAGGGAAGAGTCACTGGCAAGGGATACAAGTGTAAAGTTTTCTTTGCATCCCTTCCCAGGGAAGCTGCAGAGGATGCTGCAGTGATCTCCTGGCACTGCAGGAACCCTTCTCCACAGGCACAGGCCTGGGCTCATGTTGCTTTTGGAAATGTTTGCAGGCAGGAGAGGGCACAGATACACCCACTCCCATCTCCATCATCAGCTCTGATGGCTGCTTTTACTGGTCCAGTCCAAGCAAAGCCTTTGGGGTTTTACAGACAACAGTCCCAAACCTGACAGCAACAGGAGGACATTACGGTGCACAGACTTGGTCTGATGAGTCCTCTGAGGTAAATAGTTTCCAATGCTTTGGAGGGAGACAGGAAAGCTGAGGGATTGATGGCTTGTAAATGAAAACCTATCATAAAATCCATCCTCTCCTGCTCATAATCAGTTTGTGCGCTCGTCAAACGCTCACCACAGAGTTTTGCTCATCAAATTCCTACAAGACAGCATCCACACCTTGCATGTGGTTATTAGCAAACACCAACCTGATGGAAGCACATAAACTTTTAATTGGCAATTACCTCCTAGACAGCCACTGGTCAGAGGTACTGGCTGAAACCAGACCTCCACCACACTTTGGTGATAGATGTCATCCTGGTAAGAGCAGTGATTAGGAGATGCTACCCCATCCAGAGAGGCTCCACCATGGTGGTGTCTAACTCCTTACCATCAGCATGATGCAGATTCTGAAATCAGTTTGGTGTTGCTCTTTGCACAATCGTGGTTCTTGTGCTCACAAATACTGTGGTGCCCCTATCCACTCAGGGAGCTGTTTCCCCTGCCTCAGGAAGACAGGGGCACACAATGCTTTGAGCTTTGTGGTGTCAAATTTGGCTGAGTAGCTGCATCTCTCATCTGTGGATCTCCCCTTCAGTAAAGTTTTCCCAGCCCCACACACATCAGGCTCAACAGCAGTGAATCTACAGCTCTGCTGTCAGATCTGCAATGCTTTAACTATTGAACACCACTGTAGTCTAACACCTGCAAAGCCATTATCCAAATCTAGCCTTATTTCCCTCTCAACTCAGCTTTTCTTGGCCATGCAAAGCACCAAAAACCTCACCTCAACAGGCCAAGACCAACTACATAAATTCAATTTTAATTCTGAATTACTTTAAGCTTTAGTGACTACTTTGCATCACCCAGTTCTCTAGCTCCCTCAAGCTACTGCCTTTACACACAGTACACCTTTTGACTGATCCATGCTGGCTGTGTAGCCCACCAGCTGCATCACAGGGAAAGAACACAGGACTGCAGACAGGGATTCCCATTGCACAGGCACCCTTCAGGTCACTTCATCCCAATTCCATATTGAGATTACCTCCACCTGCTGTTTCTGAAGCACCTCTAAAACAGCAGCAGTCCCATCAGCAGGTTTTGCTCTATATTCTTTCAGACTCCTGAAACTGTCATGCTGGGAGAGGCAAGTTCCCTGCTATGCAGTTCACCTGGGAGTGGACTGTGAAACTTTGCCCCAGTTGTTGCACAACTCACCACTGTTGCAGGGGAAAAATCTGCCAAATCCATCAGGAGCAGACACACATGTTGGACTTAGTCACTGTGCTTACCTTGCCAGAGGTTCTCTCTGGATTTGGAGGCATGGGTCAATGGGGTATCCACCTCTGGACAAGTATGTTCCTCCAGCAAAGCCAGGTTAGAAGCTCAGCTTCTCCTAGCTAGACCTGCATAGAGTGATGCCGGGTACTTTTCTGAGTAGCACTTGGGTAGATGCCCAGCAGGAATCTGGGCTGCAGAGAGGCAGGGCCACTCCAACAGTATGGGAACAAAGGCAGCAAATCACTATTCCTGTGCCTTCTGCTCAGACTTTAACCACTACCCCAGCATCCACCGACAGCCTGGACAACCTGATCCTTCCCCTTCTGCATGCTGGTCTAAGTGTTTTCTCTCCCTTCATGACAGAACCAGATTCACTAGCTTCAGTCATCTTAGATCCTTAGTAAAAGCAACTGCTGACCCATCAGCCAATTTACATGCCTTTGACAGCCCTGCACAGCCAAGGAAGCTCTTTGGGGTGTGGTCAGGCCTGGGAAATGATCAGTGTGATCAGAATCCTCACAGAACTGAACTGTAGCCAGCACCCAGAGAAAATCCAAAATCAGCACCAAACTTGCTCACAGCATCAAATAGGAATCAGCCCCTTGATAGAAGCCCAGGAGAGCCATGTCCTCCATGGCAGCATCCAGAATACTGAAAGCTGGGGATATGAACAGAAATTCATGGGGATTCAAGTACACTAATCCCTCTGTCTCACAGATAGAGAAAACAGACAGAGAGTAAGCAGCTGAAGATGCTTGGCCACGTGATATCAAACTGCCCAGAGGCTGGAGGGAAGCACAAGTCAGAACAACACAAATGCTTCCACTCCAATAGCCCATGGAAAGGAAAAAATGAAGCTTCCCCAGCCCTCAATGAAATTTCCCCCAACACTCCCCCATCCTCTGAGCCAGAGCTGCCTCTGATGCACATTAAGGGGTAAGATGCAATCCTGGAGTAGAGTGGATGGATGGTTGGTTACTCTCATCCACCAGAAGAAGGCTGAACAGAAACATAAAACTGCTTTGGGACTCAAATGGAAGGGAGAAGCACTAAAAGCTTTCTGCAGGCCTTACACTCTTTGAAGGCTCCTGTCAAGAAGACCAGGAACAAGTGGATTGGATGGATGGTCACACAGGAGACCAACTGCACTCACACATCCCCATCATGCTGCAGGCCCACAGCTACAGCACACAGACCTTGCTCAAAATCTATTACATGTATCTACAGAGTACTTATAATCTACAGGGCACAGTAGAAAACATAAAATAGTGCTCAAGGCACCAATGAATCAATCCTTAAAAGCCTCTTCGACAAATACTCCTACTAAGTGTTGCATTTTGACACACCTCAAGTTTTAGTAGAACAGCTACTCCAGGGTTAGAGAACATTTGAAATCATAGCTCACTAGATTGGTTTAACTAACTTTTGAAATAGTTTGTTCATGTCAGTGGAAACAGAACAGCAACATTCTCATTACCTAGCCAGTACAACATGGAACAGGTGATCCTTTCAAGATGTCTTATGGAAGGAAGAGCTGAACATTCATCTACCTGGAACTTGCAAAACCAAATAACATTCAGAGGTTATTTAAACTTAAGCACAAGAAGGTAAAAGAGAGAGGGGCTGAGGTCAGGTGTCACTAATGGAGTGAAACTCAGAAGGCTTCATTTAAACTCCTGGCTCAGGCACAGAAAAGTCATGCAAGCCTCTCAGGAAATTCTTAAGTTAATAGTAATTCTTATTCTTGCGTAGTTCTCTAAAAAAGGAGCGGCTTTTACACTTCCTTCTACTTATTCTGTATACCTTAACCATAAATGTCCTCAAGAAAGAACCCATCTCCTACCAACCACTGCAAAAAGTCAGCATCCCTCATTTATGAGGGGATTCTCAGAGCAATAGTATAAAAGACAGCGGGTTCCCTGCCAGCATAAGAAAGGAGGAATGAGGTTCACAAGGCTGAATCAGTGCAAATTTTCTTCCCCAGAAGTGACCAGGACCTGCTTGCTGAGACCTGCAGGTTACCCTCAACATGCTTTAAGCATATGTCTCTTGATTTCCCAATATTCAGCCCCAAAGGAGCCCAGTTCCTTACAAGGTGGGCTGCAGACCTGAGCCCACACCCTGGTTCAGGAGCAGCTGGAGAAAGCCCTGCAAAGCCCACACAGCCCAGAACACTCTCCTTCCCCCCAGTACCTCCAGCTCTGCTCCCAGGTAGCACCTTTGGCAGGTAAAGGGACTGATATCCAGTGTACCACGATAAAGCAAGAAGCATTACTCAGCCTGTTAAACTTCCCCCCCCCGCCCAGGTGGGGGAATCAACCAGATCCCTAAATTAAATCACAGTACAGTCACTGCTTATTCAACACCAGCAAACAAGCTCCTGCAAGCCAAACACCCGGCATGACAGTGCTGATCCCTGGCAAGCTGGACAATAGGGAGTTTCAGCTATTAATTTGGGGAGGGTTCTGTGCAACCTTTTAGAAGGTACAGCTGTGGTCAAGCAGTTTGCAAACTGTTTTATCAGTTAAAGGTAAGCAGAACTGTCGGGAAAGAGCCAAAGAAAGGCTGAAATTCTGTCTGCCCAGATGATAAACATTCAGAGAAATGTGCCAATTAATGTTTTCTTAAATAAGAAACAAAATACTAGAAACTACAAACCGTACCCCAAGTGCTGTAATTATGTTTCAAAAGTTTCTTAAACCCCAGGAATTTCAGTAACAGATTTCTAACTAGAAAAAGCTTCTAAGGAAAACCATTTTCCATCCTTCCCCTACTGTCCGTAATCTCGCTTAGAAAGCACTTGGGAAAAAGGGAAAGAAGTCAAATTAATTTGTTTCAGAGCAAGAAAGCAGCATTAGACTGCAATAAATCAGTGTCACTACATAGGTGTCCTAGTGGCTTACAAGGTAGGAAAAATTCACCCCTTATTTACTGTAGAAGAGATGGTGTAGATCCTATCTACTCTTCGCAAAATCAGAAACATTATTCTCAAAAATTTATGTGAAGTGGCCAGAAGTGAAGGAAAGTTGTTAGCTTTGCCTCCCAGGAGGTTCCAATGACAATGAAATCACATTTAGTCTAACTGCAGGGTGTTCCCCACACTTCTCTATAATTTAACTTAATATGGGGAGGAGCAATAGGGAGTCAAAGACAGCAGCTGGCAGTTCAGGATCAGGCAAGCTCTGCTTTCTGACTCTTGGATTTTGGAGAAGCATTAATAGCTTCCACAAAATGCACTCTAATTAGCAGGTTTTAGGGTTAGGTAAATGCATCCAGCATCAAGGTTAAGAAAATACATCAGGCACTCCTGGAGCTGAGCACTAACTTCTTGTTACGTGTCTGCAAGCAGCTTTGCCTCCTCCTCCTTCTCCCTCTGTTTTGCAGCTCAGCCAGTGCCCAATACCCCTAGGACAGGTGTTGTGGTTAAAGAGACGTATGCACTGTAAACAGCATGCAACCTCATCGCTACTTTGAATTTCAGGAGGGTGTGAGAGTCCTCCAGCTGTGGAAATCATTCCTTAGAGACAGATGCTTTGCAGAATAAAGGCAGGGTAAAATACCTCTTCTCAGCCTTTTGGCTAAGAGCAAGTATACTATCAGTTTATTAAAACGTAACTTAGCAAAACCTCAGAGCAATACATTCAGTACAAACAAAATTAGGACGTGAAGAAGCTATACTAGAAGTGTTTTACGGGTTTGCAGACAAGTGAAGTTTTTAGCACAAAAAATTCAGCATTTCAGTTCAGTACTCAAAAGTACTGGCATTCAAGTGTTTTAAGGTAGTAGTGACTACTGAAGTGTTTAGAGAGGGTCTACACTGGCTTCCAGCATCAGGTATAGCCAGAAACCACAGCAAGCAAGATAAACTCCGCTGTTAGGAAACTAAATCCTGCCAGCTGTAATGCCTCGTGCCATTCCACCTGGAGAGGCAAGGCAGCATTCAGAGCCCAACCTCTCCAGGTGAAAGACCCCAAAAAGTTCAGCAGCCACCACAGCCAGCAGCCTACAGCCACTTCCCAAAAGCACTCAGAGCTCCTCGCACTTTCTGCAAGGCAGAGGTTTAAATATTTAACACTTTAACACGCAAGTTGAAGCGGTTCTGCTTTGTAAAAGCCTGCTGCAGACTGAGATGGAACAAGACTGTGTCCCGGAGTTCTGAGCAGACACACCCTCAGCCCTCATCTGAAATATTAAACCCCCGGTGATGCACAGTCGCTGGCAGCCCCCGCTGCTGCCGTTTGCACGCGTCAGGTGCACTGATAAATTCCGAACTTAGACACATCAAAACCTGAAATACCTTCTGCCCTCAGCTGTTTTCCTCTATCTACTACAGCAGTAGGAACCAGAAGACTTTTGGCAGAGGAAAGAACAGCAAAACAAGTCAGGACAATTTCTGGCAGCCGCAGCACCCGCACACCAGCCCGCCCCGGGACACCCCTCCTCAGCCTTGCTTACCTCTCCTCCTCTCTCCTCCCAGCCAAGGCGAATCGCTCCCTCGCCCGGCCCGAGCACTGAAGTGTCTCCCACGCCCCCAGCCCGGAGCTGGGTAGCCAGCATTCCTTCCTTCCTCCCTCCCCGCCCAGCGATGGGAGGTCGCTTCCCAGGGATGCGGTCATGTCGCGGAGAGATGCGCTAGAGCCCGCCCGAGCATCCCGTGAGCACGGGGCACCCCGAGGGGATTCTCCCCAACAACCAGCCCTTGGTCTTCCATTGCTTGGCACTTGGGATCAGGCAGCAGTAAGATACAGAGCTTTTAGGTAAGCAAACTATTTTTTTAATTAATAAAAAAACAAAACACAAACCCAAAACAAAACCTCTACTGCTCTTTACTCTTTAAAACAAATGCATTTTGATTTGCTAGCTCTCAGTGTATCCACTCAAACAGCAACGCAGAGCTCGTATTTGGCTTTATGTACTTATTTTATTGATGTCTTTGAAACAACCAGAAGCTCACAGAATACTAAGGATCCAGACCTATTTGGACTTAGTCTGCACTGAAGGAGGATGCTGCCTGCTATTTCACCTCTTAGTTCCTCAAAAATGAAAATAAAAAAAATTTAAATGGTCTGAATAGATTAGATTAAATTAAATTAAATACAGAGTTCAGAGCTGGCCCATACTGTAATATATTGCATTACTGCAGCAATTAATCCTTGTCTGTCTAGATGAAACAGGGACAGACATCTGCTGCTAGCCAGGAACACAAGCAACAGAAACATCATGTACTGTGTTGCTGATGCAATGCATAGGAGCAGAATCAATCACCAGAGAGGTAAAGTCACCTTTCCAAACTATAATCATATATTTCAGAGATTTCTGTTCCTTTTAAGTCCATAATGTTTGAGCATTTCCACAGCTAAAAAGAAAAGATGCCATTTACTAATAAACACTATTTGATTTAGTAAAAAATTTGAAGAACTCATGACTGTTCTAAAAATTATGATCACTATGGTCACGGGGTGGTTTTTTTTTGGTTGTTTCTCTTTAAAAATTACATCAGCCAGGAAAGTAAGTCACTGCTTGGTACCATTTCTCAGATATCACCTGAAAATTTAGCTTCCAGCTGTAAAGTTTCAAAAGAGTTATAAAACACACTCCAACAAAACAAAACAGAAAACCTAACCCCAAACCCACCGCCTGCCAGCTTCCTCAGGATGGTAAACATCATGGAAACTAAAACAGAGGGTTTTATGCCCAGAACTGCAGCTGCAACTTAAAAGGAAAGAAATTAGATTGAAAAAACACTTCTGGCAGTCCACGGGCACCAGGCTGAGTGCACATCAGATAGGGTTTAGGGAAGAGCAACTTCAACTCTGCTCTGACTTGCACCAGCAACCGGCTCCAGCACCGCATCAGCCTCTGGGTGCAGGGAGCCCAACTGGCTGCTCTGACCAAAACCAGGGACTGCATCCAGCCTGTGAAGTCTAGGGGCAAACATGCAACAAAAATGAAGAAACTCATCTCATGAAGTTCAGTGTCTCCACCTTCCATCCCACATGTGAGGACACTGCACTGCATAAATTCATCTGTAAGGCTTAGCCAGGCTTTGGGGCTTGACAGGTCCTGGGGAGAGCATGCCAGAGCCCAGCTCCCAAAATAGGCTGTGACTTTCTATCAGGGGCAGAGGCATCGCACAAGCAATGTCTGATTTTGGAGGGGAAAATAAAAGCCTTCTCTCCTTGTCTCTGATATCTGTGTTGCTGGAACAACAAGGCAGCACCTGCAGGTGTGCAGGTGGCAGACTGGCATTGCAGAGGAAGATGCCTAAAAGCCACCAGCCCATTGGGTCTTCAGACCTTTGCTTACTCACTTTTCTTTTTTCAGCTAAGTGTAAAACATCCTACAGGGCTATCAGGTATAATCATTCCCTCTGACTGAGAGGGAAAGGACATCTCATCACCAGGCAGCACAGGTCCTCCCTCAGTGGCTCCACCACAAGCAGCTCAATTCACACACAGTGCACGTGAAATACCCATCTTCTACATTTGCAAGGATCAGAGATAGCCAGTTTTTCCAGAGCTTTAAGAGCACTCTGCTCTGTGAATACTCAAAATCCAGTCCTGGCAGTCCAACCTGCAATTACAGTCAAACCTAAAATAGCAGCTCAGCAGTGCCAGCACCACTCATCTCCACGTCATGTCCTGAGACTCAGCACCAGGGTGTGGCCACGGCAGGCGAACACACAGTTCCCCGGGCACTTCCAGCAGACTTCCTCGCCACGCCTGGTCTCACACCACTCTCCACACTCTTCCAAAATAGGAATTTTTTTGGTAGAGTCAGTATACCAGCGCATTTTCCTCTTGTTCCCTCTTTAAAAAAAGCCTTTTAAGGGAAGAAGAAGGTGCCTGAGGTGCTCAGGTGACACATCCACTCCCCGGCATGGAACACTGTGATGTAGGTTAATGCACCAGGAGATCTTCCAGCACTGGGAGGATTCTTCCAGCACATCATTGCGCAAAGGGACACAGCTCCTCCGCAGCTCCAGCTGCCAAGTTTCACTGGGAGGCCACTAATACATATCTGCCCTCCAGAAGGTACTCAACAATGGCAGTGGGAGAGGCAGCTGCTGCCTTCCAGGTGACAAGGGAGCACAGAGGGTAAATTCAAGAGCTGTCTTTCACCACAGACCCTCAAGAACAGACCCTTTGGCAAAGTTCTGGAGGAGGAAGAGAGCTCATCCACTGTGTAGCCCCACTGCTCTCCCCAGCAAGTCCAGAAGAGGACAACCATCTGCTTCTGGACACCAAGTTTTCCTGCCCACTCCAAGAAGCAGTGTTTTCCTCACTAACACCAAGAGATACCATGCTAATGTTGGAAGCTGTTTGAGATAACTGATGAAATCCACGGTGATGAACAAGTCCCTGGGCATGCTACATCTGTCCCAGTGATTTTTGGGATGGGTTTTAACTGCTGACACTTCTACATCCTCCCTAAAATATCTGTTTGCCGTGATATAGCCAGTTCCACTGTCAACCAGCCATGGGGGTCAGGACATGCTGGTCCACTCCACTATCCCTAGGCTAGAGAAACCTCCATGGCCAGAAGGCTGGGCCACAGCAGCCCTGCGAGAGCCCAGGGTCAAGAGAGCATCAGCAGACCTTGGTGAGCCTTCAGGAGCAGCAAAAGTGGCTCAGTCTTCTGCCTCTGCCTGCTGTGGTGCTGCAAATCAAGGGCTTTCAGGAAGATCCTCTCTCCTTACAAAAAAAAAAAAAAAAGAAAATTAAAAAAGGAAAGAGAGAGAGGGAGAGGGAAGAAGTTCAAAAGAATGAAAGAGAAAACCAGGTAACTTAAATAGTCTACTTAACCAGAGAAAAAACACCATACTCTGTGAGCCAGGGCTTTAGAGAACAAAGCTCTCCAAAAGAGAGATGACCAGCCATCACCCCATTCTGGACATCAGTGACCATTAACCATGTGCAAGATGTTTCCCTCCTCCGGCTCTATCCACAATCTCTTTTAAATGTAAGGATTTTAATGAAATTATGGACAGATGCTCTCACCTGTGCTTTTTGATACAAATTGAGAGTTTATGCACTTTTCTTCTCCCTCAGTGCCAACTAATGGCAGTGTATATCCCATCAATGTAAACAGCTATGGAAAGATGTGACAACCAAGGAGCAAGCATCTGATCTTAACTCCTCAGTTTATCAGTCTCTTTAAAGGAAAAACAGGTCCATCTTTGCTAGATTTCCCCCTTAAAAGCTCTGTCAGCGAGGCTGTCATCTGGAAGAAAGCAAGACATTAGTCAGGCTCATGCTTATTTAATAAAAACCCTTGCATATGCAGGAAGGGCTAAAAGTTAGTCTTTATTTAAAAAACGCCTGCAAACTTGAGTATGATTTTGCAGTGCAAAACAGATCTGAGGACTTGCCTGATTCTCCCTATGCTCAGCTTAGCAATTAACCAGCTAATTATTCACAGCTTAGATCAGGGAGCCAAGCAGTCACCAAAGATGTCCACAAGTATGCCCAGATCACCGGGCAAAGGATATTTCATGTCTTGCTACTTCACAAGGGAATCGGGAGGCTTCGACTGATGTCAGCTCCAGGAAATGAGCCACAGGCAGATGACGTCAGAAGCAGGAGGCTTTATATTTAGTACTGAGTTACCCACTTTATTAAATTCAAAAGGCAAAAAAGGTGGCTGTGGAGTGAGGATAAGTGGAAAAAAAAGTGAACAAGTTATTCTCTGGAGATCATGGGCCATGGGGAGTCTAGGGTTGGATGGGGACTTTTTTTGTAAAGGGAGAAAGAAATTAAGAGATTACCTGGAAACCCTTCCTGCATATCCACTGGAAAAAGAAGTTGCCAGATGAGCTGCACTTCCCAGGGCAGAAGCCAGCACTGAAACACTGCAGTAGTCTGCAGTGCCTTTGGGATCTTTCTGACCAGTCCTGCAGGCCTGAGCAGGGCATCACCAGTTCTGAGGCACTTTCCCATCCTTTCTGCTACATATTTGAACCAAAGGAGAAGCCACTAGAAGGAACTTGGAGTAAAGAATATTTTTAAGCCAGTATTGCAGCTCCACCTAATCAAACATGAAGTGCACCTTGCAACAATCACAACCCAAAGAAAATACTTTGGGTGACTACAACATCATCAGATGAAGCCTAATGGCTGTCACTGAAGCATGGGAAGAGGAACTGCCCTGACACAGTAGAACTGCACCCAGGCAGGGCTGACATCATCCAAAGGCCATCCTGTCCCTTTCCTTGTCCTCAGCATCTCAGCCCTCCCACGCTGGCTGGCTGAGGGGTCAAATGGACACCAGCACAAAGAAGATGAGGCAGTGGGCAGAAGGCCCACTGTTAGCACAGCATCCCAGTTAGAACCAGCTCAGCCACCCCACAGACCAGGCCACTGGAGAAAGAGTGGCACTGGGTCTGGTAGGAGGGTCTTGGGGGCACAAACGTACTTCATCTTTCATCTCAGCTGCCAGCTCTGTCCATCACCAAGTCTGTCCTTGACATGACTTAGGCAATACTCTGCTCTCTTGGAGAGCATGCTCTAGATGACTATCCACCTTCAGTAACTACTCAAGGAAATAGTATTTTACACTAGAACTGCACTATTGCAGAGCACAAGTGACTGTTCACACTATATTTCTGAACAGGGAATCCGTTCTGATCCATTTTTGGCAACACCCAGTTTATACTCATCTACAATTGAGAAGTATACAGTATTCATGTGGGCCGCATCTTCATGGAATATATTAATATGGAAAAGCTGCCATTTAACAGGAGTGTAGCTCTTTGAACTAAGGTCTTTTGACATACACTGAAGAAAGTTTTAAGATGCACCAAAAAAATCGTAATGCAAATGGTTGCACAGTGCAAATTACAGGGGTACAGACTGTTTAGAAGAGTTTCATATTTTCATACAAGTCTGTCAAGCCTTTTAACTTTCTATCAGTGATAAATACTCTGCAGCCTGAGCAGCAGCAACACCTTTGCAAAGTGTTCAGCTACTTGAGTCACATTTCTCCCCTGAGAAGATTAACTTTCTAAATACTAAAACATAAATACTGCTACCAAAGCCAAGCACTGCACCTCATTTTGACTTAAAAAAAATCAACTGAAAACAAGAGCTCTCTCTAATGCCAAACACCACCAGGGACTTGCCTACAGGAGCACCCTATTAGATTGCTAATAAAACAAGTGTAACCTTCAAAATAAAATTACAACAGTAAAAAAAGATGTGGTTTGAAAAATACATCCGTGGACTGTAGCAAGACTGGCAATTATGCAGAACCAGAGGGCAGGAACTGCTTAATACCTTCCACCTCTATGCAGGAAGAGATTATACCTCTGCAGTCAGAGCCTGCTCCAAATGGACGTTTGGCCAACTGTTGACCACTGTGCAGACCAGTTTGCTGCACCCACTCCTGGCCAGTGGGAGGCTGTGGGAGATTGCCACTGGGTAGCTCCTGGGTCCCACACAACCCATCTACATCTGCAGGTGAGCTCCCACTATCAGAAAGGTTTCAGGAACTGACCAGCCCAGGCAGCAGCACACACAGCCAGCCCAGCCAGGGAGGATCTCCAGGAAGGGACTGGTATCTCATCTGGACAGATGCCAGAGGCACGTGGCTCACCATATTGTGCAAGGAGGCCTGCAAATTCATCTGTGTTGAGCTAGTCCAAAATCTCATCTCAAGGGACATTGAAGCTTTTTCTGGTATTTAGCTCATGCATTTGTTGGCTCCCCTCCAACTGCTCATTTTATCTCAGACCCCAACAGAAAGTCTCCTGTAGGATGAACCCACTGGAGAGGGTAACTCCAGGGGCTCCCACAACTACTGCACTCTTTTCAAATATGTAGAAAGGTGGGGTAGAGCTGGATTGTCACTCAAACATACACTCTAAATTGTCACCCATAGCCTTCAGGTCCCTAGAGTGCAATCTTCACCACACAGCTCATAACATTGTTAATTAGGAAGCAGCTACTAGCAGCTGACTGATCTCTGGGCTATGAAGTCAGTCTTTGCTTTGACAGCAGATTTCTTATATTCTCTAGTCTGTTGTTCCTGAACAGTTTAATGCCTTATGAATTAGTATTAAGGAAATCCTCATCCTAGAAGTTAACAAAACAAAACCAAAACCCAAACATCTACAGGTCCTACATAAAGCCAAACAAGGCATGGTATATGCTAGAAGGCATGAAGCAACTTTGGAGCTCAGGCAGGAAGAGGCAGATCTATAGCTGGAAGCAATGACAACACAAGGTTCTACATGGATTACACCAAGGAGGTCCAAATGCTGAGCAAGAATATCAGCCATGGGTGTTACATGTGAAAGAGCAATGCACTAAAGAAAGTGCAAGGCCTTGCTATGTGCCAGGTTGATATCAAACCAATGCACAGGGCTTTAACTGCTGACGTGAATCATTGACTGGTTCTGGTTGTAAAGGTTCTTGCGTAACAGCGGGTTTCAAGGACTGTACAGGGCACAATCTTACTCCATTTCATGACTTTCAAAACTCTTTTTATACAGACCTTCAGAACACAGCGAGCAAAGAGACCAATTAAAACAACCCTATATAACCCAGAAAAAGTGTATATACTACTTAGAGAAAGGGGAGGAAGGGGAAGGAGAAATTGAAGTTGTTGCCATTAGTGATGGATCTAACCAATGTAGGCTGGGCACTGTCATTACCACCCATCCAGCACAGCTACGGTGACTTCTGGGACCTTCTCAGCTGGGCAGAAGCAATGTCAGTTTTTCAAGTTTTCAGCAAGAAGTCTGACTATGCTGCCTTTGCTTGAGCATTTGGTTTATATAATACAGTGGCAAGAGCCCAGCTGGAAATCAGATCAACGACAACATTGCAAAGGGGTGGGCAAAAGAAGGGCAGGAGCAGGATTGCATAGGAACCTCCCATCCATGTCCCCAAGGAAAGCTTAGTCCCAGCCTCAGCCAAACAGTGCAGAAAGGAACAGGCTAAAGTTCAGGTCAGACATTAAGGCTGCTTATTCAAAATATTTTCAGTCTTCAGAAGGCCCGGTTTCCCCTCTCTCCTTATAGAAAGGTAAATTCTATCCAAGTGAGGATTCAGAAACTTGTTTGTTATTACCAGGAGCACGGAGAAACATGAATGCTCTTGTAAATGTGCTTCCATTTGTTCTCTACTGACCTTCAGAATGTTGCTATCTCAGAAACAGTTCTTAAAAGCAAGGGCCAACATTCTCCCTGAATGCCTGCCCAATACCAATCACAACAGGGTAACTTTATATACACCCACAACACCCTATGTATTTCCTAAAAAAAAAGTCCTCACAATCCATTCTTGGAGGCAAAACAGTTTGTGCAAAATTCAGGAAAAAAAACCCAGCTTAATTGCAATATTGTTTTGGAACTCACTTCCTTTATTTCTGTGACCAGCTGGAGAAAAGCACCTTGTTCAATGATGGGTCAAGGAAATGTTTAACTACAGGATTTATAGCAGAATATATATATGTGTATATATCAGCACAGCACTGCAGCTGCTCAACAATAATAGCAGAAGGCAAACATTGGTTTAGCCCAAGGAAAACAGGGATGGGCTGGAATATCAGCCTGCTCACTAACATCTTGCTGCAGAGGCTCCAAGGCAGGAGAGCATCCAAGCCGGTCCCTGGGACAAGACTCAGCATCCTGGAATCTCAAAACCACAGTCCTGCTCCAAACCCAAACAACACTCCACAAACCCTTCCTGGCTGATTAGCAGGAAGGAGCACAAGATTGCGATGGCAGCATAAACAAGGACCCGGAATTTATGATCTTTCAGGCCCAGCTGAAGCACTGCTTCACAAAATATGAACACCAATTACAGGGATGGGTAGCTTGAATTCAAGTTTCCACTTGGCTAGCACTGCACTGGACAGACTGAGAACTTTGGTGCTTGCCCAGCAGTTTCATCTGCCGAGAGGGGCTGCACCGAGATCTTCCATGAAAACAGGGACAAAGACTGTGAAAACCCATGGGACCTCCTCCAGTTCCTGACCTTCCCAGAAGGGCAGAGTCAAAGGCAACAAGTTCAGTCCTACTGCTTGTGAAAAGAGAGCAAGACACTCTTCTACCTTGTAGTATAGAAGAGAGAGTGGAAAAGGCACATCAGTAACCTCTCTTCCCTGTTATTTTGAGTAGAATCCATGGAGCAGAAGTCCTGGTATGTGTGCTTATGCTGCCAGGGCTGGGACAGTACCACATGCACCAGCAACATCACAGAGATCAACACAAACATCAAAAAAACCCAAATCTGATCCAGATAGGTACTTTGAGGGAATGAGCACATAGGAAAAAAGGACTTGAGCTATAGTTTTCAGATCAGGCAAGGAAGACCACTGAAACGGCACACAGCTGACTGTGCAAACTTATTTCAGGAACAACCCACTGCACATCATCTTCCATCTAATCTAGACATGATACAAGCTTCTATTATCCAAGGTCTTCAACCTGAATTTCAAACATCTTGTGCATTCAGCTCTGGAGAGCCCCTAATTTAATCACTAATGTACTGGCAAAAAATAAGCCACATAGATATAATGCAGAACCACATGCCTTCCTATTTGCTTTCTAGTATAGAAATACTTTTCATATGTCGACCTTCACAAAAAAAAAAATAGGCAAGAAAAAACAAAGGGGATTTTTCTAAAGCTTCCTTTCCTACCACCTCAAAGAGACAACAATTTCAGTAGCAATCCAAGAGGATGACCCCAAAACTGTGCAATCAATTCTTTCTATTTTCCCCCCAGCAAGACAGTCTTCCTATCATTTGGATACAAGGCAGGAGAAGCAGTTCTAGCACACAAAACTCCAGCAGAAGCTGCACTAACAGACACAGGCCAGGGGCAGGTTACCTACAGCATCTCTCTGGGCCACAGCCCCATCCAGCAGCTGGTATGGGAAACACTGATATAAACCAGCAGCATTTCTGATGTTACTCAGGCTGTCTCATCTACCAGATTATCAGATCTTCTTCCTTATGTTCTTCCCCAAGTTGATGTTTTGCAGGTTTTTCCTTGTCTTGACCTGACCCTGCAATGGGCAGCAATTCACTTTGCCTTGCATAAGTTCCTGTATTTATACAATTTTTTAAAACAGCCTGGCTAGCATATTTTCAAGAAAAATTCAGTTTCCTCCAGAAAAGGAAAAAAAAAATGTCTGTAGTAAAGACCTAACTGTAGGAGTCAGTTTTTCCACTTTAAGAATTTGAGATACAAATAAATAGCCCCTTGACTCTCAAAGTAATAAACACACAACTAAGTTAGACAAAGGCTGAAAGCTTATCCCTAGGCTTTGGGGGATATAAAATCCTTCCAGTGTCCTTCTACAGACAGTTTCATGACTGTTTACAAAGATTTTATGAGACAATACAATATTTCACATTTTTTAAGTTTTTTTACAGTCTACTCTAAAACAGAATTAACAGAAACAGAACAGGCCAAGGCAGAGTCCATAAACACTGGAGAGAAGGCAGCATTTTCTCTGATTACAGAGAGACCTTTGATCACCAAGGTCACGTAAACCAGGCACACAGAGCACACCAGTCATGAACAACCATGGAACAGGCACTGGGCAGAGTCCCCCTGCCCTCCTCCCATCACACTCCCCTGCTCATTTATTCCCACCCCTGCCCTAAACAACCATAAAGGCTGTGCTAAACTGCAGGAATTGCCAGGCAGCACCGCCTGCTTCCAGATCCTGGGTCAGCTGCATCCTGCCTTTCCCCACAGAGCGGCCGGAGCCTGCCAGCAGCATTTCCTACCAGCCTGTAAAAGGACTCACTGCCCCACCAGGCATGGCCAAGGACAGTGGAAAACATGAAACAACACAAAAAGTCAACACTTGATGTTCATGACACAGAGAACAGATGCCCAGAGCAAGGAGACACTCAGATCTTCCCTCTGCTATCCCATGGCCAACCACTCAGACTTGCTGAAGAAGCTTGGGTTTGAGGCCTGGCTTCTCCAAGAGGCAGTGGGGGAATGAGATCACCACAGATACCAGTCAGCCTCTTGCCCTCAATGTTTTTTCTGTTTTATACAAAGAGGGAGGAGTGTGCAGCTCAGGTCTGAACAGACAGGACTGTGCTGGAGGCTGTGGGGCAGTGTCCTGGCTGCTGGACATCCCTGCAGCACCAGTGCTGAGACATTCTTAATGTGGCAGCCTACTGCATAGGCTGTGGACTAGAGTTTTCAATTGTTTCAGGTCCTTCAAGAAGCACAGCTAAATTTTGATCAACATCTATGATAACTACGTGGCTGGCAGTCAGACATCTGGCTCTACACCTTTCCAAAAGTGGTCACCTTAGCAGTTTGGGATTAATTAGCAGCAAACAGATTATCGGAGGTATTTTGTAGCTGAAGGGCTTCATGTGGCTGCCAATACCCCAGAAACCAAGACATAGATGTGTTGTGTACAATTTTCAGCCTGATGA
Organism: Phainopepla nitens; assembly: GCA_013400175.1. Classification (NCBI taxonomy): domain Eukaryota; kingdom Metazoa; phylum Chordata; class Aves; order Passeriformes; family Bombycillidae; genus Phainopepla; species Phainopepla nitens. Next base: position 386,636 of record VXBQ01011974.1, on the reverse strand, counting down.
AAAGGAAGACTATTTTTAATCCAAGCCTACGTAGGGTGGGGCTCAGTCACCAGCCAGGCCAAAAAGCCACTATAATCCACAAGACCAATGCCTGGCAATCTTTGCTTGCAAGTTAATGTCTGTTCTATTTTGGGGATGGGAGGAATTTAGAATAAAAAGATATATAAATTAAAAACAAAGGAGGCTATGAAAAGTGAATAGAGGGAAGGGCCAGACTTATCCTGTGTATTTTGGTCTAAAGAACAGGGCTCTAAAAGAACACAAATCAGAATTACTCTATTTTCCATTTCCCACAGCGGTTTATAATTTACAACATGGGCTGAGGAGAGTACAGCCCCAGTATACTTTTCACAGGAGGAAAAGCCAATCCATGGCTCCTTGCACAGCAGTGAGACCCTCGGGAGGACGAGGCAGAAAAACAGTCACCAGCCATAGACCCCCAGGACCCCATAAATGGTTTCCTATACACCACTACAACAGCTGTTGGGACACCTCACTGTTTTGTGCAGTTGGAACTGCAAAAAAGGCAAAGCAGAGGATTGGAAAAGGCAAGTTTTGCTTATTTAGGGCTTATGGCCAACAGGCAACCAACCCACTAAAAGCAGAGGTTTTTGTACTCTCAGCACCTAAACAAATCCAAGATCACATGGACTTCAGACATAACACACCAGTAGGTTTTATTTGTTACAGACCCTGTCTTAACTTGGCACTCCAGTCAACTCAACACAGCCATTTACTTTGCCACATTAACCCTACATTCCTTGCAGTGCAGAGGTTATTTGTCTAAAAGTAGATACAAATAGCCTCTCTCACTGTCTTCAGGTGCCCCTTTACCACCCATCCATAAACTGTGAAACACTTGCATGGGCATCAGCATCTCTATAGCTCCTTCTTTACCTGGCCAGGGGCTGGATCATTAACCCAACTACAGAAGACTGCAATTACTTCTCTTGGCAGAATTCAGAAAGGGCAGGATGAAGAGATGGTACACTGGGATAGGTGGAGGACCAACAATAACAAACCTCAAGCACTGCTATCCCTTTGGTCACAGACTTCTTTAGAAAAAAGGCCAACATCTAAGCAACATTGTGAAGTTTAACCCGAATGTTATAAGCATAGCAGCAAAACTGGATGTTGAACACCTTGACACATGATTATGGACAACTTCACTTCGTTCTTCCTTGTTCTACACATAAGAGACCTTATCAACTACCCCCTCTCTCAAGTGCATCACTAAGGGCAGTATGTGATGAGGAAAGAGTGAATGAGACAGTTAAGTCCACTGTCAGCTTTAAAAAGAAAAAGCAAAAAAGCTTACTTAAAACATCAGTAATTAGGCCTCCCGCAGAGGCACTACACTTTATCTTCTCTTGAAGATCATAGTAACAGACCCTCTTCCCAGCTATTCAGTGGGGACTCCCAGCAGCATCTGTGAGCTGTCACTCTTTTTACAGGAACAAAAAACCTACTGAAGCGGCAGGAAAACCAGCTGTAAGCATTTCAGAGAAGGAAATGAGACAAGGAGACTGGTTAAAAGCATATGGCCCATATGGATTGACATGAGCAATCTGCAGCAGTCCTAACCAAAGCTTCCCGTTTCAGACAGTTATCCTGCTCCCCACATCCTCAGATGTATGTCAAATCAATCATTATTTTATTTCTTTCATACAGCCTCCCAAATGTTAGTAGTGCACAGGCCACCACAGCCCATGGGGAGAGCCTGGATGTTACAGAAGAGTCAACCTGCTCCCAGGAATGGGCACATTGCCCAGCAGCACAGGGTGTTAGAGAGTGCAGACCAGCCAGCACAGGGAGACATAAGGAAGCAGCCCTCCATAAGGAAGGAGACCTAAGGCAAGGGTGACCACAGCCCATACAGCAAGGATGCTGCATTTCATGGGCAGTGGTCACCCTCACAGCTCAGCTGCTGAAAGGTAGAGACAAACCAACAGGAATCAGCTGACAAAACAAACAAAAGGGAAAGAATGACTGTGGATAGCTCCATCTTTGCTGATAGCAGCTCTCCTAGGGGCATGGAAGTCCATTTCCGTCTTCATGCCACTCAAAAACCCAGTGCAAAACCAGCTTTAAGTAGCCCAGGCATGAACCCACAAACCCAGACAGGAAACCCTAGCTGTTACAGGAGCACACATGATATAATTTTTCCAAGCAGACCATACAGGACTTGCTTATCATGCTTGGCATTTTTAATCTATTACCAAAAAAAGCCAACAGATTATAGACTCCCAGGAGACCAGTAGATGCCACAGTAACTGAGTGGACTGGCTTGCCACCACAGCCCAGCACCCTGCCCAGGGAAGTCCACACCCCTGATGTGAACAGAACTGCTGGGAGAAGGCAGAGCAGCCAAGCAAACAGTCCTGATGACAGGGCAGCTGCTGGTCAGCACTGATGTCAGTCATGGTCAGCACTGATGTCAGATGTGCCCCCCACAGGGAAGAGCTCTATCACCTCCAATGCCACCACCTCCAGATCAAACAGCATGGCACTAGCAGAGTGCAGATGAGCATGCCTTCTCCCACCCCACTCTCCAGTCTAATTAGGTGGGGACTCCTGTCTTCAGCTTCATCAATTAGCCACATTTTCTTGTTTGAATGGTACAGGTTGCTCTTTTCACGGCTGGCAAGATCACACAGGAGCACACCAAACATCTGAAATCTCAACTGCAGTGCCTGCTGTCCCAATTGGGCTCTGCAGCCACAAACACTTAAGTCCCATCTTTTGGCTATAATCAAATAATCTCTTCAATCAGCAGTTTAAAGAGTGGGCCTCCATCACCTTCCCAAGGTAGCATGTCCCCAGTGCCACAGCACACCCACCCCAGGTGCACCAGTGCCATTTGCCAGTGGAGATGGGGTGGACTGGGGGCTGCAGCACAGAGAGATGAAGGAGGATTTCAGACAGCCAGGATCCCCTGGCCCCATGCTGACAGCACAGCATGGCAATGCCACCCAGGTAAAGCAGAGGAAATCTACACCTTCAGCTCTTCACTTGGGAAGTATTTCCACAAACCGAAGACTTTACACAGACCATTCTGCAGTGCTCCAAGTGCATCTCACAACACACGGAAAGGTGCTATCCAAGTCTCCACTTCAGAGAAACTTGACCTAGAAGCAGGAAGGATATCCAGGGCAGGAAACACTAGCAAGGACAGGCTTGACCCATCACCTACAACTACAGCATTGAAGATCCCAAAGTAGGCAGCTACTAAGATTGAAGCTGAAATAATGCTGCTAATCCCACCTCACACTTATTCCCTGCACAGACCACACTGGAGATACCTATTTTTAATTCAATAAAACCAAGAGAGACAATACACCCACAGGAACACCCAAACCCCTGTGTATGGAGCAGAGGACACAGCAGGTTCATTCCTGACCAGCAGTCACACGGCTGAAAGCGATTACAGCAGCCCAGAAACTGCCAGCTGAGCTGCTGCTGCTCAGAGGACCTCCAGGTTGCCCCCTGAGCATCATTTCTCCCAGCCACAGCTGTTGGACATCACCCAATTGCCTTCAGCTTTCACACTTCCCACCTACTTACCCGCCAGCAAGAGCAGCGGGTACCTCTGGGTTAGAAAAGAGCCTTAATGGTGCAAGCAGGGACAGCTGCTTCTGCATAAGAGCCTGAGCAACTCTCTGGGATGGTCACAGGGCAAACAGCCCTTTCATGCCCTCCCCTACCAGCAGTGCTGCGGGCAGAGTTCTGCCAAGATGTTACCCACCACAAACACAACCACTGCTGTTTGTGCAATAATCCAATTCCCAAAGTGCCAACAGGAATGTATTAGCAAAGATGTCAACAGATGCCTATGAAGGGGCTTGGGGGCCAGGGATAGGTGATGTTGTGACATTTGTTACAGTAACCCAACAAATACCAGTTTAATTCAACCTTGCATCACCCTCATTACAAGAGCTGGTCTCAGTTTTGCAACATATTTGAAAAGAAAAGATATTCCAGAATGTTTTGCTCTGTGTATGTATTAAGGCTATCTGGTAAACTTTTAAAATTCAGTATCACCTTTCATACATCTGCTGGTAGGGGTTTCTGGATTCATGTTTGGCTTTTTTAATGTAATTAGCAACTCTAATTACTTCATGAGGTCAATGTCCAAAAAGATACACAGATTACTAAATGCACACTAGTACTTAGTCCAAAAAGAGCCAAGCATGCAAAGAGCAGTAATTGATTGATAAATATTAACATATCATGTTGTGGCTATTCCCAATTTGACAAGAAACTTAAAAGAAGTTAAAAATTAATATCTGTTATTGCACCAGGCAGTTCATAGCTTGTCAGTCACATGTTTAAACAGCTGGCCTGGAGAGATCAGAATCTGCTTTTTTATGCTGAATTGCTGCTCTCGTATATGTGGACGCAGAGTAATATTCAAAGACTGAATATTCAAAGAGAAAACATGAACATTTACCATGTTTCTTTTGCTGCTTAGTGCTACTTGGTGGTACACAGATAAAAACCAAGTAGCACCCCATAAATTTCACCTGTCCAGCCCTCTGCAAACCGCACAGCAACACTGTAGCAGCTGGCATCTCCCTCCCTCCTTTCCCACCTTTGCTTTCCACCCCCTTTGTGATCAGAAGCACACATCCCTGCACAGGGTTAAACTCCCTCCCAACGTGGCAGGTCAAGAGCTGCCCTTGTGAACACCATTAGAGAGCCAGGACTGTGCTTTGCAGGGCGCTGATGGATCTGTACAAAACCTGTGCTGGAATAATACAAGCAGGCTTGATGCTGCCTTTCCATCACCTCCTCTGCCACAGGCAATTCACATGCAAGAAAATCAGGCTAACAGGCCTGTATCTAAAGAGGGACAAAGGTCCCTAGAGAATTCCAATCCACATCTCTCATCTCTTTGCTTTTATGAAGCAAAGAGATGCAAAACACTGTAACTTAAAAATACAAACAAACCCCAACCACAAACAAGAAATACTGATATAAAGCAGAACTTACTTGGTCGTTGGCTCTGCTGAAAACTCAGCCCCTCTGTGTTTCACCACCTATTATTTAATGCTGTGTAAAACAGATTACCAAGAACATTATCTGTGTGTTGGGACATGTCCCCAAATAAATTACCACCACTTAAAATATCACCACCAAGACAACCTCAGGTGTGAAATGAGGTACTGATCGCATCATCAGTTTAGATAAGGAAGTGCATTACAGTATCTATGATGGGCACACCCTCCCTGAACTCACTGCCAATCACGTAAAAGTATTTGTCATCTCCCAATGTACTGTGTTATACGTTATCAAACGTGCAACTGCCCTACCGAAACTCCAAGTGGAGCACTTGCAGTTTTACTACACAAAAAGCGCAGATACAGTGGTTCACAAGGCACACAGACCACTTAGATCAGCAGCAGCTGCTTAAGCACAACTACTGAATTAACTGCCCCCAACATCCCTTCCAATCAATCACTGAGCAGCACTCTGCTTTGCTTCCCTAAAGTCAGAACGGTTTTATTTCCGCTTCTCCAAAGCCATTTAAGTCACTGCACTAGAAAGCCAAGTAAACACAGGAAAGAGTTACTAGAAGATCCCGCATGAGTGGATTCAGCACAAACTCATTTAACAAGGCTGCAATTCCTTCACTCACCATCTTAATCTCATAACAATTTAAACCCGGAGCAGAGAAGTCAATAAGGGTGCCCCAGGGGAAGGGCTTCCTCTGCTTTTATCCAAATACCTAATGAAGTCATCAGTTCCCAGAGCCCCGTCCACTGTAAAGCCCATCTAGCCAAAACTGGTAAATAGGTTTCTGGAGTTTGGGGCATTCTTAATCTGGGGAGGTGTTTGCAGATTTTACAGGAGGGGAAACTTCATCAAATTAACTTTGATAAGAGAACAAAAGACCCTGATTAAACACAATTCTTTATATCTAGCACTGAATAACTGAGTTTAATAATCACATTATGATCTCTTAACTCAGACAAAGAATGAGTAATTCATCTTTCACAAGCAAAAAATTCCTTCAAAGGAGCTTGGTTACAACCAAGCAACATCCTCAAATTGTTAAACCGTTGGCAAGATTAACAGGCCATGATAACAACAGAGTTTGGAAAAGGTTTCATTTAACAATTTTTTTTCCCAAGAGTTATTTAGATGAAAACAAACAGATTTGGATTTTTAAGTCTCTGTGTGTGCACACCCCCCACATAAGGCCATCAAACACCCCCAGGGCAGAATCAGCTGCTGAATATTGCACCCAGGGGACTTGCCTTGTGTCCACTAATCCCCCTGAATCACTGCTCTCCGCTCACAAACTACCAGCAGCTCCTCTTTGCACAAGATTTCTTTTCAAAACAGATTGAATTTCTATACATCATTATGCACAACACAAGCACATGCTGATCTCGGTAACTATTCCCTCTTTATATCCAGGTTCCAGCTGCTGTCTTTAAAGTTACTCTGAACAAGTCTTCCAGCATTAACGAGTTTTGCTTCTCAGATTACTAGGCCACTGGAGAAGTCACAAGTGTTACTGGCTGAACAATGGCTCCAAGCTGTCATGCAAAAGCAATTTACTTGAGATATCTATTATCTTTTATAGTCGCTTCTACAGATTGACCAAAAACAGGAAGCCCAGCTCCCACATTCCACTGGAATTGTGTAACAGCAATAACAACCTCAAAGGCTGATTCAATGGCATTTGCTCAGATCTATACCAGCAGCTCTCCTGAAAAGAAATCAGTGAGTCCAAGTGATGCCCTGCTTGAAGGCACGGATGCTCTTACAGAGCAGACACACGCAGCCTGTCCCGAGGAAGAGCATTAACTGGTCGGTTCCACACGTTTCACTACTATTTCTACTTAGAAAAACTTACAACTGGAGCACAGTCATGCCTGCAGAGTTGTTACCTCTGTAAGCACTGGGACTTGATGTTATCCATTACAACACTTCCAGCCAGCATCAGGGTGCCCCAGCAAAGGAAAGTATGAAGCTTTAAGTCCTGAAAAATTTCCCTGCTCTTCTCTTTCCCTTCCCAGGCTCCCAACAAGAAGCCATTGTTCGGGGGAGTAGGGTGACACTTCCTCTCCCAGTCCAAATTAGAGATGTATAAAAATAAACCCACACAGCTGTCCCAAGACTTCACTTTATTTCACCCCGCTTCAATTAGATGAGAAGTCGTCCCCATTTCCTCACACTCTCTGCCTTGGGAATACTACCCTGCACAAAAGATAAAAGTGAAATACAAACCGAACCCCTTTTCAGTGCCGCTCTGCGGGAACCCACAGCGGGAAGCGGCACCTCCCCGCCCCTCGGCCGGGTATCTGCTCCTACCAACTCGCACAAAGCCCCCAGTCTGCTCCATCCCAGCGCCGAGCCCCGGCAGCGGGCAGCGCATCCCCGGGCCGGGCCCGCCCCGGCTCAGCCCGGGGTGAAGTTTTCCAGGGGATGAATCAGACAAGTGCCTTTTCATCGCCGCGGGGAGCTGGGAGCGGCGGCAGGAGCGCGCCCGGCGGACACGTC
>VXBQ01011974.1:332632-378738 GCA_013400175.1 Phainopepla nitens | reverse complement strand
CCTACAGGCATCCCTTCCTTCTGTGCTCGCGTCCCTCCTCCTCTGCAACACTGTGTCCTGTCTCCCATGCACAGGCAGCCCGGGCTGCCTCAGCGCTGCCACGCCGACAGAGGAGCTCTGAGCTTCCCTGGCAAATTCCCCTTGTCTCCCCAGGAACAGCCCTGCGGGGTGGTGCTGTGGATGTCCAGGGAAAGCTGGCGCTGGGGGGCACATTGGGCGAGGAGCTCGCCACAGAGCAGAGCCAGGGGCAGGCTCGGGGCCTGGCTCCCACAAGGAGTAAGTGGAGTGCAGGTGCCTCTCCCTTGCACCTTGCTATTCTGTGCTCCTGCCCAGAGAGCGTTGCCATGGCCTTTCCCCACGCAGCTTCCAGCTGTCCAATTTGGGATAGGTGACCTCATAACTGTCCTAATTTCTACATTTGCTACACAGATATTCACACCGAAAATTGCTAGAAGGGTTCAGGAAATCAAGGACCTTAGGGACACTTTTGCGTAGAAGTGGTGGAGAGCAGAAGTTAATCCAGATAGGCCTTAACCAGAGAAAGAAAAAGCACACACCTGCTGTGGGAAGAAGGAGATGGGGCCAGAGCTGCACTTCAGGCCTGGGCCAGAAAAAGAGGAAGTTGTTTCCCCAAATGGGAAGCTTCACACTCTTGGCCAAAGCTGCCACGTCTACCAGGACCAGGAAAAAACATGGGTTGGGATATTAATGTCTTCTTCTGGTTTTAGGAGAAAAGCAAATATGCGTTCAGGCACAAAAACCCCTTTCCAGGCCAGAAAGATGAGATTCTCATACCTGGAGGTGAGAGCCGCACAAAGTAATAAATTCATATAACAACCAGGACACTAATGGAAGGTGCTTGTTCTTGTATTATGTAAAAGCATATCTCATATTTTGCTGTTTAACTATTTTCCACCAGTGTCAGAAAAATTTACTTTGACAAAAGGTGACAGTTACCTAACAGACTATTAATAGATAAGGCACACAGCAGCATTAGATCATTCTTTCTCTTCTCTTTCAAACTTAAATAAATGTAGGGCATATTTAACTAGAACTGCCCAGTGAAATTCATTGCAATGAGTACTTAATTCTCTGTATTGGCAATGTTACAGGTGCACATTTCTGGATCTGAATTGCATAATCCTATGTTATAAATCTTTATATGAATTATTTACAGAAAGGCTGTCAGTCTGATCATTATAACACAAGGCAAAACCCATTTTGTTGTCAAAACTGCCAGGAAAATTCATTTTGCAGTGGTTTTCCAAAGCTACAAAATGACAGTGTCTCATAAAGTTGTCCCACATGATGGAAGTGGCATGGCTCACAGTGGGAGTTTCCTCATCACATTAGCAGGAGCAGCTTCCTGAGAAGAATCAAACTCTCTTCCCATCATCCTTTTATTCTTTTTATGCAGTTGGATTTCTCATTGGATATCAGAAACTCTTACATATTCATCAGTTTATTAGTCTGGATCTTGGAGATAGGAGTGGTAATTTTAGACTAATTAAAAAGATGAGTTCAATTTTACACTCTGTGGTGGTAGTCCTGTGTTTAGATTAGACCAATGATTCACACTGCATTACAAACACAACAGAGCTGGGAATATTTCTGATTCTGATTCTGGATTTTAGCAAAAAATATTGTACGTTGGATTGCTTCTTGTCTCCTCTGCTAGCATGCCAGCATAAAACAATGGGAGACATGAAATCATCTTTGTGAATCTTGACTATTCAGAAAATGCAGATTACACATTTCCATGCCCTGCTTTTGTCCAAACCAGTAGTGTGGAACAGGCAACTCTTTGTTCTCTAAATGAGGGAGTAAAGTATTAAACATATTGAACCTTTACCGTTTGCCTCTTTATTAGGATTTCCCCATGTCTTCTTGCACAAAGAAAGTTCAGCTATAGTAGACACATTCATTCATTCAGCTACACCCACTGCTTAGTATCCTGATATAGTCATCAAGCTCAATTTAATATTTTTATTATGTACTCAATATACTTACCACACTCTGAGTAAGATGTCAAAATGTGGACTTTCATTGACACATAACTAGTGAGCACTTGTTTGCAAAAACACACAAGAGCATGTTCTTGGGTGATTATTTATGGTTAAAAACACTCTAACAGAGATATTGGTTTCCCTTTCTCAGGGCTTTGTGAAAGAGTGGACAGACTTTTTCAAGATCACCTGACAGCAGGCAGTTGGAATTTCATTTCACTGAATCCACAGGTGATGTAACTGGTAAAAGGTGAAATTTTGCCAAAGGTCACAGAGGAAAACCAGTCCCCTTAAGAAATGTCCCATGGAGATTTTAAACAGAGACTGAAGCACAGGGCAGATCTAGAATATTGGCATTGGCCAATTCCTGAAATTGTATTTGGGACATTTTTAAAGCCCTTTCAAAAAGGCTGCTATTTAGAAAATGACAAAGAGCACTGTTTGCACAGAGGGACTTTCCACACAGTGCCATGAGAACAGAGGGCTTAGGGCCAGACAGGAGACAGGTATTTCCAACCTGACTTACAACAGTGTTATTTAATATGATTTTTAAATGAAATTATAGTGAAATATTCTTGCAGAAAATATGCAGACAAAGGATTCTGACTTCACAAACTGTAGCACATAGGAACTTAGGAGGAAGGAAATAGGCCATACTTTTTGAAGACTTGTTTGAACAGTGCTTCATTAATCCTCTTCTTCAGCAGAGTACAGTGAATTTAAGAGGTGTTAGAAAATGCCCTAGCTACAGAGCGACAGTTGAAGGATTGAAGCCTGTTTTTGTTTGTTTTTTTTTTTTTTAATTTGTAAGTACATGGATTTCTATAAATGCAATTTATTGCCATAATAATCACCAGATAGATGGAGGGGTGGCCCTGTGTCCAGTATGACTTTATTACTGATTCAAGTGGAAGCTGGAACTTAAGAGACTTTGCCACTGCCAGGTTAATGTTAGTGTGACTCTGCCTAGAGAGCCAAAATGAATTTTTACTATCTCTGTTGAAATGTAAGCTTCTTATCTGGCAGCTTAGTCATGCTTCTCCTGTACTGCTTTTCCATTGTATAGAAGTTAAATCATTGCTCTTGGCTGGGTTATTGAACAATGCTGATATCCCATGGCTAAGATAGCTGCCCTAAGATAAAGATCATCACAGACTGTAAGTGAGGGGTGGTGACAATGGAAGAGGGAAAGGAAGTCTTATAGGGCAATTAAAAACTTGTGTCTCTGATGCACTGTATGCCAGGGAGAGAGAGAAACTGCAAAACACATTTTAGGAGTTCATATGGGTTCAGAAGAGGCCTTTAAGGAGTTGATGTGAAATTCTTCCATTAGAATTAGGGCATCTGTTCTCAACTAGACTTTTGTTTTGTTTTCTACAAATACTTACCCACAACATTAACAGAATATAAGAACTAGGATATTAATGTCAAAACCATTTGTCCTCAATCAAAGAGAACAACTGAGTGGTACTGTGAATAGATTAATAATCTGGAACTACTTTTTTCCATTGCAAGAAAGCAGATGGGAATCTGCATAATATTTTGAACTACAGAAAATTGAATTTACCTCCCACTAGAAACATTTACTCAAGTAATTCTTGGCACTTCTTTACTTAAAAATAAGTTTTGGGAGATAAGTATCAGTAAGTTTATCCATCAAGTTTGTCCAGTGTAGGGAATCCATATTCAAAGTCTACAGAAGTCCATGAGACTCCCCACCTGAGTGTAGATTACCCACCAAAGTTAACAGCCTGCCAGGCTGTGGGCAGCCTGCCTTCCCTCTCTCTCCTGGCTGCCAGATAACACATCACCTCATGGGATTCTAGACTGTGTTGTGAAACCACCAGTGCCTCCTATTTAACCTGCTCTTGCTTTGGCAAAGGAGCTGCCCATGGTCTCATGTTGTCTCTGTCCTGCAGTGTATGTTTTATTTGTTTAAAGCTGTGTTCCTTCTGTCAATGAGACTTTTTCAGGGATCGCCCATGCAGCATTACAAGAGCTCTTCAGTGCCAACTCATAGTGGCAAGCCAGAGTTACACATGTGATGCCTTTGTACAGCCCTCAATTACAGATTTTTTATGGGTTGAGCTTATAGAGGACTCACTGACCTTCGAAGCTCATGGGAGAGTGAATGACTTAAGATTTTATTTGCAGTTCATATCAACAGGGTGAACGCCCCTCCTTCACCGTTGTGGACAAAAAAAATCAAAAAAAGCATGACAATGAAAAAGTGGTTTTGTCTCTTCTCTTTACTTGATTTATCAGCCCATCAAGACCAGATCCCAAAAGTTACTGAATCCACCTTTCCTTTCTCCTAGCGAAGGTATAAGCAACTGCTTACAAAAAAATTCACGTTTACAGAGAACATGAGATGCAGAAGGTCAGACACAGGTAGTTTTGGGCAGAAGAACAAAACAGAGTTAGCTGCAAACTGTGGAAAATACAGTCTCTGCCATGTACCTGACAGTTGGTCATTTTTGTCAGGTGACACTCTGACGTGCAGTAACCTGGTAATTCCCAGGACCTAATGTTCTGCATGCAGCTTCTTATAATTAAATCCTGGCAATGCGCTCAGAGCTGGACAACAGTACCCTGGAATGAAGTTTTTAGGAGAGGTTCAAAGGGGGAAAAGCCTGGTGGTTTGGCAAGATAGGTGTGGGTCAATACTTCATGCAGCTGTTTTTGCACTGGGGCAAGGCTGGAGGCAGGAAGCACAGCAGCTGCTTATGCAGGCAATCCTGTATGGTCTAGAGAGCTTGGGATGGGATGAACAGAGAAATGTTCAGGGCCTCCAAGGAGGAGTCTTGAGAGCACAGTGCTGACCTTCGTGCCGATCAGGCTTGCAGCAATGGCCTTGCTTTCATTTTTCTCTCCACTCTGCCTTCCTTTGGCTTAACTCAGGTTAAAATGAGGTACACAGAGACTGCATGGCAGCTAATGAATTTATATTCGCCTGCTGCAGGCTGAGAGCTGGAGGCTGTGCTTGATAACTGAAGAAGTGTTCTTGCTGCTCAAGAACACTTTTTCTTGTGTTCCTAATACTTATTAATTTGGTCATATCTTTACCAAAAGAGTCATCAAACACTCGAACAGGCTGCCCAGGGAAGTGGTTGAGTCACTGTCCCTAGAGAGATTTAAAAGTCTTGTAGATGTGGCACTGAGGGACATGGTTTAGTTGTGGGCTTGGCAGTGCTGGGTTAACAGTTGGATCTGATGATCTTAAAAGTCTTTTACAACCTAAATTATTCTGTGATTCTAACTAATTTGTACTTTTAATCCTTCTAGTCTGTAACGTATTTGTAAATATTTTGTTATCATTTTCTCTGGAGTTTCTCCTTGATTTTTCTTATTGTTTTGCCTTCTCCTTCCTTTTACTCATGCTAGCACAAAGTTCCTTCAGCTCCTACAAAACTCAGTCATGCCACAGCTTCCAAAATCTATGGTGAGCGGAAGTGAAGCCCTTACATTCCTGCAAGGGCTTGGGAGATGGTGTGGAAGTGTGCCAGTGCTAATAAATAGGGAACTATTAGTGGCTGTGTAAGGCAGGAAAATTGCAGAACAAGATAAGACTCACAGAATTCTCTTACGCTGATTTTGGATAAGGTTATTTACCCAGGGGAAAAAAAAAAGTTATCCTTAAAAGCAGTGCTCTCTCTCTCCAGGCGTGTTGGTGTTTGTGCAGGAGCTGTGCTGTGTGTGACAGGAGCAGGACCCTCTGTGGAGGTGTGGCTGGGACACACTCGCTCCCTCACAGCCTGCCTAACACAGAAGTTGCTTTGCAGTCTTGCAGCCCAGGCTGTGCTGTTCCCAGCTCTGAGGCCAGGCTGCACCACACCTGCCAAACCAAACACCCCATGTAGCTCCACTTGGGCCCAGGACATGGGGCTGGGACATGCAGTGGCTAGGACAAACTCAGTGGAGCAGTTTCTTTGACAGGTCCAGCAGCTGCAAGGCTTTGTTTGCTTCTCCTGTGCTCTGCAGGGCAGAGATCAGGCCAGGTGCCCTGATCTGAGCAGATCCAAGGAAGCTGCTTTGCCCTGAGTTGCATCTCCAGGTAGCTGAGTGCTGCTCGGGCAGGGCTGATGCTGCTGATCAAAACCAGAAGGCTCTGGTGGGTACCAGCCTCCTCAGGATATGTGGGTGCATGGACTGGTGTTGGTGCATTAGCTCACATTTACATATCCATGCTTTGCATTCCCTAAACTTCATTGCCAGTTTTATTGCCATTATTCAACTGCTTAAAAGTAATGTGACTTTTGTGGTAATTGTGTGTGGGATGGGGCAGAAAGCAAAGGAACTTCTTGTGATAGACAAGATGAACATAAGGAGTTACAGACAGGGCAAAAAAAATTCAGTCTAGAATAGTTCAGGTTAATGTCTACTGCTGTAGGATATAGCTAGTTACCCTCTCCAAGGCACTTCCAACCTTATCTCCTGCTATTGTCATTCCTGTTTGTTGCAGGAAAGCAAATTTTAGTGCTGGTCACACTGGGATTTCTCTCCTTTCCCATCCATCTGGGCAGGATCCCAAGCAGCAGAGACAGTGCAGCCACAGTGCCTGGAGCAGCTGCAAGCTGTGTGTGCAATGGAGTTAACCTCATTTCCAGCCCCATAAGTGGTGCTTAGCTCCATCCCCCTGGCACAGGAGCATGGATCAGTCCTCCAGGCAGCAGCATGTGGAGAGTTGCATCCAGCTGGCAGCAATGCTTTCGCTTTCCTGACCCTACCACTGTACTCCCTGTGCTTAGCTCTTGCTGTTCTAGTTTTTGCTGATCTAGACGTGTTAAAATTAATTTTTCTCTTGGTGCCTGTCTCTAGGCAAGGTTATTAGATAGCTGGGTCACTGCAGTCTGTGACTGTCAGCTGCTGAAATCATTTGCATTGGGCTGTGGGCTGGTAATCCACTAAATACCCACTTTTGATGACTAACCAGCATCAAAACTTCTGCAATCTTCATTTTAAAAACAAGGAGTATTTTTCTCAAAGATAACAAGAAAATGCATTTCTATGTTGTAAAATTATTTGCCTTCATGTGTCAAGAGCCCAGCTCAATTTCCCTCTGCAATGCATTCTGGAATCATTACCACATTTATTTCTAGTAGTGCAGAAAGTCTTTTTCCATATGCCTCCACTTCAGCCAGTAGTTTGTACCTAGTGTTTAATGTCTGCTGGGCAGGAGGAGATGAGGACAAACCAAGAGCTCTACTGTGATGACAGTGACTGTAGAAAACATAAAATCTTTTCCCAAAAGCAGTCCCCATCTTTAAAAGCAAGCCCAGTCCTGCCGGGAGTGCTTGAACCCCTCTGAGGAGCGTGCAGCCTTGGGACAGTCTGTAAAAGGAGCTCACAGAAAGCTTCTGTGTCCCAAAAAATCCTCTTTGGCCAGAGCAGCATTGTACCTCATCCAGGCTGAGGGGAAAGGGCTCAGCAATGAAGAAGATGCATAAAGTCAGAAATTCATTTGGACATAATTTTTTCTGAATTCATAATGAAACATGTTTTCCATGGATATTTGCTTTCACAGCATTGAAGGACATTTGTGCCAAATGAGACGGGTGAGCACAAACTTCATCTTCTGCATTCACATAATTTGCATCACAGGACTTTTAACTGGACACTGTCCTTGCATTTCATACTCCAGCCCAACAACAGTCAGCAGGTTTTGACCAAGGTGCTCTATAAAAAAAGTCATTTACTGGAAAAGGACAGTAAACAGCTCATAAAAAGTGTTTCTCAGCATCAGCAGCATACAGGAATTCCCCCCAGGAGCCCCTCTTGCTCCCTTTGTTAGAGCTGATGGGGACGTGCTGGATCAAGGGAATTCATAGCTGCGCCATGGCTTAAAAGCAGAAGAAAATAATACTCTTGTGGGAAAAAAAAAAGTTCTCTAGTGGGCTGGGCACAGGCAGAATTAGAAAACAGGCTGTTGTCCTCAAGCAAGGGCATTCCATGTCCTCCTGTTTCTGCAGCAGGTACTGACAGTCTTTTTAAGGGTGACAGATGAGAGCAGTGAGAGGCCCTCAACTCCCGTGTGTGGAGGATACCTGAGATGACCAGGCCCTGGCCATACTGACCTGTAGAGAAAGGACAAACTGGTTCTTAGAAGAGCACTGGGCCCCTGCTCTCAGCCATGCCAAGCCAAGCATATTCCCCAAACCATCTGCCCCAGGAATTTTATCACCTCAGTGTTTAAGGGGACATCTTTTGGGTCCCTGCCTCAGCAGCCACTGCAGCAGAAGAGCCCAAAGCTCTATTTCTTTAGAAGTGCAGCTTTTTGACAAGGGCTGTATGGTCCAAGACTTCTCCAAAGGCCACACTTGCAGGAGAGGTGGCCATGTGCAGCCCAGCTCCAGTCCCCAGGAGTGGCTTTGAAGGGTGGTGTCTGCAGTTCCAGCTCTCCCAGCCTCAGCACCTCCTGTGCTCCACATGGAGACAAAACAGGGTTAAGAGCTGCCAGCACCAAGTACCCAGAGAGAGCAGGACGCTCCTCAGATGGACAAAGTAACATATATCTGTTCCACAGAGGTCTCATCTCATTTTTGACTTGGCAGTGGAAAGAGTTTTGATCCCTTCCTGCTTTTTGTTGTTGTTGTTTTAGCATTTTCTGTCCTCACTTTTCATATTTTTGATGTTCCATCCAGACCAACATCAACTGCTGTGACAGCTATGAATAAAAGGCTTTCTTCTAGAAGTAGGGCAAGCAACATTTGGCTTTAGTTTTGATTTTGTCCCAAACACTTTTACAATTGACTTAGTTTTTGTGTTCACACATGTATCTCATAAGAAATTTGAGAATGAAGCACTGCCAAAGGCATTAACACACAAAAACATTTTTCAGACACTAAATATCCCCTCTTGATCTGTGAAAAGAGGTTTTTTCCAATCATTATACCCTTATGGTCCATCAGATTGGTACTGGAGGAAAATCTGAGGTAGCTTTCTCTGTCACGTAGCTGCTAAGTGGCTGATATTTACTTTATCTTTTGAAACATACCATTTTCAGTGTGATGACATCAATACTGTCTGATGGTTTTGTCAGGCCAGCTAGCCATGAAGGCAGCTTGAAAAACCTGACCTTGTTTACAAGTGATTGCAAAGGTCTGTGTTCCCTGTGGATTTAATTCCTGTATTAATGCAACTACTTAAGGATTATCTTGAAAGAGTTGTCCCAAGAGTTGGGAATCACATTATGAGAGGTCCTGATAGCCTTCAGTTCATCAAAAACGGCTCCAGGGTGGGTCCCTTCCATGGGGTCAGTTCTCCAGGAAGAGGCTGCTCCAGCTGGATGACAGAAAGTGTGGAGTCAGGTCAAGCTCAGCAAATCACCCCAAATCGTGGGGAATACAAATTCTAACCACAGATTCAAGTGTGATATTTCAAAGCACAGTCACTTGACACTTCTTTTTGAATGTGAGGTTAAAGGAGGCTGCAGGTGTTGAAAATCTTCAAGTTGATGCAAAACAAGTTATTTATTTTCACTCCAGCTATAACTTATCATTTTCCTGTTTTGTTTTGCCAGCCAAACTGTGATTTTTTTCCATCCTGTAACTGGGAAAAAGAATCTAACTTCCCCACTGGGGACCAGCCTCACAGACCTGGGAGCTGGAAGATGTGCTGTGTAGCATACACTAAATAAAATCTTTGCCCTGCAATTCAAGCAAGCCTGTAATGGTTTTACATCCTCAGCTGGGAGGAAGGTTTTTCTGCATCCATGCACCTTTCTGGTGCATACACAGCTCTTCAGGTTTAAATGTCAGCTTGAGACCCTGGCATCTTCTTCTCATTATGATAGTAATCTCCAAGTGAGCAAAACAGAATTATTAATTCTTCCCCTATCCAGTCCCACCCTAGCTAATACCACCCAGCTCCTTAATCCTTACAACCTCCGGACTGGATATTCTTCTTGGCACAGCCCAACATTTTTTGTTAAGACTTGCAATATTTAGTGTGATTTTTAAAAATTTGAACTCTTCTTGAACAGTGCCACCTCCTTGAATTCACCACTGTGTGTCTACCCGCCTCCATTCACTCTTTATTCAGAGTATTTAGATAATTTGGGGTAATGATGATCACATCCCCTGGCCATGTGCCATCTAACACAGTGGGTGCTGATGCACACATGGGGATTCTCAGAACCATGATTATGGAGGCAGCAGTGACATCACCCAGGGGCACAAGAGGGTGATGGGCTGTGAAAGGTCATGGCAATGCTAATCCATGTTTTCTGCAGACAAGCCCTTGGGTGGCCTTTTATGACAGCTTTTCCTTCTGGCCACGGATTTGGCAGGGGCTGACAGTGCCTCTGTCCCAAACTGCCCTCTGTGATTTGCCCTTGGCATCACGTGCAGCTCTACTTGACTGGTGTGGCCACTGCCTCCGCCCCAGAACAGATCACTCAGTTCCCAAGCGAGCCCTCCTCCACACTGGGAACTGCTGTGAAACCCTGGAGAGGGAAACTTTGATCTTTATCAGCATGAAAATAAGGACTCCTTGGAGGCCACCCTTCCCCAGCTGCTCTGGCCAAGGGGAGCTGCAGCCATCGCTGGCAGTTCTGGGCATGCCAAGGGAATGCTAACACGTGGTAGGGGATTAGGATGACACAACTGTTGGGACAACAGCTGGGTAGGCTGACCCTGGGTGCAGGCAGCTGCCTGTGGTATGGCCAGCCAGGGTGGCTTACGGAATCACCTGTTGCATGGGATGCTGCTCTTCTCAGCCCTCTTACACACCCACATGTGTGCAAAACTGATTTTTCATTGCTATTATTAAAAGTGTAATTTATTAATGCAAGAGTGTAGTACTTCCTCACTTGCTACATGAAAATCATGGTTCAGCTGGGGACAGTCCATACGACTGCTTGCACCTGCATCGGCCTTCTCTTCCCTTTTCCTCACACCCTGCTCAGTGTGGAAGAAAGCAGGCAGTGGGAGAAGCCACCTGTGGTCAGTCCACTGCCTCTTTTAGCAGGAGGGTTGAAACCAGGGGCTGCAGTTGTCTGTAAAGGACCACAAACACAGATCTACCCAACAGGGTCCCAGCTGTCAGCAGATCCTCCCCAGCATCTCCTTTACTGCTTCTCTGGCCTTGACCATGAAGTAGTTGATCTGAGCTGCTCCCTGCTTCCTCCAGCAGCCTGCTGTGAGTCCACAAGCTGCTGGGCAAACACTCTCTGTTTACTTTTTATTGCCTGTGCTATCTCTCTCCTAGCAGCACAGTTATCTGCTGTATGTATAACAAACCAGCTCTCCTGTAAAACTGCCCATGTTTATGGTTTTGTCAACGAGGACTTTTCCATGACATTTCTGTACCCTAAGGAGGCCCTGGCAGGAGATCAGGGATGGCAGTACTCTATGATGAGGGATTGAGATGAGGGAAGAATTAGACAAACCACCAATGTAGATGTTGAAACTTCCACACATCAGTCTGCTGACCTATGTCTTTATGCTGCCACTTTTGGCTGTCCCTGATGATCTGGAGAGAGGCTTTAAGTGTGTGATAACCACCCATCCTAAAGTGAACAGTTTCAGGAATCCACCAAAGGGCAGAAAAGAACCACAAAGCAAGGAACTTTATTGTGTCACAGTGTATCTCCAAAATGCTTTGTTGAGCTCAAAATCCTCTGAATCCTCACGTCTTTCAGAGTGAGGATGCTTTCAGAAGTGAGAGTTGATCTGCAATATGACAAGGGACACCCATGGGCTCCATTGGTGCAGCAAGGCAGCCACCCACTTGCTGCAGATGAGAGCTGAAGCTGCTCCCATGTTCACCGTCTGTGTGGGAGGATGGGGATGGGGTCTCTTCCTCTGCTGCCCACATAGTCTCAGGCTGACAGAATAGGTTCTCTGACCTAGCAAATTAGTAGGTGATATAAAACTCATGATAAGGGAGGACTGTGACCCCATCTGCCATGCGAGTACTTACAGGAAAAGTGTAAAGGGTAATACAGGTCCATGGCCTTGGCTCTGCCCAAGATGAGATGTGCAAGACCTGCTAAGGTCAAATTGGCTCTTTCACAAGGAAAAAATCCATGAAGGGAAAGCATGTGTGTCCTTCTTTTCTGCTAAAAGAAACCTCAGTGCTGGCATTCAGGGAGACAACAGGTTTCTGCAGCTCTGTCAGCCTGCTCTGCCACAGCCCAGCTTGCCCACACAGCTCAGCGTGGCTGTCTCCACCATCACAGTGCTGAACATGCCTTTTCTCAGCTGGCAAGGGAGAAAAATGTGCTGGAAAGCAGAGATAAAGGGTTCAAATTCAAAGAGCTCAAGGCAAATGAGAACACCAGGGGAAAAACAAGAAACTTATTGAAGGTGCACCTACTGTACCCTCGAGCAGGCACAGAGGAGGGAGCATTTGTCAGCTCAGAGGTCAAAACAAATCAGAAAGAGAACATGTCTGGGTAAGCAAGGCAGGGAGGAGAAAAATATTTAATCTTGAGCAATCAGAAGCATTTCGTTCAACCTGAACATTCCTGTGTTTCCTAACTCTATATTTAACTCCCCTTATACTTCAGGTTACTTGTAATGGAAAAAATGCATTTAAAAATCTTTCATTGGAAATTCAAATAGTTACAGAGGTCCTCATGTGAAACAAAGGGAAAAACAGAAGATGTTGAATCAAACATGTTTTTCAGCTGTAGTTGTTGCCAAAATCTTGAGTACTTTTTGTTCTCCCCAGATGTCTTTGTGCACTGATTTTTTGAAGGGGAAATGTGAGAGCTACTCATGGGCAACAGCTCCAAGATTATCCAGGTGAAGAAAAAAATCATTAAAGATTTTAAGAAGAAGGAGGCAGCTCAAGCCTGTACCTGTGCCCTACTGTGCACGTGATGAAACAGGTTCCTGACTGCCCTGAACTGATGGCATATTTGTTATGAACATATAATCACCTACCTGCAAATAGCAGTAGGTGCCAGAGTTCATTAACCTTTGCATCTGGCAAGGGCTCATACCCAATGAACCCCTCTGGCTTAGTTTTTGGACTAATCAGTGCTGGAAATAGCAGTGAGAAAGCAGAGCCTCTTTGCCATGGAGCAAGATAGGCTCAGCAGCTCAGAGGCTGTTGGTACCAGGAGGAGCCAAGGATGTGCCAAGCAAGGAGCCTGGGGTTTTTGGCTTCTATGTTCTTCAGGGCAGGATGGTGCCAGACACACCTGGGGCCTAATCTCCTTTTGAGTGTTTATGTGGGACTTGCCTTTAGCACTTGCAAGGTGAGGGGCAGCTCAGCCCGAGGGTGGTGGTGCAGTGAAGGGCAAGGGGTGTGACATGTGGCACCTTTCCTTCCCTTCTGCCTGCCAGGACACCTCCCAGCCTGCAGACCTTGTAGCAGTGTTTTTCAGGTCCCTTGTGTGGCAGCACTTGGAACTCATTGTACAGTACTTTGCCTCTGTTCTGAAAAAAAGATATAACTTTTTCAACAGCTAAAGCATGAAGCAAACAACTGAATTAAGAGGGATCTTTGGTTATTAAGAGTTTTGGAGAGCAGTTTTAGATTCATGAGTTGATTACATAGAGTTTGGATGAGAAGAGCAAGCATGAGTGTGTACAGGGCTCCAGCACAGCAGATCCTGGTACAAACAGGCTTTTTCTCTTTCCCTTCCCAGGGCATCACCCCTGATAGCCGTGCATCCTAAGGATCGTGGTGCCTGGTGGGGAGCACTCAGGAAAGGTGCCCCACCCTGCACTGGCAGCTTTCAGAGATAGCATCTACCCCCACAGCAAAGCTTCAGATGTGTTAGAAAAGCAGTGTCAGCATTAGGAAACATGTCCCTCAGCTAGTCTCAATTTGGACTTTATCTTGGACTGCATCCACTGCAGGGTAAAGGAAGTCAAACCTTAAAAACAACTTTGTAATGGCTTTCTGTATCAGAGGCGTTTTGGTCCTGATAAGATTTTAAGCTACCATATGCTAAATGCCCTAAATTCTTGGAACTATTATCTTTCAGTTTCAATTACACCATTCCATGGGAGGGCAAACTCCTGCACATGGTAGAGAGGTGACAGAGAGGAGAAATCACTTCTGTCTCTCCTCCCTGTCTGACACAGCAATCCTGGGAGCACAACTCACAGGCCAGCTCCCATGCAGTGGGGACCTCCCAAACCTCTGTTCTGCTGCTGGACAACTGGCCCTCAAAATCCAATACATGCACAAACCTGTGGCACAACCCAAGTTGTGACACTGCCACCCAGCTTCCCCCAGTGCAGTCTGAGAAGCTTTTCCTGCCGTGTCCCTTCTTCGTTCTATAGAAGGCACCCTGTGATGACCATGGCTTCTATTGTAAACAAAGCATCTGATCCCCAAACAATATGCATCTGCAGCTAAATAGGGCTGCACTCTGTGCTGTTTGAGGTGGATCTTCCTGATAATGCAGGTTGGGTTTTGGACTAGAAATACAGGAGAGCATCACCCTTCATAGCAGAGCTCTCTGAAGTGTTTGCCCTGTCACACTCCTGATGCTGCCAGTGGGTATAGATACCATGTTCAAGAAAATTGTAGCCTGATGTTATTGTGTTCCTTGGATGTGGGCCATAGTACCAAGAACCTGCACAGTGCCTACTCAGAATATCATCAGCAGCCAGCATCAAGTCTTCAGCACAAGCCTGGGCTGGGGGTGAGAGCTGCCCTCTCCTCTCTAGCCCTGCAAAGGTCTGCCACAGCACTGCAGAGAAGGCTGGAGGTCTAGCTGTGCTGCTTGGCCTAATACTCTCCAGAAAGGCCACACAACTTTCATGCTGCCAATGCTGAAGGTCTCACAGCAGTCATGATACTCTCTCCCTTTTTTTTTCCTTCGCTTTGTACTTACTGTTTCCATTTAAATAATAACCTTCCTGTTACTCAGCATACCCAGAAGAATCAAACTCATGTACCTGAGAAGCAAAGGCCTGATTCATCCACAGGATTTTGGATGTCAATCTCAGTAAATCAGGGCATTCTCTGAAAATGAGCTGCAGAACAAGGGCTGAGCAGCAGCCTGTTTCAGCTGTGGCTGTGATTCCATTGTTATGATTCACCTTATTCAAATATCCAAATAAACAAGTTTGCTGCCAAGAATATTCTGGTGAGAGGCGAAACATTGAAAAAAGTCACTGAACTCTCACTCTGAATGGAGAAATCTCTTCCTGACAATTTGATCAAAGGTGCCTTGGCTTGTGCCCCAAGACTCTCTGTGCCCGAGGCAGGTACCCACCACATGCTTGGCACAGTGCACAGTCACACCAGGAATATGCACAGCATTTTCTTGGCACATCTCAAGGAAGTGCATATTTTTCCACTGTGCTGTCTTTTTGAATCCTGACATAGAAAAGTATAATTAAATGCTGTTTCCAATATTCTCTTTGGTTTTGCTGATCCTGGTATGTGGATGCAGATGATCTTCTAACCAGGACTTTGCCACTATAACAAGGGCTTCTCCCTTATCAGAGACTTCCACAGGCTCTTCTATTTTTTGATAGATTCTATCTTTCTAAAAAAAATAGCTGATTTCCACCTACAGTGTCCAATGTATCAGCAGAACTGTTGATTTCAGTAGATCAATGAATATCTAATGTTGCTCT
The DNA here is from genome assembly GCA_013400175.1 of Phainopepla nitens. Taxonomy (NCBI): domain Eukaryota; kingdom Metazoa; phylum Chordata; class Aves; order Passeriformes; family Bombycillidae; genus Phainopepla; species Phainopepla nitens. The sequence continues at coordinate 363,182 of VXBQ01011974.1, read as the reverse complement.
TACTTATGTGGACAAAACCCTTCAGCATGTGCCCCGGTGCCAGGCTTACAGTGTGGCAGCATAATGTGGCCTCTTGACACAGAGTGAAGCCACCACAGTGGTGTCTGCAGGAATTTAGTACAGTTGCTTGGGCTAGCAGCTTGCAAAATACTTGAGATGCTGAAATATGTCCCGAAGACAAAGAAGAAAACTGCTTTGGACAGGCTGACAAATGAGCCTGTTATCCCCTGTCCCTTAGCAGATCTTATGCCATTTATTAACTCCTGTCAGAAATGGCTCAGGGCTGATCTCCTGGGTATAATGTTCTAATTTCTAGGGGTTATGCATATGGGTCACACACAAGTCCAGGGCCTGGAGCACACACAGTCTGGCTCTGCAGATTCTGCAGCCATCTATAGCCATTGCACAGGAAAGGGAGTCCATGGAGGGTGAAAAAAGAGCAGAGAGTGAACCCTCCACCAGATTCAGAGCCACAGATTGTCCCCTTATTCTCTCACTTAAAGAATTCACTGAGCCTTTCTGAGCTTAGGTTGTTTGTATGTTTACATTAACACAGGGTTAAGTTTTTACTTAGCAGGTATTTCAGAAAAAGAAAAGAAAATACTTCCAAGGTATTTTTAAATGTATTTAACTGTCTAAATCCTTTTGCTAGATGTAAGCTCGAAACTAAAACTATTCCTCATTTTCTTCAGACAGTGCACACTTCCAGGATACAGAAATAGCCCAGCATCCCTTTTCAATAGTTTATGAGTTGTCAATTCATGCTCATTGTGTCCTGTGTTTAGAAATCATCTAGAGCAGCAGGATGTATGTACCAGGCCCAAGAAGTCTGTTTTATTTCATACACGTCACTATTTAGACCAGCTGTGCTGGTGAGATTTCCTCGCATTAGTGCTATTGTGAGAAGAGCAAAAGACACTGAAATACTCTATTTCAGAAGACAGCTAAATGACAATGTTTGAAGTCTTGATTGCAGAGCAAAGCCTCTCTAATTCAGAATTATGGAACTTTCCCTGGAGCCACGTGGATGTTTCAGGAAGTCGTTCAAAGGAGCAGTTTCTGCGAATGGAGGAGGCTCACAGGAGGATCTTTTCCTCTCAAACAGGTCTTGAGTATTTCCGAAAAGAGACCAGTGTGTTATAAAAGTTATCTGCTGCCTATTTTTGTACTCTCTCATAAGATATGTGCCACAAGGACACCAGGGAAGGGGTTTGCAGGAGCCCACACATGGTCCCACCCAGCAGGGAAACCCTGCGACCTTCCTTGCTGACAAATGGCACAAGCAGATAACTCACAGAAATAACGACCATGAAAGAAGCTGGGGAAGGGGCAGGGGCAGATAAACGTGCAGAGACACTGGACACCACCACACTTTCTCCAACAGAAGAGAAGTTTCCATTTATATGTCAGCATTGCTGACTGTAAAAGAGAAATGTACAATGAAAATATTGTAATAGCCATCATATACTAATGCAGAAATAATTAGTCATTGGTTATGGATCTGCTGTTGAGCCAAGAAGCTCCATGTACCCCTGGCTATGGAGTTCAGCTGTGCTGCTGGTTGTCCTAAAGGACAAATCCTGCTCTGGCTACAGCTCCCCAGTCATGGGTCACACTCACTTGTTGCTGTGAAGGGCAAAGGAATTTGTCTCTTTCAAAGCTCTTGAAACTAAAAAGTCATCTTCCACAGTGACTTGAAATACTCCAGGAAAGTTATTCTTTCATACAAAATTATTCTTTGGTTTTTTAAGATTTTATTAAAACAGTTGGCATTTTTCAAAATTGGAAGTGAAATTGCAAAGGATGTTAAAAATGTCAGGCTATTTTCTCTAAATCTTCACATTTGCTTAAACACAACCATTCTTACTTTGCTAGACATCAAAATATTTCCCTAATCCTGCATTATTCGTGAATTTTGTCTGTTTAAATTGCAAAAAAAAAAAAAAAAAGAAAATTCTTGTTCTTTGCTGGACAAATGAGGGATAAGCTGAGGGGCAGACTGTGCTCCTGTATCGTGCCTGCTCTAGGCAGCAGGCTGTAGATGATCTGCTAAATTGGGAGCAGAGGGATGCAGGCATATACTGAAGGGAATCAGAACTGCCCTGGGAATGCTGTCACTATATGAGCTGTGTGTCGCTTTGTGAGCCCAAAAGCAGCTCTGACTGCTGCACTCAGGCACTTAAATGCAGGAGGAACAGGGCATTTCCATGCAGGTATCACCAGACATCTCCACAGGCTGTTCCCTCGGTGTGTAGATGTGGTGATGTTGTGTGTAGCCCAGAGCAGAAAGCAGCTGTCTGGAGGAAGGATGATCCCTGGGGCATTGCCTTTCACATCCAGCTCTCTGCAGCAGCCAGTGCTGTTGCAAATAATAACCTCCAGGCAGGCAGGAACTTTTCAAGTCAGGCAGAGTTTGCCTGGAAATGCGCACGTGGTGTGATAGGAAGCATGAGATAACAACACCCAGACCAAGTATCCAGGCTCAGGGTCCCACTGTGGAGCCACGCTTAGGGATGGAGTCACCACAGCCCCTGGGACTTGCACTGGAAAACCTTTCATATCCCAAAAGCAAATAGGATCCTCATTTTCAAGCCTCAGTGAAAGGATGGCAGGAGGTGAGCTTCTCACCCTTACCAAATATACATATTTAGAAGACCAAACCCTGTCCAGTCTGGGGTGGGAGCACAAGCCAAGCTGTTTGTGAGGCGATGCCCTCTGTCATTCATGATATGTTATGATTACAAGTTACTAAATTAAGCTCAACTGACCAACTGAACTAGGATTAACTAACAGTTCCCCAGATGCCTTTCCTTCCCCCATTCCCTGCCTTTTCTCTTCACACTGCCAGAGGTGTTCAAGGTGAGGAGCAGGTGGTCCCAGGAGTGCAGGCAGCCTTCACAGGCTGACCCACCCTGTGCTGGCTGCCTTCTCATGTCTTTCCTCCCCATTTCTTTCTCCTCTTGCATTCTTGCAAAATCTGCAAATGAATATTCCCCCAGCAGAGTTGGTTTCTTTTCTGGGCCCTTTTTGGGCAGGAGTAGATGGGTACGTGTGAGAGACAGCAAAACAGGCTGAAGTTATGGAAAGGCAGAGCTCTAACCCAGGAGGGGCAAAGGAAAATTTCTTTTGTTGTTTTTGGATTAGCTCACCCAGAGTTTCTCTTTGTTTTTCTGCCAGGGCTGGTCTTAAATGTCTGACTGTACACTTTTCAATGCTTATTGAAAGATCATTGCTTCCCACAGCTCAACATTTTTTCCATCCAGCTCATAAGCCCTCCAGTGCCATGCAGCTCCCCCAAAGTGCTCTGCCCCTCTGCACCCCCGGGGATGCGAGAATGAGGGCATCTCTGCAAAATGCATCCTGTTCAGATCTGATCAGCTACAAAGCCGTGAAAGTTCAGAGGAGAAAAAATCAGGTGCTAATGGCCCTGAACTCAGTGATAACCTTGTCAGGACTGGGTGTGAGGGAGCTGCTTCCAGGGAAATTGCAGTGGGGTCAATTGAAGGAAACAGCAGAGCCAGAGGTGGTGGTGTCTTGGAGCACCGTGTCCTTGCAGGCAGTGCTGGCTCCTGGCTGTGGCAGGATTACCCATGGGACATCAGCTCCACAGCCCACGCCACTCAGGGGAGTGCTGCCCTGCTCCCCACGGCCACGCAGCTGGGGGAAGCTCTGCATGTCAGGGGGCTGCATGTCAGGGGACTGCACTGGGTCTCCTGGCTCCTGGAGCAAACCAGCCTCTTCACAGCAGCCTCACCCTCAGGCTGAGGTTAGGTTAGTGGCTCAGGCCACCAGCTTCTCCTGAAATGTGAGTTTGGGGCAAGAAGTTTTCACGTGCTCGGATGTGTTTCCTTCCTTGGGCTTCCTCAGAGGCAAAGAGAGGTAACTTGCAGGCCTGGAGGGAGTATGCTGTCCTGTCACAGCTTTCTTCCTTAGCCTTAAATGCTGAATGCTCACTTCTTTGCTGTCACCCTCAGAGGTCCTTTAATTTTAATGGTTACAGAGAAAGCAGAGGCCAAGCAGGGAGCATGCCGGGCACGTAAATACTGACTGAGAACAAGTGCACCATAATAAGGTTTGAAATCTTACTTTAGCAGATCACCTTGACCCCCATCTGTCTGCAAGGAGCACCAGCAGTGCGGAAAGGCAGCTGGGGAAATGGGATGCCACGGGTGGAGGGTGCTGAGCAGCCCAGTCCTCTGGGCTGGGTATCATGTCCTGTACAGCAAGGTCAGAGGTGACCCCAAATGGGGCTGATGAGAAGCATGAGCCAGGAGCTGTTGTTTCTCTCCTGGATGCAGTTAAACTGACAGCCTTGTGTCATAGGGTTGATGTCCCTTTCCTTGCCTCTGACTGCAATTCTCTTTCAAAAGTGGTTTTTTATTTCTGATTCTCACAGGAGCAACCCGTATTCAGTTATCAAGTGAACTGGCCTCCTTTTGTTGCTCTAAAGTGCTTTCAATCCATGAGCCTTGCTAGGAAAAATACTGTCTCCCGTAAGAAAGAAATACATACGGTAAATTCAGAAGCATTTTAGGCATCCCAGCAGTGCACTAAGACGTTTAAGATGCATTTGAGGAAAGCTGCCCTTTGTTGAACTGTTTCATCACGCACTGTTTAATGCAATTGCTGTCTCCTTGCCTTGAATAATGTATGTAATAGCCAGTGTTAGTTGTGGTCTCTGGTGTGTGAATAACAAACTGCAGCCATGGTTAGAGGCTGGCTCTGGTGAGGAGGCACAGTGCTTCCACTCTCATCTCCTCAGAAGAGGAAGTCAGCAAACACTGACAGCTCTCATAAAGTAAAGAATGCATGGACCCTGATGTGCGCACAGTGAATATTGGGCAGACATTTATGCATCCTCTGTCAGCAGTCAATATTAGCACCCAGCTGAGGTCGCATGTGCTGATATGCACCAGGAGCTGCAGCACCAGGGAGGGGGACACTGAGAACACAGCAAAAGACTTGCTGCCCTGGGGAAGGCTCCTACCATTGCCAGGTATCAGGATGAGAGCTGCAGGAGATGAGGTCTTTTCCCAAGCAATGTTTTGTTCTAGTGGCCCCAGGAGCAAGGATCATCTCGGAAAAATTATCTGTATGGCTAGGTGAACCATGGATTGTGTAGCTGACAGTGAACTGTGGTGGTGGGCTACAGAAGGAGACTGGAGCATGAGGGAGTATTAAAGCAAGGACACAGGGCTGCAGCAGAGCAGCCAAGAGAAGAAAGAGGCATTAATAAACATTTTTTCCACTATGTTGCAAAGCAGGCACTGAAAACAGCCCATGGAAACAGGAGGAATTTAAAATGTTTTAATAACAACCTCTCATCTTATCAAGGGGATTTCCCCAGTATGTCTCAAACACTTTACCAATGAGTTTAACACCCCTTATGCTCAAAAAACAGATAAGAAGACTGAGGCTCAGCTGGGCAAAAAAATCCAGCTATCAGCCACAGAGAGCTCCTATCCCACACCAAGTTCTGCCCCTACACACTTCTCAGTGCAGAGTTGCATGTAGCAAAATCCTCCTTCTCATGGCCCAAAAGTGTGATGAAAATGGCAACATTCCTCAGTTACATATTCCTAATGCTCCCACAGTCTGGCTGCTACCACCCTTGGCATCATGAGCCATGACACGCTGTCATGACAGTGCAGCACATTGAATACACAGAGATTATTCTTTCCAGCTTTTGAGACTGAGATGCACCATGCACACAGAAACGTCCCCTCTGACTTATCTGAAACATCCCCTGAGTTATGTGATCATCCTAAATATTACAGCTCAAGTGAAAGGTGAAAAGAGGGAAAAGAAAAGCCTGGAATCTTTTCTGTAACACTGTTGGCTCTTCACACCGTTTTCTTCACAGGCCAGGCATGCTGTCTTGCAGATGCTCCACCAGTTTTGCTAATATTTCATTTCCAAATGGAAGCAACATCTTGACCAGCACTGGGTCAAAAACCTGCAGCATCCCTGATGCCAATTACAGCATTGGCCAGTTCAGCTGGTGGGCAGCGTGCTGCATCCAACTGATCGTGTCACACAGAGCAGTAAGAAACCTGTTGTGATAATTCCATCCTTTTAATCACCAGCTGGTCCTAAATTTCTCTATGGCAGGCTTGAAATTAGCTACTGTTTGCACAGTCCTGCTGCTTGACAGCTGCAGAGAGGACAGGTCTCACCAGTTGCTACTGGGCACAGCTGTCGTGTTCTCTGCTCACCCTCAGCCCCCCTGGCCTGGGGGAGAAATGCTGCTCAACCCCTCACGTGGCACGAGCCAGCCCCACTGGAGCCTGTGGGCATCATCTCAATGGAAATGTGCAATAACAGAAATGATGTGTTTGTGCACACTCCAGAATCCCAAGGAAGGAACTGTATGACACAGTGCCCTCTCCTTTATTTCTGGAGTTTCTTGCCCGAGTGCAAAGCTCTTAGGCTTTCAAAGGGTCTAAACTTCCTTGGGTACTAATGCAGGGGAGAGAGAGAAGGCAGCAAAGTGCCCTACTTCTTGCTTTCATTTTCATCTTGGCTTGACAACACATTGCTGCCGCTAGCACATCTCCTTTCCTGTTCTCTTTTATTAGCAAATGCACTTTGACTGGTTGAATGATTCATGCAAATAATTTACCAGGCCACATAAAGCCAGCTTTTCTCTTCCTGTGTTATCCTCAAATGAACAGGTATTTTTTATTGATGTATTTGCTGTCTGTAACTGCTCAGTGAAGAGGCTGTGAGTGCTTGAGATGGCGAGTTGTTTGTGAGCTGCTGTGTGGCTGGACTGAGCTGTCTCTGGGAAAGAGAAGGGAGCAGACAGGCATGGAGCAGTCTGACCCCATTTATACTGGAAGGCAGGGAGTAACCATTGTCCCCTCAGTCTCACAAGTGCCCTGATTTGTCAGTGCAGCAGCCACTGTGAATATTTTCATAGGCAAAGCCCTGCACCCATGAATGTTTGCACAAATGGGACAAGAAAAGGTGACATATAGTTGAAGATATCATCTCCAGTGAACGTTTTGCAGCACTAGGTCAGGTCAATTGCTCATCCACCATCAATTTACGTTGTAGGAGAGATTTCAGTCAAATGAAAATCCCAGATCCATTGTACAATATTCACAGTTGTTCTGTGAAGGCAGAACTAAGATCCTCTGTGAGTTTCAGCAGTCCTTACCTGTTACCAAATCATCTAGATTTTCTCCAAGTGTCACATTTTTCTAGCAGTTTATCCATCTAGTGTAGCATTTTTTTATTTTTAAGATGCATTTCAGTGCTGGTTGGGCAAAATTTAACCATGTCATCGGGTCTGGAGGCTCTTGGTATTCTAGAAGTATAAGCATTTCTTTATTAGTCTATTGTAAAAGAAAAAACTTTGCTTGAAGCAGTGAAGCAGCACCAGTTTACATCAAGGAAACATTTCCAGTATACATCACATCATCCAGCTTCTTTTATGTTTATTTTATGGACATGTCATAAGTCTTGGTTGCTGGAATACGGTGTACTGTAAAGAGCATTTCCCATCAAGGAAGTTGTTGTGCTCCAGGAGATAAAGAAAATACAGCCTGTGGTGGCTGCTAGATCCACCTGCATCACTGGAAACACCCAGAAACCATCAAGGGTGCTTCTGTGACTGATAGGCCCAGAACAAACTGGGTCATGCTGTTGAATAAAAAAAAAAAAGGTGCATTAAAAGAAGTGTTCTTTGCAATACAAACATTCTGTCTTGGTTTAGCTTACTGTCATGAATGTGTTCCAGTTCTTCCTATTCTTTCCAGATTTTTGGAATCACACAGTTTTTTGCCTTGCAGAAGTCTTTGTACACTTTTCTCCTCATTTAGAAAAAAGTTTAAGGCAGAGAGAGAAGGAGGTACAAGGTTCCATTTCCTATTCTTCAGATTTTGCAACCTTCCTAATTCTGCTCTGCTGCTGTAAATTCAGCCAGACATTAAGTTTTTTTCACTAATCCAAGTTGTACTCAAAAGTAAATTCAAATTCATACTTGATTTCTGCAAGTGGGGAGAAAAAATCATTGCTGTGCAGCAAGATGAATGTGAGCTTTGAATTTACAGTCACTCACGGCTCTGCCCATCACTGCACGCTCACAGTTTCCTGCCCCTACAGAGACTTTCTCTGAAAAAAAAAATCTCCTCATTTACTCCATGAACAAGTCCAACAAGTGTTGAAATTAGAGTGCTGAATTCCTGAAGTTTCATCTCTGTAACATCAACAGTGCAAAGGAAGAAATGTTATCATACTGGAATTCATCCTAAAACCAAAATGGGATATCCTCAAAAATGGAGATCACTGTGAAAAGGCTACAGGAAAGGTACCATACACCCCCACTGCAATTTCAACGGATTTTTGCTTAAAAATAAAATGAAATGAGATTTAGAAGTAATGGAAGATCAGTATTAACTAATCCTGTAGATGCCAGTGCAGTTATCTTCTCACTAATAAGATGGAAAGCTTTAAAATATGTTGTCAAGTAGCTAAGTTTGGCTTTTGTTTTTTTGGTTTGGTTTTTTTTTTTACTGTATAAGTGAAGCCCTTTTTCTGAAAACTTATCAGCCTCTTGTCTAGTTTCTCTTTCCCTCAAAAATATGGGCTGTTGGAAACACCCAGTGCAGTCTGTAGTTTACCCTCTACACCTGCCTGTCCTAGGCAGCAATGCAAAAGAGCAGTACAAGGAGACTAACAAACTACTCCATCAGCACTTCTAATTCCTGAAATTTGGGAATGTAATAACAGAGGGCATTGAGTCATCAGCCCCATTCAGCTTGGGGCAATTTCTCCCTGCTCATGGCCATGAGGTGGGCTGAGGCTGGAGCAGCTGAGCTCACCCCATCCCTGACCATCCACCACACACATGGTTGAGAACAGATTATTAGTAAAGCAGGAACATTACAGAGGAGCTGACAAATTATGCTTAAGGCAAGTGATTTGTTAGGCCTGGGTAATTTTCATTGTTTCAAAACGTTTTCTCGGGTAATAGGACCAAAAAAAAAGAAGAAAAAAACCAACCAAAACCAGTTACCTTGTTGAATGCTGGTGAGTCGCTCTGGTTTTGGGGCACTGGTACTTCCCAGCCACCCTCACAAGATGTGGTGGCCACTGTCTAGACTGATGCAAACCCAGACCTTGTGCTGGCATGGCTGGAAACCTCACTGTCAGCCTCAGGTCGTGCTTTCAAATGCTCTTCCCCTTTTTCAATGGCATACAACTGACAGGCAGCTTTTCTCACACAAATAATTCATGGTAACTTCAGCCTGAGATCCATGCAGGACTGGAACTTGTGCATATGAAGCAGAAGTTTGCTCTACTGGCCAAGGGAGTGGAAGAGGGAAAAACAGGCAAACAAAACTCAGCACCTTCCATTCTGATGTAAATATGTTCCAGGATGCTCAACGCTTGGAAGAAGTTCAAGGGAGAGCCACAAAAATTGCTTGCAATCTAGAAACATACCTTCAGCATGAGAGCATGGAGCTGAGTAGTCTGTTTATCCAGGAGGAGAAAGGAGGATGGCTCCATCACAGTCTGCCTACATGAGGATGCATTTTTAACAACAAGAACTTTTAAAATTGACCTAAACTGGTAACATTGAAATTAACGTGCAAATAGCTTGTAAGGAAATTAGGTAATCATTAAGCTTGAAAGAAGGTAAATTTTTCAATCACATTAATAGCAACAGAAAGAGTGGCTGTTGGCCTTCTACAAAATATGCTGCACTACAATCAGCAGTGATAGGCTGAATGCAGGAGATGCTCAATGTAAAGCCCACATGTCTGTCTTCCAACAGATGCCATCCCATATCTTTAATTTTTCCTTGGAATATAGCCATGTGTAGAATTCCCAGATGTGAGTGATGCTATCTATTTGGCTTTAAATAGCAGTAAGTCTTGAATAATTTATTACTATTAACATTAAGGAGACTTTTCTTCATATGCCTCAAAGAGCAAGGAAGATCTCCTGTACTTGTCTGAATTCTGCAGCACTGATGACAGATTTTTCTCTAAAGGATTTCTTAGGAGCCAGGTCATCACAGGGAGGTTGGTAGTATTAGTCTACTAGATAGAGAGTATTCCAGCAATCTTTCCAAGATGGTTGTCAGCTGAATTTTTCTTCATATTCAGAGTTCCTAGGTCCTGGTGACCAAAACCTGTGTGATAGTGACACAGAAATTCCGGAATGAAATTATACAAGCAGGAGAATAAAGTTCTGTTCCTTTGCAAAATGATGCAGCACCTCTGTGAATGTTGTCCTGTGCTTTTGCCAGACAGCCCTGAGCTGCTTCTCCACCCCACATTATCTGAAAAATCTCTCTATTAAAACATATTAGTTTGTGGTGACATTCTTTGCAGGATCTGCTCTGTCTTGGCAAAGATAGAGCTCATGCCAGGAATTGGTGACTATCTCAGTTCTTGCTAATAGGATTCTTCTTTATTGAATCCAGCTTCTTAAAACTGGGTTTTCTGAAGCAGCACGTGGGATGATGGTGCTCCAAAGAATACAAGACAGCACTCTGCTGTCTGGTTGGCCTTGGAGCCAGTTCAGGGCTTCACAGTGGCATTTGTGGGACCAGGAGAAGGTAGCCAGGCTATCTGGTCCCACTTTAGCCCAGCACCCACAGAAACTTGTGGAGCCTCAGGGCTGGGATGTGGCACAGGGACCTCTTGATGGCTTATTCCTCATCCCCACACAGGAATATCCACAGCAACACTGCCAGGTCAGTGCCAGGCAGGCTCAGCCACGATCCCCTGGGCTCCTAAAACTGAAGGTGCTCTGGATATGGCTCAAGGTGTATTCAGCTGTGTGTCACAGCCATGGCCATGCCTGAGAGCCATCACCCTGAGCTTCAGGCTCAGCAACATCCTCCTGTCCCTGCTCTTCCTCCACAGCAACAGCTTTTTTTCTAGGACTTGCCATCGCTGATGTGGCAGTTCAGGCTCCAAACTCTGAGTGCCAATCCAAAGGCAATGGCTTCTCTGCCTGCCAGCTGGTTTCCACTGATCCCTGAGATACCTGCCCAGAGCACTGAGGGACCAGCCCTGAAAAAATGCAGAAATATTTAACATTTTCAGTCTTGGTATGTGCAATGGCCCGGGCACAAAGAGCATATTAGTGTTATGCATTACACAGACTCAAATTAACCAAATTATAACAGTTAACATAGAAACAACTGGACACAGTGTCTCCACTGTGAAAAAGACGGTTCAGATATAAAAATCGTGGTTTAGTTTTAAAATAGGAAATAAAGTTCTTAATTTGCAGTTTGTTGCCACATGAAAAGGCTCTTTTCTGCTCTTTTTAAAAAGGAAAAAAAGAAAAGAGTCTAAGATGCAAATAACATTTCCTGATATGGAAAACAGAAAACACTCCTAACACATTTTCCAAGGTCAGCTCAAAAAAGGAAGCTGCTTCCAGACTCTAGCTATAAAAATTAGCAAGCCAAAAGTTAGAATTCTCTTCTATAGTTAGTCTGTTCATAAAAAAAGACTGAGCACCTTGGTCCTCTCTTCACCCCAGAAACATCCTGTCTTACATCATTGGGACATTCTGGGTATTCTGTACTCCTAGAACTAGAGTAAATATCCAGCTACAGACTGAGGAGCCTACATTTGAATCTGCTATGTAAAAAAACCCCAAAGTCTCTCATTTCAAGCAGCGAGACAGCAGAATAGTAATCTATAGTTTCCATGTCTTCACTTAAGTCTAAACCTATTCTCTCTCCTCTTTGTTTACTGTGCAAACTGCTTCCTCACAAAACAAAATGATCTCCCCAATCCAAATCTCACTTTAAATAAAGCAGTGGGCAAGGAGTTTACCCTGGGAGGTGGTGAGCACACACCAGTGCTCACTGACCTCCCCACATGCTCCTGAACAAACAGAAACCAAAGTGCTGATTGTGGCAATGCAGCCGTGAAAGCGCTCAGTAGCAAGCTGTGTATGTTCAAGATCAGCAGCCAAGCAAAGCACCATCATGAGTTTTAACTTGCATTTGCTGAGGGCTACACACAGTTACTTGCTGTAACTGCACAGATCTGCAGCATCTCAAGAAGCTCACAGATGTGTCCAAGTATTTTCATCTGGATAAATAAAGGGCATATGCCCATAAACACTTCATCTCCCCTAACAGGAGTCCACGTCAGTCAGGACGGGTCCAACCCACCAGTTATTTTCCCTTGGTGCTTAGAGCAGCTCTAGGGACAGGCTCCAAACAAGATCAGCTGCTCTTCCATCATCCTTGTCAGCAGAGATGCACCTAGCAGCTGCTCTGGAGGAAGAAGGGACAGGTATCTGTCTGTGGCTGGGCCTGGCGTGTCATGGACCTGCAGGTCAGAGCAATTTCCATCTGTCTTCTGTGTAACCGTGCCAGGCAAAAGCAACACTCTTTTGCCAGGCAAAAGCTCTGGGAGTCTCTGTGGATCTTTCACTCAGAGCAAGGTAGAGACACTAAGAAGCAGCACAACATATCAGGCAAGGATGCGTTAAAAATAACAAAAAAAAATACAGAAGTGTTTTACAAAACAATACAAAAGACTTCTTTGCTTCTTTTTGTTCTGTGATTGTCCTGAAATAGCATGTGTGATTCAGAAGCAAGCCTAAAGCCACAGCCACTGCCACCTCCCTCCAACCTGCTCACAGCAGCCACAAGACCCCACTTCCCAGAGGCTGTTGTTCAGCTGCCCTGACACCAAGTTTAAACAATCCTGGGCTGTACTTGCTGTAATGAGTATGATCAAGACTAAGCACATGGGACATAAATAATCCAAACGCAAGTTGTACTCACAGCCTAATCCAGTTACAGCTCTAATTTGCACATTTCCTCTTTGAAAGCAGTTCTTTCATCTTCTATACAGAGCTGAACCTCTCCCAGATGCCATTTGCAAGCCAGGAGAGGTGCTTTGCATTGGAGCCAAGGCAACACAGAGACCTGCAGGAGCATTTCTGACCCACCTACCACGCTCTCTGTGCGAGGTACAGGACAGAGTCCCTCAGTCAGCTCTTTTCACCAGCAGTTCCTCAGCCTCCCCAGCTTTGCAGGGAGGTCTGGGTCCAGATGGGAGGAGAACTCCAGAGCTCAACAGCAGTCCTTAGCTGAGCTCCCCACTCAGTCCCTTCTTGCAGGCAGCGGTGGCACAAAGAAGGAGGAGCCACAAAGAGCTGGCTGTTACTGAAGCAGTACCTGTGGCTCTCAGTTATAAAACCTGCTCCTCGTTTGCATCCTCAGACACCTCATTATAAAGCAGAACAGGCTAGTATTGACCTTCTTTTTCTAGTTCCTCCCTCGATTCTCTGCTCCCTTCCAGGCTGTTGATGTTACATTTTATGCTCCTGTAGAAGCTGGTGTCATCCTAGCAAGCACAGGCACACAGCCGTGCTGCCAGGGCTGGGATAGCCCAGGCACTTGCTCCTCAGCTTTTGCCTTTGCTTGCAGATCTTTGGCTGTACTTGTCAAACAACAAAGTATCACAGAGGCTGTTGAGAGACCTTGTAGGTGAGGCATGTAGTCAATGACAGAGGGAGAGCACAACACAGAGCCTGTTTTTATGAAAATAGTTATTGTTTACCATTCCAGCGTTTCCTGCAGTTTTGGGATGTTATGGCTCAGAGGTTTCATTAACAACTCTTTGATGAGACTATTCTCTGAGAAATCTCATATGTGTATGAACAAAAATCATGAGGAACACCTGCTGGAGGTCTGGCTTGGCTTTGGAAACATCTAAACCTAGTTCCAGAGCAGAGTTATGTGTGTATAATCTTAACTAGTGAAGCTGCTCTGGGAGCCCAGGGGCCAGCTGAGCTCTGTCCTTGCAGCTCCTGCCCATGCAACAGGGTCTACCTGCCCACCAGAGAAGCTGTGGCTGCCTCACCCCTGGAAATGTCCAAGGCCAGGCTGGATGGAACTTTGAGCAACCTGGGATAGTGGAAGTTGTCCCCACCCAGGAAGGGGCACTGCAACTAGAGGAGCTTTCAGGTCTCTTCCAACATAAAGCATTGTATGATTCTATCTTTCCTGATGGCAGAATTGGAAAATACCATTACACACAGAAAAGACATTTTTACCAACTAAGGAAAAGCTTGTATTTTCCTGCACAGATAAGTGGAAGAATTTCATATTCACAAGTGGAAAAACAAAGCAAAACAAAAACCTGGAAGTGACAGTTTTATTCAAGAATAGTAAGCCTGGCTTGGTCAGAAAGTTCAGCAAAAAAATTTGAATCTCAAATTCCTATACTAAGATGATGTTTAGCAAGTCTATTGTTTAGAATAATCACTTTAGCTTCCTTTTTGAAAAAAATGCCAGCCAAGACTGGGGGAAAAGATTCTGTAAGAAAAGCAACAGGATCATTCAGTCATGGTCTCCCAACAAAACATTTTTGTTTGTTTGTTTGTTCAATAGAAGCAAATAATGTTCTGGATCAATATTTGGACTTTGTCCAATTATTCACTGTTTAGCCAAGAAAGTGACAAATCCACTAAGAATTATTATTTATTTGGTAAATTATTGGAAACTGGTAGTGTATATTATAAACCAGCTTCAACTGCCCCTGATCCAGCACAACATACAGCCTCTGTGATTTTTTATTTATTATCCTGATTTCCTTAAACCCATTCAGTTCCAGCAATTTGCTTCCAAGGCCCGACCCAGTGTACCTTTCTCCACCAGCTGAATGTTGCTGGATGGCAGATGCAGGTCTTGGAGGAGCTGGAGGTCAGTAAGCTTGAGGCCTTAGTGGTGGTAGGTCTGTTGCTATGAGACACTTTGATTTCCCTGAGCAAAATATTCTGAGGTACTCAGTTCTGATCATTAAAGTCCCACAAAATATTATTTCAGATAATTCTCGAGGATGCTGCCATAAATCTCTGATTAGAAGTAATTGCCACAGGAAATTTACCCTTTCCTGTTTGGCTTCTGCAGGACACGTCAGCTAAAATTTATTCTGTAGTTTGCAGCAGCAGAAAAATGATAAGTGGATCTAAACACATATATTTAATAGAGAAACATATGGCACAGCCAAAATCTTCAAGATGCTGTACATAGATGGTGCTGCTTCCCTAGAGGAGCTGCTGGTCTAGAATTTTAGCAGTGGTCTTTATTTGGTCTTGCCCAGAAGCCCCTCTCTATCCCAAGTGATTGAATGCCTGGGTTTGATGGGAAGCCATCCTCAATAAGCTTGTTTGAGACATGGACTTCAGCAAGAACTGTCTGGAGCAGTTCTTGCTTTATTCTCTGTTTGATCACAAGGCAGAGCAGAAAGCCCAAATTGCTCTGCCCTCTGAAACCTCAAATATGATGATCCATGTGTTGGGAAAACAAAACTTTGCATGGTACAGTTTGCACAGAGATAACAGCAGAGTTAGAAAGGTTACAGTCTCTCTCCCACTGGAATTTGGCATTTCAACCTTTCCAGTCTTCCTGTTTAGAGGAAGACTTACTGGCTTTAAACAAAGTTTCCACACTAATGATGCAGTTAATACTGTGCATCTCCACTCATGCAGAGTTTCCTTATTGTTCATGCCACGTTAGGTTCTTTCAAGGCTGTCTGTGCTCTGACCGCAGCCCGTGGGCTCTGAGGGTGACTCTGCAGCTCCACCTGAACAACGTCACCTTCCTGTGGCAATGGACCCAGCCCTGTCTAGCCCTTCCCATGCCATAAACTCTAGCTCCATGGATCCCAAATGCCTTTGGCAAGCCAGGAGAAACGCTTTGTTCATGGAGAGACCTGCAGCTTGTGCATTATTTTCTGCCCTGGATGCTACAGGGGTAGTGAAACACCTCCCGGCACACCTGGCTGCTACCCAACTGCCTCCCATGGATTAGATAAAACAAATAAACTCAAGCAACTGCTGTAACAAGGTATCTGAAGGCAAACAGGGCTGCCAAGCAATTAGTGTCCAAACAATGCCTAATTAGTCCCTTGGGAGCATCATATTACAGAACAAAGCAGAAGATGTCTGTCTGGGTGTTATATTGGGAGTGTGCGATTCTGATCTGATTTAGGCTGGTGCAAGGCAGGAGGAGCAGGGCTGTTGGATGATCATTCCCAGGGCACATCTGAGGAGAGACCTTTTCTTGCTCTCGCAGCACTGGTGACAGTTCTGGCTTGGGGAGGCAGCAGCTTGTGCTGGCAGCGGAGGGCAGGAGAGCTCTCAGTCTGCAAGCAGCGCAATACAGAGAGCTGCAGGTTTTATCCTGAATTAGCTGTATTAGATAAGATATAGATATGAAGGCAGTTTTGTGTAGCTGTTAGAGATACATTGTACAACTTAAGACTTTATAAAGAACCTAAGACTTTTACACAGTAAATTATACAATGTGAGTAATGTAATACCTATTGCTTTGGGGGGGAGACACGAGACATGAAGCTTCTAATTGACAACATAAGAAATTTCTCAGCTAAAATCAGGCATTCAAAGCTGACCAAATGTTACTGTTAAATTCTAGATCCAAAAATAGACAGAATTTGAATGGGGACCGAAACTCTGCTCAGCAACTGTTGGTAAATCCCAGCAAACCACACTTCTGTGTCAAAAGGAAAACACAGGCATGCATTGCTTGGCTTTGGCAGAGGAGAAACAAATTCGCTTTCCCAAATCTGCTGACATGTTTATCAGGATAACATGAATGAATGCATTGCATTTGCCAATACAGCACACAGTGGCAGCCGAAGATAGAAAATTATTTGAAAAGAAATTTCAAATTATTTGGCTGCACAAAAGGGGCTTTATCTGCCCTGTCTGCACAGTGAATTGCACTTCTGAGCAAGATGAGACCGAGCAGCAAAGCTGACTGCTGACTGTGGCTCTGGGAAAAGAGTGGTGAGGGAAGTCTGGGGAGAAACAGGTCACTCAAGCACTGCAGCACCCTGTGGGCCTCTCCTGCTGTCTCCAATGCCCTGGACCTCTGCAGAAGCTGAGAGGTCTCTGCCCTTAAAGGGTATTTCTATTTTAAAAGCCTGAAAAATATTTTCAACCTGTTTGCTTTAATTCTTCTGTGGAGTTTTCAATCTGCACTGCCTGGTTGGAATAGAGAACATCCAACAAAAAGGACAGGAGCTAACGATGAAAAATACCCTTTGCTTTCAGCTTTTTGTGTTTGCTGGAAAATAACAAATTTTCTTGGCAAATATCAAGGGGATATTTGTGACTGAGCTTGCTCTAATGAACATGAGCTGTGCTGTGCCTCTAAGGCCTGTTGCACTTTCAGATGATTTCACCACTTTACAATTCAGCTCTTATGATAACATTTAACACACACTTGTTAAACCATTCAGTGCTAAGGCAGCATAAAGTCCAGCAAAGGGCAGCACTGGGCACAATCGGTTTCGAGGTGGAGTCCATCTTGCAGAAAAAACCCAAGTGAACCACACAAAGGCTGAGGTGTTGTAACTTTTTAGGGCAGGGAGTAGAATTCATTGACAGTGCTGATGTGATTGAAGCAAATTGAGCAAAATAACACATAGAACTGTCTTTTAGTGCTCTTGTATTGTGTGGGTTTTACTTCGTCAGTTGTTTTAAAAAGCAACCAGCAATTTCTGGGAATGCTGAGTTAAAAAAAAAAAAATGAGGGGGAGGAGGAAGGGGAGGGGTAGAAAAAACTTATCAGGCATTTCTATAGCTTAGTAAACACGATTAATCTGACTCAGCAAGACTGAACCAAAGAGCTTTCATTGACCAGTTGATATTCAGAAACATCTTTGTTTAAATATGGTTTAAAATGACACGAAAATTAGATCTATTCCTGAAACCCTGACACATGCAAAGTTCTTGTTGTCTGTACATCTGGGCTTATGGTCAGATCTATTTTAATGTCCTTAAAAAAAATACAAGCACTGGCAGAAAACCAGAGAGACATCACAGCTTTTCCAGGGCTTAAAGGAATGAAGAGCAAACACCACTCTGAAATTAAAGTCTCTGGCCCAAAATAGGTGGCAGGTGCCCTTTTACCTGCTCATCTGCATAATCACATGGTCCTTGGCAGATCTGTGCTGGCAGGATGAAGGATGGACTCCCCTCAGGTGTCACTTCACCTGCCATAAGGCACAGGAGCTGAATTCTCATCCATCAGCATCAGGTACCAAGTGTGCCTGAGGGGCAGCAGGCACAGGGACAGGTGGCTGTGCTGCTGTAAATGTGATGTGTCACTCACTTTCTACCTTAAGTGGTGCCCCCCAGTCCTTCCCCTGCTCCAGGGGAACCCCTCACTGAAGTGTGGCAGGCCAGCAGCTTGGCCCAAGTGCAGTCACCTCTCAGCAGTGGTGTTTGGGCCTGGATTGTGCAAAAGGCAACACTTGCATGGCTGTGGGCAGAAACAGCAGTCATTTTTGGCCTTCTCAAGATGTTCACTCAAGTTTGGGCAGGATGAAATTCATTGCTGCTGCAAAATGATGCAGCATGGCTGAGCAGGGCCTCTCTCAGCCCATCTGACCCTGACAAACAAGTCACATTAACTCCTATAATTTGTTGACTATGCTTTGAAAACCTTTTAAAGATTTTCTTTCACTGTGTCCAGAGTTACAGCTTGCAGTTCCCAGCAGCTATTGGGAAGGAGAGGACAGATGGATGCAGACAATAGCAGCTCTTGGAAGAGAGACATGTTATAATGGCACCTGCAGAGACTGATAGGATGTGGAAAAGAACCCATAAATTGTTGAATGATTCTGGGACTTGATTTAATGTATACAAAAGAATCTGAAAAAAAAGACTAAATATCATCTATCTTGCCAGAACACTTCTTTGCAATAAATAACCCCTATAGAAATGTTTACTTTCTTTTTTCCCAGCAGTGAGAGCTTCTTGATGAAACACATAATTTTCATTAAAACATTTCTGGTTCTCCTCAAAAGCAAGGGGAAAGTTCACCTGAACAGCCGAAAATGTTTGCGATCAAAATGGAATGAAATTCAGAATTCCCATTCCTGGTTCAATCTGTCTTCTGTAAGGATTTTATTCATAGGTGATGGCTGCTATCCAGAGAACCAAATGAGAGGATTCAAGTAAAAGCAGTGTTTTGTTGGCAGTTCATTGTGAGCTATCAAGTGGTGTAGTCTGGGATGAAATAACCTCCTACAGCCCTTCCACCACAGTCTCTGATGGAAACCTCTTTGAGAATCATTCATAACTGTGAACTGGTTTGTAGCAGTTCCAGGCTCTTTCTTGGCTCTACCTCCCTCCAGATTTCCGTGGCTGGAAATTGCCAGTGTGTGTGTGGCTGAGCAGAGCAGGACACCCACAGCTGAGATAACAGAGGATCTGCCCCTGGCCCTGAGGTAGCCAAAATCCTCAGTAGCCCAGATGAGCAGGAAATTACCCAGCAATAAATCAGCAACCAGGCAAATACACCAAAGACACCTGGTGAGATGGAGCAAGTGCTGACCTGGAGACTTATGCAGGGGTTTTCTGCACATAGATTCAGGATGGAGTTGGGCTCTGATGGCTCCAGCACAGTAAATCCCTCTGTGGCAGCAGTCACGCTGGTGGAGCGTGGTCCTGACAAGTCCAGGTGGGCAGAAGCCATGGGCCTTTATGCTGTGAACTTGACCCTGCCTTTGTCAGGACACTGCAAGCACTGTGCTGCAGCAGGGCCTGCCCCCTGCCCAGGAATGAGGAGCTGCTGCACAGGAGTAAAGAGGTGAAGGTCTTCACAGCATACACAAGGATGGATCAAGAGCAAAGGGGCAGGTGGGGAGCTTGTCAAAGGAGGTGATCTGTGGCCAGCAGCATGGTCTGTGTGCACACCACAGCTTGTGCAGAGCTCACTTCTAACACAGAGTGGAGCAGGACAGCTCAGAAAGAGGAAAAACTCTGTCTTGGTTCTTCCTGGGCTTTGTGCAGCTGCCTGGTGAAATCCTCCCCTACCCACCACTATATCAGTTAGACCTCAGTTCATGACATTTTGAGTACTTTTTCCTGGCTGGCCCTAGTAACGGAGCAGCTCAGCAAGGAATCAGCTTGTCATTTCAAATTAATACAAAAATGCACTTTTCTAAATACCATACCACCTAGCCTACTTTCAAGCAAAGACAACAATAAATAGGAATGTGAGATTGGGGGCTCTAATTAGAAGATAGAACCTTGCATTAAAGCCAGGTGCTGGGTGGAAATAGCTACATTTTCATTCTGTTTGTGGCTGCATTCTGTTATGATCCTGGTTTCACCCTTCTGCAATAAGTGTCTATTTTAGTGAAGACTTCTGGGGCTGATCTAAATATCAGAACATCTTGTATGCAGTACACAAAAGTCCCTTTTCCCTTTGGAAGTGCTGTAATGTTCATTTGCATCGTAGATCCATGACCAGGCACACTTAACAGAATGGATCAAAGTGCTTCTAAATGCAATGTTAGCTCCATTGTGAAATCCAGGGCATCTCCAGAATCAGGAGTAGCTACAGGTGTAGCTGTACCTGGGCCTGTCAGTGTATTTCTGGATTGCTGCAGAAACACAACCCAAAATGCTCCTTTTTTCCTCCACTGGGGTTGCTTAGCAGGGCTTGCAGGCACAAGCTGCAGCAAGCAGGGTCATCCAAACGCCTGGGCAGGGCTGGGGGTCCCCTGCCTGAGGAGACCCTGGGAACAAGGGTGTCTTTGGTGCTTGCTAACACTCAGATGCACCCTCCAGCACATTTCATGGCTGTGGAGGGGTGCCTAGTGCCTCTGTCTCACCAGCTTCCTTTCTGCTGCCAGGGTTTCCTAGCCTGGGAGGAGGTGATCAGGGAGCACAGATACAAAACAGAGGCAAGCTTTGTGCCTTGAGCAAAAAAAAAACCCTCTGCAGCTCCAACAGGGATTTGTCTCTTTTTCCCTTCCTCTTGCAGTCTCTCCACCTTTCCTAGCCCTTGTCAGCTGTTTGATGCCAAGATCCAAGCAGGGCACACTCCCAATGATCCTTCCCCTTTTCATCACTATCAGCAAAAGAAACAAATGTATGTTTTTTCCCGTGGTGCAGAGCTGGTGAACTCTTAAAAGCCTGTTTTCTTCTCTAAGAACTAAGATCCCTGAGGAATCTGCCTTCCTTGCGTCTTTCTTGTGTTGAGGTGGAATTAGTCACATTTTTTGCAAATGACAGCAGTTTCTCAGAAAAAAAAAAAGAGCAAGTTCTGGACAATTTATAGGCTTATGCAAAAAAAAAATTGTAAATCAGTCTCTAGCTGTTTGGACTGTGTTCTCTTTTCATTGCACACAAGCAATTTCCATCACCACTAATATGCAAATAAAGATATTTGGCCTTAATAATTCTTTACAGGGAAAAAACCCTCAGCAATGCCACGTATCCTACAGCCAAGGCTGGTTGCTGTCAGACCATATTTTCTTCCCTAACCTCAGTCCATGCAAGCTAAGAAACCCACAGGATCCCACATATCCATAGACCAGACCTCTAAAGATGTTTCAGCTCAGTCCTGCTTCAGGTGAGGTTTTTCACAAGTTATTTTTCATATCACAGAAGTGTTGTAACTACAAAACTGTAGTGATGGAAACTGAGCCTCAGCTGGTGAGGGCAGTTTAGTCTGTTGTTAATATAGAGCAGGCAGCTCACAGACACTGAAAATGCAGCTTAGATCCCTGTCCTTACCCAGGCATTTTCTGCATACCAAAATTCACTGTGGTCAATAAAGAAACCTTGGATTGGTCGACAGTGAAATCCTTTAAGCAAATGTACAGATGAATCATTGTGCCAGGTCTAGGCAAGGGGGAAAATCTGTATTTAGGATGCATGCTTTCTGCAGGCCCAGAGGACTTGTGAAATCCATGAGCTCCTACAGATTCTCCCCTGGCAAGGTTGACTTAGGGAGGTGCAAAAGGGGCTGGTATTAAATATTGCTGCCTTGACTGGTGGCACTATGTGGCTGTGCTCCCAGCAGAGCTGTGCTCTGTGGTGTGATCCTGACAGGAGTAGGGATTTGCATGAAGGTCTGGAAAATTCAAATTAGGGCTGTCCATCCACAGCAATAGCCTGTCTCATGTCTCATGGGCAAGGCAACTTACTCAGCTACGGTGCGTTTCAGAATGGGATGTCAGGATTGGGAATTTTCCATTTGTGGGTTTGAAAAAGGGCTTTTAATAGGGCTTGGAGAACTGTCATGAAAGAGGCCACTGCAAATGCTCAGCAAAATGCAGGTTGAGAAGGGACTTCTGACAGCAGACACTCCTGGAGGACACAGGGCAGTGGGGAGGGGAAAGCCATCTCAGTAGAGGATAGGGCTGCCTCAGGGACAGGCAGAGATGGCCACAAGCTCCTTTGTGCTGGGAAACTGAAGCTAAAAAGGGTCTTCAGAGCACTGGATGCTCCCCAGCAGAAGTGGGGGGAGAAGCTGTCTGCCCCAGGTCCTGTGCCTGTGGGTTGCCAAACACTTTGGCTCCAGCAGCCCCTTATTTCTCGTGAGTCAATGGGAGGATAACGTGTGTGCAGTTCCTGCCACTGTCAGTAACACAGGAGGCTCCATGAGGTCTATGAACACTCCTGGCAAGAATGACAGATGTTCCCTTCCTGGAGCAGCTGAGGCAGATATTACAAACTGCAAACGACTCACAGACAACATAAAGCAGCCTCTCTCTTTCTCTCTCCTTCCCTCCCTCTCTCCTCAGCACCTGGCTTTGCTTTGGAATCTATTGTGGGTTCCCCTGGAGATTTCTGCCAGTCACCACATTCCATCTTCAATCCTACACCTCGTGAATCCATGGTGAGAGTGAGGGAATCCTCAGCCTCCAGGGATAGGTAACTGGAGAGTGACAGTGCCATTTGATCATTTGATGGCATAAGGTGGGGAGCCCATACCCTGACACCTTTCTGCTGGAGCCCAGCAAGAGGAGGGTTAATGGTTTCAGCCTGGTGTCTTTTCCAGCCATGACCTATGGAAAGGGCAAATCTCATGTTGTTCAGACCTATGTGCCTCTGCAGCAACCTGGGAATATTTCTGCAGTGCAACATAGTGCTGCTGAAACAGGGGACGTAGGGACAAAAGTCTCCTAATGCTGGCAGTGGCACTGAGATTCTTGGGGTTTTGGCATCTGACACCCAAGCTTTTAAGTTACTCTTAGGTCACGGTCCTTATGGCACAGCCACAGCATTGCAAATTGACTTCTTAATACAGGAAAGTTGAGAATTTTCACCTCCTGACCTGCCTCCAGGAACTGGGGTTTTAACTGCACCATTAAAAATATTGTATCTTCCAGTGTAATCATAAGAACTGGCAGTAGATAGACCTGACACAACTAGGAAGGAACTGCTTTAGAACATGGCTTAATACTAAATCCTAAACTTCAGGTCTTGAAGATTCTCCAAATCTGGTTTTTCTGTTCCTCTTGCCTCCATGTGCTAGCACCTTATGTTATATTGCCTATAAAGTGTCCAGAGTTGATCCAGATGAGCAGTGGGAATAACACATCAGCAGATGAAACTTGCAGTGGAAAAAAAAAAAGAACTGTCTTGCACGTGGAAGATCAAGGCCCATTGGCTGAGCTCTGGAAAGGAATATCCCTTTTCCAGGGCACAAAGCTTCTGAATCTAGTGCAGGGCACGGGTTCCTGACAAAGATAATGCAGTTTTGGAGCAAGACTGGCCCTGAAAATGAGGCATCCTGCCCATGGCAACACCTGACTTGGAGGGACTGGAATTGCCCAGTGCTATCTGGGGGAGTGCTGTTTGTTGGTCTGGTCCTATGGGAAATGGTGGTAAATCCTTTGGGCTTGCAGCCCTTTCTTACATCCCCTTCTCACCCAGCACTGTGCTGAGGTAGCCTCTTGTTTGTTCAGAAATTTTATGACATGCCTGGAAATGAGATACTTGATAAAGTACCATCTGACCTGCCACAGCCTGCTTCCCCTCTCGAGGCTGCTTTGCTGTCTGGAGCCCAGTTTAGGCCACCTCTCACATTTCAATCTGGGGGTTTCCTGGTCTATTCTCAGCCTCTTGTGGCTCTTTCCTACTGGGTTGCTACCTGGAAGAGGCTCTCCTTGTAGCTCAGCCTATCCCAGCTCCAGAGGGAATGAACTGCAGTGCCTGAGATGCTGTTTGGGTCTCAGGTTTCTGTTTAATACATACCTGTGGTTTGTGGCTGTCTGAATGCCTCCAAGGACCCCTAAAAACTAACAACTCTTGCTGCTCACAGCAGGCTCCACTGACACTTCTCCCTGCCTTCAAGTCTGGGCCAGGAGCTGCTGCCCTGCCTGACCCTGCTTTGCAGCCAACCTGACAAACATCAGCACCAGGAACCCCCTTCAGTGTGGGACAGAATGCCAGCCCCTGGCAGGGACTCCTTGGCTACTGCTTTGGTTCCAGGATGGAGTTGACTGATGGGTCTGCTCCAAACCACACCTGTTATTCTTGAGACCCCTTCTGCCACGCTGCTCTTCCAAGGGCACCAGTTTGGGACCCTGCCCCGTGCTAGTCTGGCAATACAAGTGCCCCAAAATTCTGGAGAGTAACTTGATGCACTTCTTCTGCAGGTCATATGACTCTAAAATCATCCCGAATCGACAAACAGAGAAATTTGGAGGAAACACCGTTCTTCTCTCCCATCTGTGAAGCTCATTAAAGGTGGCTTTTGGCATCAAACCAGACATCCCATGAAAAGCTAAGAAAATACCAAATGTCATCTTAGCTAGGGAAGCTGCTCCCTGCAGCCAGCCTTCCTAGGAGTCCTCTGTCCCACCAATATGTGGGCTGCAAGTCTGGCTTCTGCAGAAAATGTTCCCTGGAAACTTGTTGCATGAATCCAGTAGAACTGTGCCTTTCCATTTCACACTCCAAGTGGCTATTCTGGGTTAAAAAGCAACTGGAATGTTAGGAATTGTTAGGAGAGGAACAGAAAACAAAGCAGAGCCGCCCTATAAATCTGTCTCAAATATCGTGTCTGCTTCAGCCCTGCTGCCTCAGGCAGAACTAGCAGAGCTCCAAAGGTGATGAGAGGGCTGGATCAGCCTCCAGGCAGGGGACAAGGAGAACACAGAGGCTCTTCTAGAACACGGGGGAGCAAGGGAGAGCACAGCACGTGTCTAGAAATTGCCAGGGGCTTAAAGGAAAGAATATTCACTGGTAATACTGCGTTTTGGAGGCACAGAGATTCAGAAAGCGACCTTGGTCCCCAGCCGGTGGGTGACACGGGGCTCCCCTCGGAGGCTGATGGCTGTGTCATTAGCGATTTGTGTCGGCTGAGCCCTGCCTGAGGGCACTGCTGAGCAGAGCCTCTCTAACAGGGACAGACTGACAGGGGCACCATTTTCTAGTCAGGGCTGCCTTTTGCATCAGTCCCTGATGGAAGACCCAGGACGGGGAGCTGAGCTCAGGCTCTTGCTGCAGAGGAGATGCCCTCCCCAGGGTGCAGGAGAGCTGTGCTGCAAGGCTCAGTGACCTACCAGAGGCTGCTGTGGCAAGCAGGCAAGAGAGAGGGGCAAGCCCAGGGTGGTGGCTGAAGGGAACACGACAGGGGAAAACCAACTTCAGGGGACAGAAGCAGGAATGAAAAACAAAGGGCTATTAAACACAGCGAGACCTTATCTGGCCATAAAGAAACAGTTTGCCAAATTCTGTGTTTGTCAAGAGAGGAACATTTGCAGAACTGCACTTCTGCAGTGAAGGGACATCATCTGCAAAGAAAATAACTGCTGGCCCCACAGAGCCTGTGAACTGCATTGGATTTCTGTGTATTTTCCCAGCCAGCACTTCCAGCTGTAAGGAGTGAAGAACCCCAATGAGCTGTTTGGGAGCTGATTCCTGCAGCCATGCCCTGGTGGCCTCTTCAGCATAGGCAGTAAGTAAGGTTATGTTAAGCGAAAAACAAACAAACAAACAAACAAATAAATAAATAATATGGTCCAGTATTCACTTGCCAAGTGCTAGAATGTGGGCACTTAGAGTTGTTCCAGGTTGCAAACAAACTGGCCTATGGATGTTCGAGTCAGTTGTGTGTCTGTTTCAAAAGGCTTTTCCCATCTCACAGTTAATTCACAACAACGTGAGCTCAGATTGACAGGTTTCCTGATGTGAGTGTTCCTGCCTTTATAAAGAATCAGATTGGTGGAAGGCTTTTCTCTTCTATATTATTTCAAATCAAATAATGCGTTTGTCAGTCTCATACAGAATAAGAATGTTAGCGAGACATTGGAAAGATAAATCATTTAATATTATGAAAAAATAATTTCCTTTTCTGGAATAAATTAATGTGATTCTTGCATCACTATTTATATAAATATTCTTATATTATATTAAGCTGACCTTGTAATCAATTTGCAACACTGTAATCATAAATCAAGTTTTGAAGAATGCTAGAATAGGAGTTTATTTTTGTAGGACGTAACTTTAATGAGGCTTTGGACAACAACAACGAAATTGGAGACAATTCAGGAATACTATTCCTGGTTGTTAGAGAGGAGCAGCTGCCACATTTGGTGGAGTGAGCCCTTTAAATGGCCAAGTATCAGCTCAAGAGGTGGAGGAATAAGGAAAGTACCACTGTTCCCAAAGGTCATATAGAAATCTGCTGAATTTTATTATCTTTGATCACCTCAAAGAACCATCTACCTAAAAATTCTACAGATACCATCATTTATATGCCTGCACACAGGATTTGTATGCACAGATAAGTACAGGCACACAAAAAAAAATCTTTACAAAATGTGTTCCTAAAAGATTTTGAACTATTTCTTTAAATAAAAATTCCATGTCATCTCACCTTACTATTACCTTTTCTAGTATTTCATCTGTTGTATCCAAAGAACTCTTTCCTTGCACGTTTTCAAGAAATTTGCTCATTTGGCATTTCCTGGTGGCACAGTGATGTCTACAGGGTCACTTTACTTTGCCCTGCTCATGTTGCTGTATAAGTTGCAAGGTTTATTTTTATCACTTGCCTAGATTTTAATTTACTTACTTGCCATTAAAACTGGCCTGTCCTGCAAATACTTTCCTAGCAATATATACACTGTTCAAATCATTCACCTCTCCCAGCTACTTTTAGATGCAAAGAAACAAGCAAGCAAAGGCTGGTAAAACTGAAGGTTTGTCACCACCAGCAGGTTGCAGAAAAAATGTCTCAGTACTGACCCCTCTCTGAGAGTTATTTGGAGAACCACTGCAGGACCTGCTTCTCAGTGCTCGACTCAACCAGCTGGAAACCATGTCCTGACTCATGGGAAGCAACAGCAACAACAAATAATCCAGTCTTTTTTAACAGTTTTTCTCATTTCTTGCATCCAAGAAATGAAGACTATTAACTTACCATCTGGTAGT
Source organism: Phainopepla nitens (assembly GCA_013400175.1). Lineage (NCBI taxonomy): Eukaryota > Metazoa > Chordata > Aves > Passeriformes > Bombycillidae > Phainopepla > Phainopepla nitens. Next base: position 335,969 of record VXBQ01011974.1, on the reverse strand, counting down.
ATATGGAGATTATTTCTTCTTATGCTTAATTCTCTAAATAACTGCAATTTTTCTACTTGCTGGGGAAGAACCTGAAGTTCACTGCAACTAATGTTCTAATAAATACATAATTAATAAAGGAATTTAACATTTTAAGTTAAATTAAACAAAGGAAAATTGTTCTCAAAACTACTATAAAGCGTACAATTAAAGAAAGGAGAAGTCCATTCTTTCTTGGGTGTTTCACAAAAGGAAGTTTTACCACAACAAATCTCATTGCTTCTTCAGTACTCAGTGTATCAGGTTTCAGAAACTCAATTCAAGAAGTTAAATCATAATGAAAGCCTAGTTCAGAGATTAAAACTGTAGCCTAGGAATCAGGAGTTCCTGGTTTAGACCCCACATCTGCTAAAAATTTCTTCTGTTACTGCTGGCAAATGACTGGCCAGCTTCTTTTCTAAAAATTATTCTTCCTTAAAAAATCCTGAACTGGTCCATACGGCTAAAAATTTACTAAGTTACAGCAGGCTCACCAACTTTTTGGATACAAGCACTAGAGGGTGACAAAGCTGCACCAAACGAACACAGACTGCAGCAATTCCTGGCACTAATGTAACATTTATTTATGTAGTCCAGACTGATGCAACAATCGCACGGATAAAGAGTCATTCCTAGCCTTTCTTTATTTTAATTTGATAAAATTGACTTCAAAGGTTAGTGTAGATACTGTAAGTTCTTCTCTGTTCATGCGACTGAAGTTAAGATGGGATTCCCTTCCTGAAAGCATCTTTTTAGCACTTAGATGTCAACTTTCTTTTTTAATGTATATATATATCACTTATGTTCTAAACAGGCATATCACAGGCACAGAATGAAATCCTCTCTAGAATGTCCTTAATCTGTGTCATCAGGCACGCTTTCTAGGTTTGACAGCTCTGAAAAAGAAACCAAAATTGCTACAACTGCAATCCTCAAAAACACTCACTTCCTGTAAACAATAGCAGTGATCCCACCTTGAAATGCCATGACACTGAAGTGAGCATAGAGAATTTCTCACTAAATAGTAAAGGACATTAGAAAATACTCACAAGCATTCAGAATATCTCACAGGACCTGTAAATTAAAAGAGAATGGTGATTTATAGCTCAGAAATTAGGTAATGTGGAAAGAATTTCCAGGGCATACACAGCTACTGTGAAAATGGGATAATGATGCCTTGCATTGACCACAGAAATCATGAATGCAATAAAAAAAAATAAAAATCCCTGGTCCAAGTGAATAATTGCACATAGTGATTTGTGTTTATCCCCCGTTTTTGAAACTCTACAATACATTACACCTGTAATTTCAGCTCAAACACAAAGGAAAAACAGTAACTGAAGTCAAATTTTGTGGTTCTACATTCAACAATTTTTTATTATACTGAAAATAAACTGTTTATAAGTTCACTTAGTACAATGATTCACAATTTACCACTAGATCTCTCAGCTTTCCAGTTTCCGCCCTGGTCCCCCCAAGAGCCATCACAGAAAGGCCTCCCCACTGCTCCCCCTGAGTACCCCCAGCAGTCCCAATGCCACCAGAGCATCCCTTTCAGGTCACCTGCTCTGCAGTTCCCACAGCCCCCACCCTTCACAGCCCTCCCCTGTCCACTGCCTGTCACCAGCACAGCACAGACACTGTCTTGAAAACCCACTGGGTGCTGGTCAGTGCCTGCAGATCCTCAGGATCTGAACAGAGCAGGGACAGATTGGGCGAGGAATCTTCCATGGCAGGACAGAGGGAATAGGAGTGAGGTGGTTGCCTCGGAATGGGTGAAGGAACACTCACAAAAGCCTCAAAGACACTACTGCTCTCGAGTCAGAGTGTGAAAGGGGAGTGGTGAAACATGAACCAGAAGCTGGTTGCACTGTCCATGTCTGGGTCTCAGTTATCTGAATGAAACACAATTGTTGGAATACTGGATGGATGGATGCTTGTATCTGTTACCATGTGATCTCTACTCACTGGGTGCTGCATATCTGTCTGTCAAAATTAGTCTGGAGTCTTAATTAAGAAATACTGAGGAAGGGATGATAAACCTACATTTTAATACCATTACTGTGGGTTTGATAAACAGAATCTGCTTTTATGTCTTGATCCTCTTGAATCCTTAAATTGATATTTTTTCCACGCTAAATTTGGTACCTAAGGGAAATTCCTTCTAAAAGCAGTATGGGAGGCTGGTCCTCAGTCAGCAACACGTCAGTGAGAGACACCTGAGCCATTATTTGGTCAAAGTAGAGGTACAGCCCTGTAATATTATGTGAATGATCTCTGGTTGATTCCTGGTTGACATTAAGAAAAACCGAATTAGCCAGCATGAATAAGAAGGTATTGAAGAGTGAAGAGTTTAATTCTTTGGTACAGTATTGTGTGAACTTTGGATTGACTGTGTCCTTGCAAACGGATTTTCCTTCCAGCAAAAGAGGCCCATGTGCAAAATCACCGAATCTCAGAATGGTTCAGGGGGGAAGGAACCCTAAAGATCATCTTGTTGCAATCCCCCTGCAGGGCAGGGACACCTTCCACTAGACCAGACTGCTCAAAGCCACATCCAGCCTGTTCTTGAACCATTCCAGGGATGGAGTTTCTCTGGGGAGGCTCTCTGGTGTTAGTGCCTCATCCCCCTGTGACCCACGACCCCCCGGGCCGCGCGGGGGCAACGAACAAACGGACAGAAAAAGGGACGTCAGCAAAATTAATCCACAAACGCCAAAGGTTTATGTCCGAAAAGGAGGCAAAGGAGTCCTGCAACTTTATTCGAATGAAAGGAGAGAGTTCACCGGGGTACACGCCCGCGGGGTTTTCTCTCTCGAGGTTTCAGGGGGCGCAGCCTCCTTTTATCCTGAACTCCCGGCGGCACGTTACCCTCTTCCTTTCCCCACTGCTGAGGTACCAGGAAGGTACAGCCTTCCCAAACCGCCTGCCACATTTTCCACTCTTGAACCTGCTCAGAAACTCAAGCTCGGGCAGACCCGTGTCTGGACTGGACTCTGCCACAAATGTGCTGCACAAAGTCAGGAGAGACATTACGACCCATTTCAAAGATGTTAAAACCCATACCTTCACCCATCAGATTGTCTGTAAAGACATGAGGACATATCTTCCCTCTCAGGGACAAAAGGACAAAGGGACAAAGGGACAAACGGTCCCGGCGCTGCGGCTGCAGCAGCAGCGACTCTACCGACCTGGTATCTCTTCTGCTCGTCCTCTCGCGTTCCCGGTGTCTCTCGGCCTCTGCAGCGCGGCCGGAGCCGCCCCCTGTCCCCGCTCCTCCCGGGGCAGCCGCTCCCTCCCGCCCTGGGCGCCGCGGACT
>VXBQ01011974.1:318161-332485 GCA_013400175.1 Phainopepla nitens | reverse complement strand
GCCCGGTTCCGCTCCGCCCGGCTCCCCTCCGCCCGGCTCCCCTCCGCCCGGCTCTGCTCCGCCCGGCTCCCCTCCGCCCGGAGCTCTCCTCCGCCCGGCTCCCCTTCGCCCGGCGCGGCCCCGGCCGCTGCCACCGCCTCCTCCGCCGCTTCCCCGGCCCCAGCTCCGCCGCTCCGTGCCCGCTCCAGATGGGGAAGCCGGCCCGGGGCGACCCGGACCCCGGGAAGGAGAAGGTACCGGATGGGACCGCTGCTGGGGACTTGACCAAATCAGCCGAAAGTGGCCGGAAGGTCCAGAAGTTACTCTGGAGCGGACGGGAAGCGCTCGGCCCGTCCTCTGCACCTCCATCAAACCAGCTTCGCACAAGGGGAAATGTCACATCTGAGGGCAAAGGTGACCAGTGACCTGAGTGCGACCGGACAGGCCTAGGAGTGACACTGTCATCAGCCCTGAGACCAGACAGCACGGCCAGCGTGGGAGAACAGAGCTGGTGTCATCCGCGGGGACCTTGGTCGTGCCCTGCACGCCTTTGGGATGCTTCTATAGCCGTGGGCTTGTCCGGGTTTTGAGGGGTTTGGAAGAAGAGTGTATCCTGGGGACTTGTTTAATTTTCTGGCGTTTTCTAAGGGGTGGGAGTGTTGATTTGGGTTTTGCTTTTGTTAAACACGCGTTTCGGAAGGTGTTTGGCTGCAGAGCCCCCGCTAGCCCCGGGCGCGGGGAGCCCGGAGAGCGGCGCTGGCTGGAGCCGACACTGGGTGGCAGGAGGCTCCCGCAAACGGCTTCTGTCGGGTCGTCGGTCCCTTCCCAGCCCATCACGTCCAGCACGGGCTGCGCTGTGCACCCCCTGGCCTTGTCCAGGACCCCCTCGTGCCCGCCTGGCCACCCCTGCACGTGCACCTTCCATCCGGGAATGTCCCTGAGCTGCAGCCTCCCATCAACCTCCTGCTGTTGTGTGAGAGCCCTCCTGCTCTTCCTGCTTCTCCACTGTGGATGCACAATCCTTGACCCAGACACCGAGAGGCACCTGCAGGGATCAGAAGGGCCTTTGGTCGAGGTGTAAAATGTCGCCCAAGGGTGGGAAGGAGAGAAGTGGGGCTGTTGTGGTGTGTTGTGGTGTAGGAGCTGCCTACACATCCATATCCTGAACTTTAATTTTTCTTTTAAGCAAATGCAGTGGGTGAGAGGTGCCCATAGCTGTATTGCCCAACAGTTACCCAGAGTCAGCAGCAAATCTCATGTTCCCTTTTGCAGAGAGGGTACTTGCAGACACCTTTGACCCCTGCTCCCTGGGAACAGCCAGTCTCTGATACTTCCACAAAATCTGATTTTTTTGCTTTAACTGACTCTGTGTTTTCTAGGAAGGAGGACCAAGCAGCCTGTGACCTGTCACCAGTCACTCTGGGATGTTTGACAATGCACCACACTCTGCTTTAGGACTCCCAGTAGCAGAAGATGGGTGCTGTGGTCAAGCAGCAGGTGGCACAGTTGAAGCCACCTCTGCTGCTACACATCTCTACGGTCAGCAGGTAACCTCTGCACCACTGCCTTCCCATGGATTGTGGACATCCAGGGCTGGTGCCTGGAGGAACATTTGTCAACACGATACAAACATGCTTTATGGTCTTGCCAGATCAAGAGGAACAAATAAATGTGCAATGGGACAAATAAATAGGAATGGACTCGGGGCTGCTCTGCCGGGATAGCCTGAAGTAGTAAAGCACATGAGAAGTCCCTCAGGGCAGAGGACAGAGTGGAGCACCCAGGCCCTGCTTGAAAGCCTGAGATGATGAGGAAGGGTGACATTCTATTAGCAAACCACTAATCACCACCTCTTTGGCATTTCCTGAAAACTACCATAGGTTGGCTGGTCCCTGAAGGAGCACAGTGATGTCAGCAGCCAGAAATCCCGTGGAACCGGCCAGACAGGCAAATGCATGAAAGTCAGCTAATCTGTTGTTTTATCACTCCTCCACCCCCAAATCCCCATCCACTTCAGGCATCAGAGGGAAGCTAATTGACTTGAGCTTCCTTTTTGTGCTCAGACACCTTGGTTGACTCGGTTATTTTCTCTCATTTTTGTTTCATACAAACAGATCGGCTTCAGAGGCACAGGTGTTATGTGATACATATCTGCCAAATAACCAGGGAGAGGCCTTGCTTCACCAGGTGCTCACTGCTTCTCAGTGACCTGGTCACAGTTTTGCTGCCTCTCCCCAGTAACTGGGGTGACAGCTACTGCTGGGGAAGGACATCAGTTGTTGCTCACCTTCCCTCTTTTCCTTTATTCCCCACAGCAGAGGAAAGTGGAGACTTTTGGTCAGCGAGGGCCAATGTGGAGTGGCTTTCCAGGAAATGGGACCTTAGCAGGGACATGGCACCATTCCTCAGAATGGCTTTTGTAGTGAGAAGGGCAGGTGTCCGTGGAAATGGCTTCCTAGAAGGGGGCTGACCCAGAGGGTGAGGCTCTCAACTTCACCTTACCTGACCCAGTAAGTTTGACTCTGATCCTCATCTTCCTCCACCCTGCAGATTGCTGGATGGGCATGCTGCCAGACTGTATTTTCCCTTAGCACTTTGGAGACACAGTATAAACTTGGAGGCAGGTGGGAGGTGCTGAGCTTTTGCCTTGGCAGCAACTGGGGCAATCCACCTCCTCATCCCTGCCATCTTACTGGTGTGAGAAAATAGGAGCAGATTGAACAGAGCTCCTCACAAGGGCCCCCACTCTTAAATGTCCAGGGAGTTTCAGGGATCCATGCAGGAACAGAAGCTGTAGCTCTCCCCACTGGCATGGGCCGGGGCATGCACTGAGCCAAGGACCAGCTGGGCATCACCCCTGTCCCTGGCAAGGAGATGTGCATCCAGGTCTGCATCAGACACCCATGGAAGCAGCTCTCAAAAACCAGTCCAGGGCAAAGGATCACCTATGTGACCATACAAATCCTCACATGGGGTTTTTCTGTGCTGTGGCCTGCTCTTCAGGTCCCTCCTGGAGAAAAATTCCAGGCTAGGGGAGTAACTGGGACAAAACCAAAAGGCTGAGGAAGCTGTGCTGTAGGACACATCAGGGTGTTTATCACAGTAGTGTAAAGAAGGGTCTGCAGGCCATGCACACAAATATTTGCATGAGTGTGAGAGCATTGTTGCTTCATTTTGATATAGAACCACAGCAGTGATATCCAGATGGAATAAATTGCTCCAAAATTCAGGTACTTGCCTGCTGCAGGAATACCAGCATGGGCAGGTAGAGGGAGGCAAGTTGCTAGACCTGAGAGCAAAAGCATGTGGATTAAATGGGATCCACTTATACAGGCACCTCTGGAGCACAGCAAAGCACCTAAGAAACCACCTGCAGAAACCCCTGATAAGTGCTGGGGAAATCCAGGGGAAGCACGGCAGCTGCAGGTGAGGTTCTGCACAGACCCTGCTGCAATGTGACAGCACAGAATGGTCAGAGCTGTGCAAAGCCATGGTGGGAACAGGGAGTTGGGTGGGAAGCAGGATGCACTGCCAGGGCCTTACCTGCTCACCAAAACATGCTGTGACAGATGAGGAAGGAACCAGGAGAGGCTTCAATCTACCTCAGCTATAATTAGCCAGGAGATGAACACAACCATACAAACAAGGCTGCAGGAGCTCTGTGTAACCTGGATGTGATGAGGTCCTGGTGACACTGCCTGTGCCAGGAGCAGAAGGGGTGGGAGGGATGTGGGCACAGGGGCCACTGGGACTTGGCATGAGGGAGCCCAGCACTCTGGCAAGTGCAAACCCACAGTCCCTGCAGTGCAATGTCATGGTCTGCATCTCTGCCAGGGGCCATCCACTGCTGCTGGCTGTGTCCCTGCTCCCTCTGCAGCCATACAGCAGAGTAAAGCAGATTCCCACTGCCTTTGCCTATCATGTCAGAGAGAAGAGGAAGGAAAGCACTACAGCTCAAAACATAGCCCTGGTGGGTGTCCATCCCTGTGGCAGTATGACTTACCAACAGCAGGAAGTTCAAAATCTGCTCATTGGGTTGGGACAAGCCAGCCAGCAGCCAGCAATACATCCCTCTGAGCAGCCATAAATCACCAAACTGCATCACTGGAAGACATGCCAGAGAAGGCATGTAGGATGATAAACTAGTCAGGTGGGACCTACCTAACCCATAGGGGCACAAGGCCAAGTATCTGGTGGCTGGGCCTGTTTCTCAGGGCTTGGGGCTGCCTCCGAGCAGCTCATGGGCTCTGGGAATCAGCTGAAGCACAAACCTCTGCAGATTGGCACCACATTGGGCCAGTCTGGATGTGTTGCTTGCCCTTCTGACCTTACACCTGCAGATTGGTGCCCCATCTTGCCTCAGGAGCTGGCAGAGAAGGAAGAGCACCCTGCAGGGTTTTCTCTCCTTGGTGGCTGGATGTGGGGCAGGGGGGACATTTGAGGATGCTGGCTCACCCTGCCAGGCAGCACCCCCTTGTCACATGCTCAGGTTCAGGCAGCATGGGCACACAGCAGTGACAGAGCTGAGACTTGCACCTGGTTCCCTTCACAGAACCCTCTAGCCCAGGCTAGTACCTCCTGGCACGGCAAAATTTTCCTCTTATTTAGCCTGTTTGTGAAAAATCACTTCACTTGTTTGTTTGCTTGCTTTTGCTACAGGTGCCTATATGGCCTAGATAAACAGCCCAGCCTTTTGGCTTGTGCAAACCCTTTCAGGAGGCTGGCTTATTCTTCTTATCTGTCAGTTTATGTTTAACCAAGCAAAGCATTCTTTTGTTACAATCTTTCTGCATTGGCACTGTTGTCCTTGAGCCTTCCTTCTCCACCTGCCTTTTTTGAAAAATCTGTCAGCATCCTCCTTAACTTTCCCTGCCATGAGCATAGGCATTTTATGGTGACTTTATGCTTCATGTCCATCCTGTTTGACTTGCACAAACTTCCAGATCACCTCTGGTCTTCTGTCCACATTGCAGTATGGGTTGAAAGTGGAAAGTTCTGTTAGACAACACTCCTGTGCATTCTCTACTTCACAGAATCACAGAGTAAAAGAATCACAGAGTCACAGAATCACTAGGTTGGAAGAGACCTTCAAGACCTTCAAGATCATTGAGTCAACCCATGCCCTAACACCTCAGCTAAACAAACCATGGCACAAAATGCCACATCCACTCTTTTTTTAAACACATCCAGGGATGGTGACTCCACCACTGCTTTTCACATATGATCCATAAGTTGTCACTGAAGCTGTAGAAACACAAAGTATTGCTTTTCTTTGAGTGCAAAGAGGAGAGGACAGGTGCAGGAGAGAGGAAATGGAAAGAGAAGAAATGCCATGTTGTGCTGCACAGGAGCAATTAGACCATAGTGCAAAACTACAGCATGTCAAATTTGTTCTCTCTGAATTGCAAAAAGAACAGCTCTTTTTGCAAGAATACACAGCTTTGCTGCGGTTTTTTCCTCCCTAGGGTTACAAAATCTGCTCCCGGGCCCCCCAGGCAACAGTCTCTGCTGCAAAGGCAAAGCCTTGCTCTGGTGGGATGCTCTCGTGACAGGAGAGCTTTCAGTGCTGTAATCTTCCAGAGGAAGGGTGAGCCCACCTTTTCACAGCTTGGTTATGCATTTTATCCTGCCTCCTACAAATGTAACTTTGGTCCATAAAATCGGTGTGTGAAATAAGGTTAGTCACAGGACTTCCTGGCAGCAGCTCATAAACAAGCTTTCCTCACTTCCCTCTTTATGAAAGGTCATTTCTCCCCTGCTGCACTGACTTCTTTGTTTCCCTCTTCTCCCATTTATCCCCTGACTCCCATTAGTATCTCAGTCAGTCTAGTAAGCGTTTTGCCCCGTGGCAGCCTCAAACACAGCAGGAAGATCAGGCTCTGGAGTGCACTCTTAACACATCTACTGGGGATGGATCCTTTTGCACGTTCTGGTAGGTTATTTTGCTATCGTTCCTCATTCACACATTAAGCAAGGGGGAACCAATGGCCCAAGTATTCAGCAGCTCGTTAGCAGCGAAAGGTAATAAGGTCTGTGAAGCTTCCTCTTCCCTTCATCCCTTTCTCACTCATATCCTCCCCCTACTTTAACCTTTGTAGTGGCAGTTTCCTGGGCTGAGTCGGCTGCTTAACATCAGGTAGTAGAGAGTGGTATTTAAATAAGTCTCACGGTTATTTATGTTTCTCTGAAAAATACACCCACTTTCCTGGATGCAAAGGTGGCCAAGCCCCAGCACACATGAAGGATTCACCACCCATTGTACGTTTTATAGATGCAGCCTACTAGCACAGAGGTCACGCTGTCACCATCATGGCATTTACAGTCTCACCAGTAGCCTTGCTAGCCTTGATGCACATGTTTACATCTGACTTCCTCATCAGTACAAGGGATAAGTGTACGTAGCAGTTGGACCAGATAGAGGAGAGTTCTGAAAGCAGCCAGGGGACATGTGTACTCATGAGTCATCTGCTCTTTGGTTGCTCTTAGCTGGCAGAAAAGTGACTCTGTTGTGGAGATTTCCCTTCCTTGCTGCAGCCTCTGTCACTGAACACACAGCACTTAGATCCACACACTCACCATGCTGGTGCCTTGATCTCACCCATTCACCCAGAGAAACCCTGGCCCTTGCCCAGAGTTTTATTTTACCTACCAGGCTCTGCCTCTACCAGTCTGGTTGCAGGTCTGGGACTAAGAACTGTCACCTTATCGTCACCTCATTTGCCCCCTGGCTAGTCACAGCTGTGATGGCAGCTGGTTGGTCTGCAGCACTGCTTGAGGGTTCATTTCCTGGAAACAAGAACTGTGAGGCCAGGAAAATTTTCAGATCACCCTCGTTACATATTCAAACAGATGAAAACCTAGAAGGACTTTCTGCTAGCCCCGTGTTTCCTTTTCCTCTCTGTCATCCTTTTACCGTGTCTTGCTGTAAAACCGACAAAACTCTGAACTCCTCATCTCAGCCTCAGATTGCCCCTCTTCTCCTTACTATCCTTGCTGAAGTCTTGAGCATCTCCTGATTTTTTCACCCAAGAGCCACCATCTGTGACATCTAGCAGTTCACACGAAGCTGCGTGCTTGCTGTTCATGAGTGACAGCCCAACTGGGACACAGATGTTGAGTCTCATTTCCTCCAATCCAGTGGCTTTTGGACATTTTTCCAAGAGATTTGTTCCATTCTCTCCTTGTTCAAACTCCCTTTTAACAACCAACTCAACTGAGTGTGTCTTTTATGCAAACAGCAATTTCCTTTTGAAGCTCTCAGTGAAGGCCATGTTTGTCACTTAGTGCTCTGAGGGGAATTTGGGTAAATTGGACTGGAGACAAAAATACCTCTGTTCCCTCTCCCAGGAAGGTATCAGATTCCTGCACTTCATATGCATTTCTGCTCTAAGAAGCTCAGTAAAGGGGTATTATCAGACCTTCTCTTCACATTGATTCCTGGCTCAACCACACACAATTCACTCATTAAGAAGACCTCTTGCCATCAATACTAAGTTCCAACTGAAGGTTCAGGTGAGTCTCCATGACCCAACCTGTGGTCTTTCCCCTGCTAAGATACCATCACTAAAAGCAAACAATATAGATGACAAATGCAGCACTTGGATGCACTGGCTGTGACTGTCACTGCCTTGTTTGGACTCAGCTCAATGTTGTGTAACAGTGCTGCCTCTGCAGGGATATGTGAATGGAAAGTGAAAAAGAGAGGATTGCATTTAATGTCCCAGTTTGTCCGGGCAAAACTTGTGGGTAGAGGCAAAGGCAAGGGGTCTCTGCCTATTCTGACCACTCCTCAGGGAACTGAATGTAAACTGAGAGCCATCAAACACGTCTCCCTGAATGGTTTCCAGGGACAAATGCTTTCCCACAGCCACATCCCACTGCTTTCTTCCTCTGCCTGCATTGGAACAACTGGGAAGAAACTGTGGGCTGGGTGATGAGCACATGTCTCAGCCACACGGAAGAGACCTTGGTGCCACCATTTCTTCCTAGAGGCCAGCATCACTGCAGGGGCAGTGGGTTTCTGAGCTGTATTCCTCCAAGGGAACCATGAAGTTATTTCTAGCATTGACCAAAGTTTTCTCTTCTGAATGTCCCCGTCTGTGCTCCCCACTGTGCCATGACCACTCCATCAGCCTGTTTTCAGCAGGTACTGATAGCTATGATGTGCCAGGAGCCCTTGGAGGGCTGCCCGTGCATTTTGTGAGCCCTGTTGCCATGACACTGAACGCAGAGCAGATGTTTAGTTCAATAGAGATGGCTTTGATTCCTTTTCAACTTTTCTCTCAAGCTGCCATCGTGTGTGAATACTTCTTCCTGGGAGCCAAGCGTGCTGTCAGGGCCCAACAGGCAGGCGTTGTGGCTGCAGCCAGTGAGGAGGGCAACAAGCTTGAGAAGCAAGTGGCAGAGCAGCACAAAGCAAGCTGATGGTCCTGGCCTCTCAGGAAGGATGGCTGAAGCTCTGGGGACAGGGACTGAAGTTGTGTGTGTGTCTGCATTCACGTGTTTGTGCACAAGTGTGTGTGTGTTTGTGTGGCTCTGTTTTGGGGCTGGAAGCCTGGCAAAGCTGGGAAAAAGCAGTCTCCTTCTCACAGCCAGTGCTCCCTAGCACTTCATTTTCCTCTTTTTCCCCTCCCAGTTGCCAGGTCATTGCTGCCTTGCTGCACACATGGACCAGCTTAGCTGGAGGCTGAGGTGAAGACTCCATTTTCTTGAGAGCAACAGAAACCAGGCACCAAAAAATATTGAAGATGTGGTAGGAAAGGTAAGGAGATCCCTTCCTTTAGTACAGTAATTCCATGTGAGAATTATCAAGATGAGATAATTACTTATTCCTGAATTTTTTTCTTCCTTCTCCTTTACCCTTTCCTTCCCTTCCTTTTTTCTCAATTGGTATATTTTTAAAATGACCCCTTTTTTTTTCTTTTTTTTTTTTCTCTTTCCTCTCTCTTCTTTAACCCATCTTGTTTGTCTTTCTCTCTACCCTTTTCTTGGAGCTGACAGAGCAACCTGCCCTCACAAATATCCTGCCCAGAGTTCTGCCCAGGGCTTTCAGCCTCTTTGGAAGGGGTGCTTTGCTAGTGTAGGAATTCCACCAGAACAAGCTTCTTGTTGTTCCCTTATATAGAAATGTTTTTAATTCTATAAATACTGTATGCATTTTGCTAAAAAAAAAATTAGGGAAAAAAAGGTTGGACTGGCTATGTAAAGACACTGTGCTGTTGGTGCTGGTGTTTTGTTTGCCCACTGGCTGGGCCTCTCACTTCCTTCACCCTTTCCACTGTTGTGAGCAAACTATTTTTGGTATTCCAAGAGCGCAAGCTTTGCTGAAATTCTGGTTTCCTGCTTTAGGGGGGAAATTAGAGCAGGGAAGAGTTATTTAAAATTACAAAATATATTTGCAAACAGGGGGAAGAATATATGAGAACTGTAATTTGAGAAAAATGTTCTGTGATATTAAACTACTGAATTGGAAACAATTACCTATAAATACATATATGTGTGTCTCCGTGTGTGTGTATTTAGAGAAGTGTGGTTTATTTTAGAGATGGAAGTGTAAAAAGAGTATATTTGTAATAAAGAGGTCAGAAATAAAACAGTAGCTCCATCTCACTTATCTTGCAATCTTGGAAGCACAGAATTATCCTACAGATCATCTTCTTTAAGCCAAATATGGCATTAAAAGAAAAAGTTAACTGGCACAAGGATCTTTTTTGTTGAAGGTGGAGAAGTTGCCCTTGAACTTGTGAACAGTCCATTCAATTTATCATAATCCTTAGGAACATAGTGACTCAGCATTCACCAGTCTGGTACAATACACATGCACTATCAGCTTAGTGCCCTCATAAAGACAACTCACAGATTTTTTTTTTCCATGTTATGGAAAATTAAAGATCATGTCAATGCAAAATTCCTGTGCTACAGACTCATCTGTCATCTACAGACTCATCCAGTCTGTGCTTCAGACTCATCTGCCCAGACCATGGGCACCGTGTCTACTGGTCCTGTTAACAAGTACTCTGCCAACCACTGCAGGGCAGTTCCTCCCACCTCAGCTGAGTACTTTGGCCAAATTCTAACCCTCCAGGCTGAAACTTCTGCATGGAACAAGCCAATCATGCAAGGACAAAGCCCACCCACCACAGTAGCTCATCTCTGACTGAAGCCAGTGGAAGGGGCTCGGGAAGTGGATTAGAATGGGGTGAGCAGGGGCAGTGCTTGCACTCGTCTGAGGGGATTTGCAGCTCACCTAATTCCTCAACCAGAGGTGCTAGTTTTATAAACAGTATTTCCCAGTGTTAGGGTTTTTTTCCCTTCCATGAAACTGTCCAGTCACTTTTGGCCTGTAGCAAATAGTTCACCAGTATAACTATACCCTGTGTGAAGAAGTGCCTTCTTTTGTTTGTTTTGAACGTGGCATCTGCTTGTTTGATTTAATGATCTTTAGTCTTTACGTTGAAGGAGAACCAGCATCCTTCACCCACCTCTTCCATCCTAGGCATTTACCTCAGCCTGATTATTTTCCTTAAAAGTACAGGAAGTGTCAATTAAAATAGTTCAGGCATTTCTAAGAGGAAGGTTGCAAGAAGATGTATCATTTTGCCCTGTTAAGAAATAGCATTTTGCGCTCTTTGCTTCTGAGGGAGGATGTGGGGCATCATCTTTGTGTCAAGCATGTGCCATTGTTGTTTCCTGGAGAAAATGCATGTTTTTGCTATATTACATGAAAATCTAAAATTTTTTAACACTTAGTTTGGCAGCAGAATTATCTAAATAATCCATTTGTGCTGGAGGAGCTCCATGCACCTGGTGTCCTACAGAACAACTGAGCTGCCTCCTCTGGGGGAGCCCAGGGCTGCAGAGGCTACAAGGAAGGTGGAATACTGAGAATATTAGAGAATGAGGGGAGACAAGATGTATTCTGGGCATGGGAATGAAGGTGGTGAGAAGAAGTGAATGTACTATGGTACTGTTTCTAGTCCACATGCAAGGCTCTATAATTTTAAACTATTTATTGGATACAGAGATGTCAAAGTTGTAATAAGGGATTGACAAGGACTACATTTGTCTCCCATATTAGTGAGTATCAGCAGCTCCTAGTGGCAGTGCTGAAAATTCTGAAGGTCCTAAAGAAGTTGCCTTGAAGACAAAGTGATTTCCCTAATACCCATGAATCAGAGACTGATTTATGTCAAAGGGCTGAGAAATTATGTACTTACAAAAACATTTTAAGTCTTCCTTTGACATCCCTGATGTTCTCATTATAAAATAAATATGTGGTTCTTTTGTCCCCCAATTCCAGTCAACTTTTAACTTCCACAACATCTATGGCAAGGTGTTTCAGACTTAAAAATATGAAAGGCACTTGAAGTTACTGATTTAGGATGCTGTATTGCACTTTCATGGGATAACCCTTTAGTTGTGCTGCTTGTATTGAGAGAAAGGTGTCAGGCAGGAGAATTGTGGGTGTCTTTAAATGCCTTGCACGGGATTGTCACCACAAGCCCAGGTCAGCACAACACCAGCCAGCTGAACTTTGCAAAGGCACTGAAAGGCTTGGAACAGCCAGATCCATCCTGATACATAGAAACATACATCATCTTTTCTAGAGAGATGTGTGAGTTTGCATCAGCTCTGCTAGAACCAGGTCAGACACCTGGTCTCTCCCTCTACCCAGCATATCACTGTGAAGAGTCCTTGGAGTCTGTAAAATGCAGTATTTTTCTGCTTAGCACTCTAATTAATGTCATTTTATTCATTGGTGTTTGAAAGTTTAAGAGACATTTCTACCACTTTTTGTGGTAGGTCTAAAGCAACTAACATGGTACAGGCACTCTCCAAAAGCTCTGTGGTTTTGATAGCTCCCTGCAGTCTTCTGATGTAAAAATAATTATATTTTCACATCAACCACACAAAAATAGTAGTTAAAAGATATGAAACAGTTGAAGGTCTGACTTGGGTCACATCGCTACTGTGAGGCCCTGGGAGCTGTCCTAAGTGAATTATAGACACATTTTAAGTCTTGGAAAACAGCAGCACCAGGTATTTAAAGGGCAGGCTGGGAGGGAGCAGGGAAGGTCTTTCATAGAGCAATATCAGCAACTGACCACCTGTCTTTCTTAATGCACAAACTAGAATTTGCTAATTACAGAGGGGAATACAATATTACAGCCCTTTTCTTAGATGTTATGGTGCCAGTCTACCTCACTTCACAGCCTGGCTCAATGATTCAGTCACTACATGACCAGCTGATTACTTAAGATTCCCTGACAGATTTTCCTCCCTGGCTTTGCTCACCATGTCATTCCCAGGCTTTCTGACCTGCCTTTTCACAGGATGTTTTTCTTGGTGTTTTTGCCACTGCAGTTCCTTTGGTCAACCTGCCATGCACAGGAGACAGCTACAGGTATAATTGCTGGGGAGAATACCTTATCACATGCTTCACAGTTGTCCTGCAAAAGCAGAAGTAGAACTCCCTTAAATAAATCTGCTACAGTCCCTTTCATGTTATATTAAGCTGGATGCAAGTCAGAAATGCATAAAAGGCCAAAAGTCTCAGTATGTGGCCCCAAAATAGAAAGAATGGATTGGCAATTTGTATTCTCTGGTACAAAGTAAACAGGGAGAAAATATGTATAACATCAAGACAAGGCTGAGATAAATGGTTAGAAGGAATCTGGAGAGAAAAATCAAGGCAATATATGGATAGAAAGAGAAAAGCAAAGCCTCAGAACCAGAAGAGGAGCAGCAGGTCTGCAATGCAGCAGCAGCATGAAATAAAAATCATCCTATTTCATTTGTCAGGATTTTTTCAGGGCTCATGTTCTAAAGGTTCCTAAAAGGTAGAAGGAGAAGTGATTTAAGTATATTTGAGCAGAATGAATCAGGCAGGAATCAGAACTACCAGGAGTAAGTATTCATTCATTTATTTGCTGAACCACTATACATAATTAAGAAAGCTTTTGTGTCAGTAGAAATCCCCATTTCTTCCCAGAGGTTTATTAATGGAAAACATTTTTGAATTTAAGTATATGGTATAAACTTTCAGAAAATACTTACCTTAAACATTCCATGCATTAAAATGAACGCCAGGTAGGCTCACAAGTAGCTTAGATGTATAACTACCACACAGAAGCCTTTTAAAGTCATGATATTTTTTTAAAAAAGATGCAGAAGAAAGTAAATATTTCAGAAACTGTAAAGGCTTAACAAACTGGCAAGTTGGAAAAAAAAATATTCCACCATGATCCACAAGCCTGTCCTTAACAAACATTACTGTTTGTTTTTTGGTTCAAACCACAGTGAGTAAAGGATGGAAAGACTGCCTAACTTTGAAATTCTTGTCTTCAGCCTGTTTTAACACAACCTTACCTTAAACAGAGGTGTTTTGTGTTCCTTGCCACAGTGCAACATTCCTCTGAGTCCTAAGGGAGGGAGACCGCCTGCTGTCACATCCTTTCTGAAGGGACCCACCCTCTCAGCAGGATAGCTCTGGAATGGCCAGCAATCCAACACCTCCAGTTTACCTTACTTTTTCTTGCTAGAAACCTACAGATTTGAGGGAAGCCTTCACATACCCATGAGGATATTTGTGATGGATCCATGTGATTTCTGCACTCTTGCTCAGAGTGCTGCCAGGAAAATCAGTGCCATAAAAGATGTCAGTTTGAGCTTTGCTCTAGTAACTGCAAAACTTACACGTTTAGGAACATGAATCACACACACTAATGGGTGACTCATGCATGAATGGGGAAAAAGTCACTTCAAAACAATGTTATTCTCCCCTCTCCAGGTCCTGGTAGAAGATTGGGGGAAGCCCACCTCACCAGGAAAGCAGGTGGTGGTGAGGGACAGAGGTATGTGTTGGGACAGCCCTGCAGCAGCTGGTGCAGGGTGGGGAGAGCTGGCCAAGGAGGGGGGAACCCTCCTGGTGAGCCAAGAAAGAGCCAACCACTCTGAACTGGGAGCTGAACCTCCAAAGAAGAACTGGACCTTCCCTCACCACCTCCACCACAGCTGGCTGCCAGGAGCACCCCTGAGACAAGAAGACATCACCTCTTTTGGCACAAAAGCAAGTAAACCCCATCAAATATTCCCTCAGTTCTTTGTACCCTGTTACTACCGTGTGTCTCCAGGGCGCAGGAGCCAGGGGTACAGGGGTGATGGGGGCAGTGGGGCCGGGGAGCAGCACTGTGACTGTGCAGGAGGGACCCCACGACAGCACCCCAGGGGTTGGCACTGCCACTGCTAAGGCTGCACATTGCGTGCTGTGTCCGGTTCTGGGCCCCTCAGCTCAGGAAGGGCATGGAGATGCTGGACCAGGTCCAGAGAAGAGCAACAGAACTGGG
>VXBQ01011974.1:254267-317598 GCA_013400175.1 Phainopepla nitens | reverse complement strand
GAGCCGCCGCCGGGGCGCGGGGGGCCGCGGGTGGGCGAAGCGGAGCGGGGCCGCGGGGAGGCCGCGTTCGGGCTGGGGGAGGCCGGGCCGGCCGCCGCGCCGGGAGAGCGAGGGAGGCAGGGAGGGAAGCAGGGGCTGCTCCGACGTAACGGGAGGCTTCGGGGACCGCGTACCTGCACCCCGGCGGGGGAGAAGGGATTCCCCTCCTTCCCTGCCCCCTTTGTTCAGGGGTGGCCGCGCCGCATCCAGGAGCACGTAAGAGCCTCTAAAACTGATTAAAGGCGAAGTGAAGTTAATCGCAGGGTGCGTGGGTGCGCTGTAAATGACATACCGGGCGCGCTGGCAGGAGGACCTGCTGCAGGACTTCCCCACCACCCTGGCGCTGGGCCTGTAGTGCGGCTGCCCGGAGGAGCCTGGGATTCATGGAAAGGTGGTATCTGCCCGGTCTGCTGGGGACAGAGCCCTGGGGAGCTTAGTCTGTCAGACATCGGCACCTGTCCTCGCCTGGGAATGAGGCCTAGTGTCGGTTTTGTACGTTTATGTTACCTGCTTAGAAAACCAACAAGCTAGTATGTCACTGACTTTCATAAGAAAGGTGGAATACCTCTGACTCTTCATTCTTACTCCACTGGACAATCTAATACAAATTCGGCCGGTGGTCTTCATCAGTGTGAACGAGTTGAGAATCGAGCTCGTTTCAGTGTTGATTTTTGCTTGTCAGACACTGGCAACCCAGTCAGTGTTTTGAGCATTCTCTTAACTTCTGAGATAGTCATACCTCTATAACAGTGGAGGTTTTTTCACTGCAAATAATATAGAAACGTTTATGATACATCTCTGTGTAAGTGTGAGATACAGTAGAGAGTTTGGGAGGCTTCAGAGCAAAAAGTTAATATATTCTTGGTCAGGTAACTTTACGACTTCTAGAAAGTGTAGACTTGATGTATAAACAGTATTTCTATATTAATTTATGCCAGTTACACTGCTATGGTTTAGTTTACCTTTCTTATTTCTAATAATTTCTAGGCTTTCTGAAGTCTGTTAATTTATGGTCATTGACTGACTTTGTTTCTATTATAGAACACAAGCCACATCTTCTCAGTCTACTTCTTCCATTGTGTCAGAGTAACTGTTGCATTGGAACATCCTAAAGAAATTTTGTTATAAAAGATTTAAAGGCTTTAGTCTGAGCTTCTTTATTTACAGCCTCTGGGCTTTCTAATGTGTTTGTATTTGGGAAACTTCTGTTTCAACATTCTGGTTTGTCAATATCCTATTTTTATATCTGCTTAATGTATTGCTGTCCTATTTTCCATAACTGCCATCACAAAAGCACCTTGAAATTACTTAAGGTTCTGTTTTTCCATTGTTATACCAATAAACTCTATCCTAATAGCATCCTTATTCCCACTAGTATTATTAGTGTAACCCACAGCCCTTAAAATACATCAGTATATTAAAAACATTTTTAAACTATTAGATAAACCCAAATGCATAGAATTAAAACACAGTTTTTTTCCTTGGTGACTTTTTTTTTTTTAATGAAGATGATTACACAAGTCCTGAAGCCCTCAGAATACAAAAGAAATAGAATTTGGTGTGATGTTAATCTGCTTATCCGTTTTCTAGAGGAGTCATAATACAGAGTGTTTTAATTTAAAAAAAAACCCTAAAATCAACACAGCTGCATGTCAGTCTGAGGTAGAAGAGTTGTTTTCTTTGTTTTTTTTTAACCTGTCTGGACTATTCAGTCAGGATCATCTAAGTGATGGTAAAAGCATGCCTGCTTCTGCTCAGGGTTAAAATAAATGTGTGGGGATTGATTGAAGAAGGAATAAACAGGTTCTTCTGTGATGCAAGATGTAGTAGTTATGTTAAAACTATCACTGTGGGAAAGTGTAATGTCAGACCTCTTGTTTTGTAGTCTGTTGAGGGAAGGTTTTATTGAATATAACAGTTGGAAACTGAATTTGTCAGAGACTGTCACAAGCTTGAAGTTTTCAGCTTTATTGTCATCTTCAGCTTTCCCTTACATTTGATTATACAAAAAGTATCAAGAAAAATCCAGAAATAAACATGTTATGTAATTCACATACTCCAAAAGCAAGACTTAAGACAGTTTATCACCAAAGGATATCAGAAGCT
Organism: Phainopepla nitens; assembly: GCA_013400175.1. Classification (NCBI taxonomy): domain Eukaryota; kingdom Metazoa; phylum Chordata; class Aves; order Passeriformes; family Bombycillidae; genus Phainopepla; species Phainopepla nitens. Next base: position 315,453 of record VXBQ01011974.1, on the reverse strand, counting down.
TTTTTGAATCTTTTAAGATTTTTCATCTTATGAAGAGTCAGGTCCCCTTTAAAAAAACCTCAAACATGGAAAAATACAGAAAATCACACAGAGTTATTTTGGTGGACTTGGAGTCTGACTTTAGTCCCCTGGCAGCAATGGCAGACCCAGAGGTAGTATTATCTGTTGCCTTTATGAGTAGTTACAGAGCCATTTGTTTATGTAGTGGTTACATTCTGTTTAACCTGTCCTGTGTCTTTAACAAAACCAAATTTTATACCTAACAATTCTTGCCTCTGCCAACAACTTCCTAAACACATTCATTTTCCTTGCTCCTTTGGAAAGGCCCCACTTGATGCAGTTGTTCAGTGTTAACTTGGCCAGCTGCTGAACTTTAAGCCCATTCAGTAAAATTAAAGTACTCAGTGTATGTATAAAATGAGTGGTCTGAAGCTGAACGTGACACCCCAAATTAAGGCATTTTACACAGAATCCAAGATGGGATGGAAAATGGAAAGGATGGTGAGCACAGTTAAGGTGTCCTGGTTATGGGAAGCACAGTTTGCAGTGAGCTTGATTGTCAGGTTTGAGGTTTTATTCAGTAATGTCACAGTAACTTTGCTCCTTGGGATAAAAATATTCAGACTAGTTTTTAGTCTGGAATGCTTTGAGATCTCACAGTGAGAAACCTGTTCACCAGCACTGCTTCAAGGAATCCAACTGAACTCCTACAGAACATTTCTGGATATAGCTTGCAAGAGAGATGATGTTGCTGTGTCTTTGCCAGGCCAGGTGCTGAGAACAGCTGGAGTGAAGAATGTGTTGGACTCCTTATTACTGGTCCTAAGTGCTTTTGTATTGTCCAGCAGACAGAGTACATAGTTCAGAGGATTGTTTGTTTCAAGTGATTGGAACATTTCAAGGATGTCAGTCATTTGAGACTGATGTGTTTCTGATGAACTTACCTTCTCAGCAGCATCTCACACAATGCTCCAAAACTCTTTACATAAAAGAGGTTAGAAACTGTTCACTTCTGAGTAAGTAACAATTAACCTTTCTGGGGTGGACAGGGAGGCTACTTTTCAATATGTCAGAATTTAAATTTTCCAAATTAGTCTGTAAACTTGATGGAGCATCACTCAACTAATAAATGCCTTTTTTAGCTGGTAGAGTTTTAATGTATAAACTTACCCTTTTCCTGTTCTAATTTGTCATGCAAAACCCTAAGTCTGTAAAATATTAATTTATTAACTGATGGAAATATTGATTCTTCTCATTTGTATTTTTTGTTAGTATATGTGTCTTTGGAACCTGGTTTGGGGCTTTATGTTCCGTTACATCTGCTATCCTGCTCATCTAAACACTTTCTGTTTCCTTTCTCATGCTTTGTTGATATCTCCTGGTCCTGTATGACAGTAGATTTGAGCACAGACAGAAAGGTTGTTTAGAGCTGCTCTCCATCTGTTTTTGTTGGCGTTCAGACTGTCTCGCAATAAAGAACCTAACTTCCTCTAAAAGTGGAGCAGGCAGGAGCATGTGACCTGTCAGGCAGTGTACTCTGATTCACAATTGAAGGATTGCTTGGAAAATGGAAACTTGGATGTCAAGGTGAGCTTTGCTTTCTGTGCTGCCAGTTCACAGAGTGACTGTGGGCTCGCTGAACGGCCTGAGCCTGGCAGCTGGAGAGTCCCTCCCTGCAGGCTGCTCAGGGGCAGATCAGTTAATGCTTAGTTGGATGGGTAGAGAAAGATGAGAGGTAGTGTTTCATTTTGTACGTGGTCTTCTTCATAGCCCAAGAAAAAAAACCCACATTTTTTCCTTGACTTAGTGCACATCTAGAAATGTGTGGTAGCTAAAGCTAGTCTGGGATAGTGTCAGATTTCTAGTAAACTTATGCACTGCAGTTAAAGGAATAGGGCTTCTGTTAGTCTGTTACTGTAAAATACTTAAATGTTTAGAAAGTGCATGTTAGAGGAACTTAAACCTTTGATGAAAGATCCATTCAAGGTTCTTTTAATTTATTCCTCTCCTAGGAACTGAGCTGTATCCAGATGCTTCTACAGGGAATCTGAAAAGGCTTTAAACTTTTAGTCTTTAGAAAGACGTCTTATGTAAGGAAAACTGGAAAGTTTAGCACTTGCAGGACACCAGGAGGCTTCCCCAGTGCCTCGAAAACTGATGTCTTCTGATTAAGTTGATGTGGACTGTGGTGCTTTTTCCAGTTTCGGTTCCTTGATTGAGCCATGGTGCAGGTAGACTGCAGGAAGACAGTACTTTATGGAGAACAAGCCTCTCTTCTGCTTGAAGCAGATTTGCTTTAAAATATTTGTGGAATTCAACACTGCAGTTGTTCCTTTCCTGGTTGTGCAGGACCTACAAGCTCTGTTGTATCTAATAGTAGATTGCTAGATCAGCTCAGGCTTTATTAGCTGAACTTGTTTCTTCCCTCTTATACCTCATGTTAAGTTTCTCTGGTGACAAGAAGAGTAGGGCTCAGTCATCCTTGTACTGTCTTAGCAGTGTCAAAGGAGGAGAAGGAGCTCTGAAAAGTATTCAGCACATGAGAGCTGTGTAGGTATAATCACCTGGAATTCAGCAGATGCTTTTTGTCAAAGAAAAAGCCCAATCCTGTCACAGTATTTTCTGTGCGTATTTTACACTTTTATAGACACATTAAGTGCTTTGACTTGGAATTCACAGGCAAATCAGCTGAAGCTGGAGAGAGCGCATAAACCAGCTCACCTTAATCTCTGTGCTTTCTGTACCATCATACACTGTCAGTTTTGAGCAGAGAAAAATATTCCCCAAAGGTAAAGATACTACATCTGAAAACAGAGTTCTGACTTTTAAAATGATATAATTGTTATTTTATTCTGATTTTAACATTGGATATTTTTGCACAGACTGTTTTTGAGCTCCAGTGTCTCAGCTTTAGAAGTCCTGATGAAAGTTTTGTCTTGCTTTTCTCCTTTTTCTCCAGAAGGAGAATGCATAGCAAGCAGTAGCTCAGTAATATATTGCAATTTTTTTATTTAGGTACTTATTTTGAGGGGAGGAATGTTTCTTTATATATAGAAACTCAGTGGTACACCAGGAAGCATATCTGTGATGAGTGAGCCTCTGCAACAGCATTTGTCCTGTGAGACCTGTGAAATGTATTGGTGAAGATAGACAAGAGTAGTAGCCTCAGTTTTCACTCATCTCGAAAAGTGAAAGGCTGAATTTTAAAACCAGTGGTAAAAGTACCCCTTGTTTTCTCTTTAGTGACTGTCTTCAGATTTAGAAGTCGTGAAATTAGGAAAATTTGTAAAAAAATTATTGTTTTGTCTTTCATTTATTCTTAGGGAGTGAATTTAATAATTGACAGAAGGGTTCAGAAATGGGTTTTGGGAAGATGAGGTTGGAGATGAACAGTACACAGTTGGTTTTGAAATGCTTCTGTGACAAGTACTTGTTGTCATGCTGTAGTGTCAGCTTGTATGTTGTCTTTGAAGAAAGAAAGAGTTGGTGAGGTGTCACATCAGGAGTCCTGTTCCAAATCCTGCTATTTGTTTCTTTCAATAATTGGAAAAAAAATTCCTTCCTAATACTGCCTCACCAGTATTTACTCTATTTAAAGAACTGTCATGTGTTCTTTAAATTTAAACTTCTTGCAGTTTTTCTGGAACGTGTCTGTTCTGCTGATTAGGTGAGGATCACTGAGCACACTCCTTAAGCTCTGAAGGAGAAGCTTAAATCTCCTGGGAAGGGTGCCCACCTGGTGATATTCACCAAGATCTTCTCTGCCAGAGGATTGCTAGCCAAATAGATTTGGCAAAAAGAACTGAATCAGAGAAACTATCAATACAGGTACTGACAAGGTAGCAGCAGCTTGCTGGTCTTATTTTTCCTCATATTTTGTGTGAATGTTTTTGCAGAGATGGGCTATATTGATTAGGTGCATAGCTCAGGAAAGAGCATGGCTTCAACTTTGTTCCTTCTTCATAAGGAAAACTTTGAAGAATTGCCCAGAACTGCAATTTTTGGAAGTGTGTAGTGAAGTTTGTGTTGCTGAAGTCTGGATTTGAATGGTCTTGATTGAGGCAGCATATCTGAAAAACCTTTGTGTCTGTCATGATTCTGCATGAATTCTCTCTGCATCAGTGAAGGAAAAAAAGGAATGAAAAATATGCAGAAATCTGCGGGTTTCACACTTGAGTCTGGGAAGGGAGAGTCTGAGAGCCCAGAGTGGCTTCACTGTTTACATGAACCACAATTCAAGAACCATGTGTTCAGTCCTGGAGAATGGGGTTTTTTTTTCCTGTTTTCTCCTGCTCCCCAGTCTTTTGCAGGCATTCCTCTCAACTGAGTATTGTTGTATGTTCTGAATATCTGAATAATGCTGACTGGGAGAGGATCAGAGGGTGTCTGTGCTTTGCTAGATGTCAAGTTATGTTTCAGTGGAGGCTTCTGTGTTGGGAGCTGAATGCAGAATAATAAAAACAGTGTACAGAAGTGACCATGAGTGCTGTAGCATGCCTAAATGTAAAACACTGAGTAAAAAAGAGTGAATTCCTACTGATGTAGATCAGTTAAAAACAGAGAATTATGAGGGGAGCAAAATGTTCTTGCTGTTGATCTCTCACCTAGGAAGGTGTCATCTGGCAGCTGGTCATAGCAAGAACATTTTTACATTCCTGCACAGCTTTATTCTAGCCTAGTTGGCAAGAAGAATCTGATTTTTTTTTTTTTTTCTCCAGGGTGTTTCTTTTCCTCCCCTCCCCCCTCCCTTTGCCTTTTATGTAATGAGATGCTTTTGCCATGCTATGAATGAGCTGCAAAGTAATTGAAAAAGGAGTTTCCTGAAACGGGCAGGTTGGTTCTGGCAGCGGAGGTTTCTTTGTTGCTCGTTTTGGAGCTGTATTTCTGGTTTTTCATTGTGTGCTTTTTGTAGCTTCAGGTCCAGTGTCATCGATATGATCGAGGGCCAGTGTTCAAGAAGAGAGTACAGCTTTCAAGCTGGTGGTCCTCTAGCCTTGGGGAGAGGACAGAAATGTAGGATTCTAGTAGACTGGTGTTTGCTTTCCTTTCTCCAAGTGGTCCCTCCCCAAATTAAAGGAATGGTGATACCCTGTAAGTATGGGGTCCCACTTAGGGTTCATTGCAGGCAGTCACTATGCCTGCAGACTTATCTGTGGTAACTAAACTTGTGGCCTGCTCTTCAACCCACCCACACTGTGGTTTGGAGCCATCCTTTTTCAACTAGTATGTTTGTGCCTCACTTTATTTTTTTTTGGCGTGAAATAAGTAATAACTCCTTAAGTGGAGAGATTTAGCAAAAGTACTAACGTGTGTCATACTTCAGGTCTTTTTACTACTTTTTAGTTTATGAATTAGCAAGTTAAAAACGTGCATTTTTGTTATTTGTATTCTAGTTGGCCTGTAGTATAATTCTGATCTTATTTACAGGAGGAAGGTCTGTGTTGCAAGTCCTAAATTACACAGAAGAAATGCTAAAATGGCTTCTAGAGTGAGAAGGCCTGTCAAATTTATGTAGCAGTTGCCACTTAGCTGTATTTAAATATTAGGAAAATGGGTGAAATGCTGAAATGATACAGGTTATTGCTGGCAGAGTTCTGACATGGTTATTCCTTTAAATGGGTGTGGCAAAAATTTTAAAAAATTGTTTGTGTACTGATAAGCAGGCTGGTGCTGAAAGGAAAGGCACACTGCTAAAAGTAGGCTGCAGCCCATAAATGGTTATTTTTCCATATTCCTATTAGATGTGGCCTTTGAAATTTCTCTGCAGAGTACGTTTTTCAGAGCAGTTCTTAAAATGGAGAGGTTTCAAGTGTTCTTTAGCATGAGAAATTGCAGTAGTCCGTTATCTACTGACTTCTGACTCAGCTTAGTTCACTGAGGTGCGTTAGTTACTCATTCAGCAGTCACTTGTCCTGCACTGTTCAACACAGAACATGAAACTTACTGTGAAGGATCAGTTTGTTGAATTCTTAATAAATGCAGACCAGAATTAGTTGAAACACTGTGGCACCTGAACCTGTTGATGTCTTGAACTGATTTTTATCTCCACTGCAGGATGTCCATGCATCTAGCTAGAAAATATTGAGCCACTCACATCTTTTTCAAATCGCAGTAAAGACTCAGTCATGTAATTTGTGTGTCTTCCCTGCCTTAATTTCTCTGATTTTTTTGATAGACTGTGCTCCTCAGAGATGTGAACAGACTGGAGATTATGTACCTGTATGCAGTGGTTTGAGGACATTTTAAAAATATACTAGTTAAAAGGTATTGATACATAGAATAGGGACTCCATTTGAACTGTAGGATATGAGTTATAGAGAAACTCACTGTCATGGGAAATTTCTCTTTGTTTCCTTTCCTCAACGCAGAGTACTCCTTATAAATAATTGGTGTAAATTTTTTTAATTGCCTTCTGTCAAAGAGCTAATCTTTGAGGCATATGGTATTAGGGTTTTTTTATTTTTTGCTAAGCTGCTTTAAGTTGTGTGAAAGAAAAGCTAAGAATAGAGGAAGTGAGTTCAGTGGTTTCCATTTTCAGCATACGTACAATTGACAGCTTGCATCTGCCACAGGTCAGAGAGGGTTTGAATATGAAGGTAATTCTTTCTTTAAAAATCTGACAGTAGTTGGATTTGAATGCTGATTTTACAGTTTTGATAGTCATACAAATTTTCAAGCAGCTTGCCTTATGGCTAACTTGATGAAAACAAAGCCACATACATTTTTGCTTGCTGTTTTTGCCTTTGTATGAAGTTCCCTGGGTTCTCACTAAAAATGGCAATGAGTCTTGGCCTTGTCAGATAAGAGAGATGTACCATAAAGGGTGTAATGGAGGTCAGGTCCCATTTAAGGACAGCAAAACCCACATCTAGTTTTTATTACCCACCAAGTAGAAAAACTTTTAGATAATGTAAAAATTTTATAAAATTGTTCTCTTGTAAAATAATATTTTCTGCATATGTATCATACAGTTCCAGTAAATATAATCAAATCCTGATATCTTAGTTTTGAACAGGACTGTAGGGCAGCATCAGTTTATTTACATGCCAAAATAGCTGGAAAAAAAGTGTATATGTTCAAGATGGAGGAAAAAGAGATGTCTGCAGGTTCCACCCTTTTCTTGAATGTCAGCAGGTTCATTTTTTCTTTGTAAGTAATAATAGATCTGCACCTGTGCCTTCATTAACTTCAAACTATTTAAATTTTCATGTAGACACACACACATGCCTATGGCACTGTTTCTGTGAGTAACTTGCCTTATGCAGGTAAAATATGAAAATATATATAATTTATGTGAATAAATATTGTTATATGTTTTAATATGCGTTGTGTATAATTAGTGTAGATATATTTATATAAAACATCTGAAAGTACATGCAGATAGTGTATGGGAAGAGATAAAGAAGAATATATCTGTTGATTAAGACATTACTCTTAGGAAGTACTGTAGCCTATCAGGTTTGTCAATCTTACTCCCTCTTAATTTTATTTTTGAAGGGGTATGAACAGAAGAAAAATTTAAGAGGGACTTTATTATCCAAGAATAGGTAATGCCTGCAAATGGAATTGCTTGAAATGAGAGTCTTTTAAGCACAGGTAATTCTGATGGCTTCCCAAGATACCAGGACCTTTAGGCTGCCATTGTAGTGGGTGCTTGAAAAACATGAGAAAACTCTTTATGGGCTTCTCTTACCAACCTTTTATAAAATCCTTTGAACTGATTATTATATCTTTATTTAATGTATGTTTGTGTAATGTAGGTGTAAGTGTAGGTGAGCTGCTCTGTAGCAGTGCTACAATTCTAAGGGAACTTCTGTTCCAGATAAAGCCTGGGAGATGCTTCAAAGTCCACATGGTGTAGTAGCATTTCTCAGTCAGGTTTTAGAAATACTGCTAAGACAAGAGGATGTACGTTCTCACACTGACAGACTACTTAAAAGAAATCTTACAAGACGGTTAGAATATAGTTGCTTTAGGAATTCTGGAGGATGTTAGATGCTTGATTTTGTTAGAATCAAAGCATTGGTTCAGTCTGTGTCCAAGATTCTTTGAAGTTTTGTTTTTTCATTCAGTTGTATTCAGTACCTTTGGATGAAATTCAGTAATGAGCATTTGCAGAAGATCTGTCTCTGTAAAGGAGCTGCCCTGCACTGACAGATTCGGACACAGCGTGACATCCTTTTCTTCTGATTTGGTCTATGTCATTAGATTTCTGTATAGTCTTGGAAGTTGCATATTCAGTATGTTTTAAGTTTGTTTTAAAGGAAGAATTCAGAATTTGAAGAACAGGTACGTGACAAGGTCAGAGGTGAAAAGGTGAGTCAGCAAGTCAGTCTTGTAGCAGAACAAAGCCAGGACATTTCTTCAGAAACATGTGTTCATTGGAATCAAAGGAAAGAGGTTATATAAGCCAGACTGGCAGAATGCTTGACACAACAACTGGCAAAAATTATGTTTAAAAAAAAACCAACTCTGCTGGCAAAAATGATGCTGTAGTGTTTTTTATTTGGAGCTTCTGAGCTGGTGGTCAAACTGGTAGACCTCCTGAGGTCTTTTTGGAGCCAGATTGTGTGACTTTTTGTGTGAGCATACAGATGTGTATCAGCACATACAGTGGTGACACAAGGATGAATAAGAGAGGAGGAGAGATTTCCTGAAGGCCCCAGGCTGTGTGGTTGTGCGGGCTGGTGGAATGGTGCACTTGGAGAGGGTGCAGAGGGCTTGTGTTGTCACGCTCCTGCTGGTGCTCTTAGTCACACCGGCAGGGCTGGAGCTGGCATGTGAATGTGCCTGTGCTTGCCGTACTTGTTGCTGCTTTTGTCTGTGGAACTGGGCTTAGGGAGGGAAAGAGCAAGGCATTCTCTGCCTGAATTGCCCACTTACAGGTGTTATCTTTGGAGAGGTGATGATGGAGTCCATATGCTGTCTATTGTGTTGTTACCAGCTGCTCAACAGACATGGCTTCCCATGGAAACCAGTATTTATTTAAAAAAAAGAATACCAGTTACTCATACAGGCATCTTTCAATGCTTTTTTCCATTTCAGTGAAAGATCTGTGAAACAACAAGAAATAACAATGGATGGTTTTGCTCAGGAGTGTTAATAGTGTTAAAAATAATAATTTTTACCGTATTAGAAGTTTATCTGCCAGCTGTGTTGCAGAAATTTACTGGTATGTGTTGAGGGTGTGTATACACACATATTACACTTCTATTTATGTAAAATATATCTCCATCCTTTTCTGTACATTTGCTTATGGACCAGTCTTTTAAAGTTTTGTTTTGTTTTCATTACTTACAGAAAAATATTCCCATAGAACAGTAGGCTCAAAGACAAGGAAATTAGGAAAGGTAAAAGCAAATCTGTTACAAAATGCAGTCTTTGTTCTCAGGCCGTGTTTTAAGTTATGTAGTGTTAGAAGTTTGAAGTCTTACCAAAGGACATTATCTCAATATTAGCTGTAGCTGGTCGGGAATATTTGTCCTTATCCTGAAGTGTCCTACAGTCCCTTGTCAGCCTCGGTGAGTAACAGAAGCTGCAAAGCTGACTTTGCTAGCTGTGAGAGGATTTTCTGAGAATAGAAAGATGTGACTGTTTCCTCAAGTAGTGCTGCACAGTTTGTTCTCCTCTGATGCCCCTCTGTTCCACCTCCTCCTCCCAGGGATGTACATGGAGTTCTGCAGCACTGGGAAGTCCAGCCGTGACTGATCTCTCTCTGTACTCCAGCACTCACACATACTGGCATCAGGAGTTGTTGGAAGATAAAATAGCCTTTAAAGCTCTGATTCACCTGAAGTAGCTTGGGGGAGAGAATTTGTAGGCCTGGTTTGTTCTGTTGATGGTGGTTAAGTGGGTGGACAGGATTGAGTGATGTGCTTTTCTGCTGAGGAGCCCAGAGGAGTTCTCTGCTTAAGGTTTCTCCCCCAGCAAAATCCAGGTGTTGCCCTTTGAGGTGATCAGACATTGTGAAAGGCTGGATTAGCCGAGAATGTCTCTGATTAATTGCTTTTCTTTTATCTGACTGTAAGTGTTTAACAGGTTTCATCTCAAATCAACAATACCTGTTAGTATTAATGACTCCTCAAATCCCAGGTTCCAAGTATCTTAAATTATAGCTAGTTTTTGTGCAGATGAGTATTTAAGCATCAATGAAAAGTTTTGCCAGTCATCTTTCTTAACTGGTTTCTTGAAAGTGTGTCTCTCTGTTTATTGTAAATGGAGAACTATCAGTTAATTATTCCTTATTGTAACTAATGCAGTTGAGAAACAATTCCTGGCTAGAGGATGGTTTGACATCTTACCTGGCAGCAGGGAAAGGCTGGGTGGCAGTCGCTGCTGCTTTTGCCACACATGTCCCTACAATAATTTTTTGGAGAACCCCTGGAAATAGATTTTAAATTTAGATTTTTAAAGAAAATGTTTTTTAGTCTTAGTGGTGAAATGATGGCAGGAGCTGGTGCAGTAGTGTATGGCAGTGTGTCTGTCTTTGAACAGTCTGAATATTTACTGGTGTTCTGGGGCCATTTTAACTAAAAACTTTATGAGCACCTGAAGTATTCAGTCATTTTCTTTCCTAATATAACAATATTAGTTCTCCCAGGTTTCAGACCAAATAGGTCAGGTTGTTTGTTGGTTTGGTTTTTTTTCATTTCATTTCATTGTGTATTTATTCATCTTTTAGGTCTTTCACTGTCTCTCTTTTTTTTTCACAGTAAAGATTTTCTTGTGAATTTGCAAGAACCCCAATGTTTTTTTCTGGAGTTTCATGTTGATACTTGACTGTTTGTGTAGGGTAATCTGTTCTTTAGCTTAAATGTCTGCTTTCACCAAACCTGCCACTTCTTTTGCTGGTTCTGAGTTTTGGAATGTGAGAAAGATGCACAGAAAGGCATCTTTTCCATATTTTCAAAAATTTTTACTGAATCAGAGGGCTTTTTTCAGGCAGGGATGTTTCTTTATACAGCACTGATTTGTGCAGTCACTCGCCCAGTTCTGATAGCAGTAAGGTGTTTAATTCTGTTGCTCTGCAAAGCATGGATTGTTCTGTTCTTTTGGTGTGTCTGTCTGATCACTTCAAAACATTTCTCTGTAAACTTTTGTACTCTGGTCTGAAGTTCTATGTTCTGAAACTGTGAAGTGTGTGATCCATGTCCATCAAGAGCCAGTGTTCTGATGTTTGGATATTCAAGGTTCTCTAAGCAGCCACATGGCATGCTTTATGTTGAAGGGAAATAGAGAATTTGCTTCCTTTTTGTTGCCCTCCCCGACTACTTGAGTGAAGCTAAGAAATTTAAAATATTTGTATAATAACCAGTCTAGTGAATTGAAGAGTAGTTACTCAGAGACTGGAAACCAGCAGTGTCCTCAGCAGTGCTCTGCTCCCCTCTGTAAGGCACGTGTGGTGATACCAGCCAGTTGTGATCAGTGCTGTGGGTTCAGTACTCCACAGCAGCTTCTCCTTCCTTTACTGAACACCTCTGAGTCCCTTTGGCTCATCTTGCTGTCAGCACTTCTAACTGATGGTTTGCCTGCTCTGGGACTGTGGCAGTCGTGCCATCCTGTCCAAGCACCCCTGACTGCGTTAGGGGACAGGGAGCTGTGCCTGCCCCGGGCCCTTGGCATAAGAGAGTTGTTATGTGAGGAGGTGAAATGAGGTTTGTACCTGACTCCCCCCCTGGTAAGGCTCACTTACCTTTGACAGAATTGCATAATGTATGTTCTGTAACTAATAGCTGAATTAGAAGTTGGTGTGTAGGAAATAAATTTACCACCCTGATGCCACCCTTCTGGTGATGATAAATCTGGATGACACACTTCTTGGGAAGTAATGAGGGCTAATAACTTGGAAGTTTGGAAGTAAATTAGGCAACTTGTGTCTTTTTTCCCTTTTTTATTTTTTTATTTTTCTTTTTTCTAGAACCACAGAGCAGACCCAGAAGAACTATTCACAAAATTGGAACGCATTGGGAAGGGCTCCTTTGGTGAGGTCTTCAAAGGAATTGATAATCGGACACAGCAAGTGGTTGCCATAAAAATCATAGACCTTGAGGAAGCAGAAGATGAAATAGAAGATATACAGCAAGAGATAACTGTTTTAAGTCAGTGTGATAGTCCTTATGTAACAAAATACTATGGATCATATTTAAAGGTAACGTATAATATTGCACAAAGATTTGCTACAATGCTGCTAGGAAAATCATCTAAAATTAAGGAAGATTTATCGTGCCAACTTGGCATTTTTAGTAGGTTTTTATTTTTCTCTGAACAGAGTTTTTCACTTCATTTTTCTCTTTTGCTGCTTGCTCTTGGGGCTGGAATTTGCACCAAATGGCTACAGAATGGACCGAGTTGATAAAGGATTCTTTTTGCCATTGCTTTTGAACCTTGGTTTTCTCTCTTCTCTCCACAATACCTAGCATAATTTTATGGCCTTTCTGAGCAAAAAGGTTTTAGTTATATAGTTACCTTTATAGAAACAAAAGCTGTTCCTGGTGTGGAAAGAAACCCCTCACCATGTAAAATGTGTTGGCAGTTATGCAGCTTAGTAGGCCTGAGACAAAGTAACACTGACATCAGCAGAGGTCTGTAACCACTGTGTGAAATGTTATCTAAGGCATAATTTAACAAACAAAAATGAAAACCTACAGAAAACCAAAATGTTGAGTAAAACTTTTCACCTTAAATAATGCTTTAATGTTTTGCACTGCTGACATATTTTAGGTGGCTTTTAAAAAATTCCTGAAACCATTTAACATAAGCTAAAGTTTTAGTGATAGTTCTAAGTATATTAAATATCTGGGAGGGATTATTTGCTTTTGTTTGGGGTTTTTGTTGGTTTTGGTTTGTCTGCTTCAGTTTGGGAGGTTTCTCTGGTTGGTTTTGGTTTTTCGTGCTTGGTCTCCCTCTCAGCATTTCTGCTTTCTTTAAGATGTAGTGGGGTTTTCTACATTTTAAGGACAGATTTCTGATAAGTGTTCTCTGTGTCACACTTGTGCTGTATCTTTCAGTGGTACTTAAAAGTATTAGCAGAATTTATTTAGTAATATTCTTTGTAGATTTTGCTTTTTTCCATTGAAATTGCAAAAGTAGTCAATTTTTAATATTTTAATAGTAAGTGGGCAAGTTATTTTCCAATATTTCTGGCATATTTACTACACTCCCACTATTAACTTCTCGTTTTGTAAGACAGCTGTAGTGGCTTTGCTATTTACTGTGAGTTCTTCACACCCAAGTAAATACACAAATTGCCATTGATAACCCATTTTTGCTTCTCTTTATTGGGCTCAATCAGTGGGATTTTTGTTTTGTTTGTTGTAATAATAAATATCTGAGAAGTAGGATTTACTTTGCACCATCACAGTGTATTAGAACACGCAGGTTTGTCTCAAGATAACTTTGGACTCCACTAGGAAGGTTCTGCTGGAGCAGTGCACAAATGGTACTGCAGATCCAGACATGGTTGGTCTTTTTTACATTCCTTCATTTTCTGTCATGAGCTAAGTCCTATTCTATTCTGCTGAATATCCATCATTTCAGCTTTGTGCTGCAAAAGCCCAGTTGCTTGCCCTGAAGTACAAACAGGTCAAAGTAAATCGTGGAAAGTGTTTTTACTTGGAAGTGTTTTTGCTTGGAAAAGCGTTTTGTGAAATCTCAGAACTAAACAGTGATTTCAGCAGCTGTAAATGGAGGAATTTAACTTTGATTGGGTGGGGATTTGTTTTGTTTGTTCTTTGTTTTTTCGGAGGTGGGAGTGGAAAAAGCTTTATAAGTTATGGATTGAATAGGGAAAGAAAATAGTCTTTTCATTATTTACAGCAATATAGGTGTGGAAAGTAAAGTCTAGTTATTCTATCAGTGCTATATAACTATTAAATTATGCTTAGGGGCTTTTTTATTTTTAAAAATTCTTGGGAAATGTAGGATCTTTTCAATGCTGCAGTACTCGCCTCACCACTGTGTGAGTTCTTTCCATTTCTGCTCTAAATGGATAAATTCTGAAAGGTTAACTCTGGTCTCTTGTTTACTTTTCACACTTGCAAAGTTTTTGGGGAAGGAAAATTTCTGTGATGGAGTTTGGGGAGATGTTTGTGGAATATTGGTTACTTGCCCATTCCTTTAAGAAGTTTCTCTTAAAAACCAACCCAACAAACAAACCTTGAAAGTTCTTCACAGGAATGTTTTCCATCCCAGAGTAGCATGATAGGTAATTCTTCTGCTTGCTATTCCCCAAATAAATGAATAAAAATGTCCCCAGATAAATGAGTACCTTTAATTCTGTAATTAAAAATAAATAACGCTGTTTTTAAGTAGTATCTTCTATCTAAATTATTCTTAGACTAGATTAATCCCTGGTTGCTAGTTCAAGATCATTCGGCTGGAGACTCCTTAGGGGAAAGAGGCTATTGGCTTTGTTGAGTGTGCAAAGAACCTTTTATTCTGCCTTTTCATTTTAGTAATAGCTGGTATTGTGAGAGTTGTGTCTGTCTACTTCTGTTTGTTTGTTAGTTTTTTATTTAATTGCTCTAGCTGTTAACTTTTTATTAGCTATTTCTTTGAGAGTGGCTGTCAGCCTAATTGTTAAACTGTGTAGTACTTCATTCAGGATTTTATTTTTCTATACACTGTAAGTGTCTCATTGAAACAATGAAATGGGTGCAATTGTGTACCAGATGACTGTATAATTAAAGGTTAAAGAATATTGAGGTTAAATTCTGAAAAATAAGACATCTTATTTCTTACAAAGCCAAGTCCTAGGCTGCAGAGATCAGAAACAGTTTGCCATGGATATAACTGGTGTGAAGTTCACATTCACAGTGGTCCCATATGTTTATTCTTGGATACTTAAATTTATATATAAAAGTCACTGAAAAATTCCTAGAAATACTTTTTAAGATAGCAGTTAAAAAGAGCATAAGCATAAGGTAAATAAAAGGTATTTCAAAATTTAAGATACTTTTGTTTTTTCCTTTGCCTGTTTATTTACAGGCAAATTAAGTAGTTGAGCCAGTGTGCTGTGTTTCAGATCATGATTTATAGACTAGAAATAGTTTACTAAAGTCTGTTAATCATACACATAGTTCTCTCTGAACCTGCAGAAGTGCCATTAGAAATGTTTATAGTTTCACACTGTTCAGAGACATAGTATTGACCAGAGCAAACCCTCAGTGCAAAGGCATTCAGGTTGCCTACAGCACTTACTGATACTTCTCTAGTTCAGTAATTTAGATCTGTCTTAAATCTTTAAGTTTTATAATTTTTACTTTGGAGAAATCAAAGCAGCTGAGACCATGTGTTGGCTTCAAGTTTATCATGTAAACCTCACTTCATTCAGTTGAACTGTAATGGAACATCTTCTGTTGTAACTTACTCTTCTAAAATCAATTTTAAGTAAGCTTTGAGTAAGCAGATTGCTCCTGTCATCATTTTGTAGTTCTTGAGTTTTCCCTCTGGCCAGATAGCTGATAGCTAAAAGTGGTTACAACTAAAACACGGAAGAAGAGATGTAATTGTGAGGGTATTCTAATTGCAAACATTTCAGATGATAGATTTTTACTTTTTTACAGTCTGTTCTACATATTCTGTCTCTTGACAGTTTCTTTGCACTTCAGGATGCAGAGGCAGCCTTGTGGCTGATGGAGATGGAGTGGCCCAGTCCCAGGAGCCTGGGGCTTGCCAGCTGCATGCAGGCCCTTCCAGATGCCCCTGCTGCTGAAAGGCAGAAGGGAAGAGTGTCTTTATTTCAATTACTTGACTTACTAACTTGTGACATTCTGCAGCCTAGCTGTACAGAAAATATCGCTTGTAAATGTGAATTTAAAAGTATGGGAAGTCCCTTAATAGTTTTCCTAGCAGTGCAATGTTACTTGTCTGTTATCAGGTGTTTTAGTCTTGAAAAACCTTATCATTGGTACAAGATGTCAGGGTATGCTTCCCTGAGGTTCTTGTGATAAAGTTGATGCCAGTTTTCAGTTATTGTGACACAAAAAGGTACAAAAGCCCCCTATCATGGTAGTGTGGGATATCTTGAAGTTCAGATGGGAGTTTCCCATTGAAATAACCTTAAGGCTTAGGTATTAATAATTTTTTCCTAAATTTCCATTGGGTGTCTGGCAAGATCAGTAGTGTCTTCTAAACATACTGGTAGGTGATGTGCAAGCATATATACAGCCAAAGAATGCACCTTAATAAACACATTTGTGTACAATAATAAAATGTTTTACCTCTATATCATGACTCTCACTGATGTGTGTAGAATCATATAAGCTTCAGCTGTACTGCAACTTTTGTGGCTGTAAGATAATCTAAGTCCTGATGGAGGTATTTGTAGGTATTTGTAGATATTTCATATTTGTAGACGGTCAGGATCTAAATCAGCCTCTATTGCACTTGGATTGCAATTAACATCTCAATAAATAAACCATTGGATGTGGAGGATCCCCTAGAAAAGTCAGGTTAGATAGCTGAGTGTTTTCCTCCAGCTTAATGGCTTGTCAAAATGCATTACACCCCTACCAGTCCAGGCAAGAAAAAGATTAAAAGTATTAAAAGTTACCATAGTTCTGGCATGTTCTGGTTACACAAATTTGAAAAGTGCACTTAATGAAGTGCTTCAGCTGGACTTTCCAACAGTACCATAGAAATAAATCTCTTGATGACTGGAATTCCATTACTGTTTTCCTTACTTGTGCCATTTAGACCAAGGTTTTCAGTATGCAGGCTTGTAACTGTTACAGCCACCTGAGCTTGCTCTTTTCTTTTGCAGTTAAAACAAACCTGAAGTTATTCTCAGCTTTTCAGATTTGAGTATGGAGAAATCTTACAGAACCATCCAGAGATTTCCCTCAGAATTGTGCAGCACTTTGAGATAATCTGAAGATACTGTTCTGCCCTGTCTGTTTATACTTGGCTGACAGAAGATAGCTAGGAAAAAGGTTGTTCATGCCTGGCTAGAAAATATCCACACCCGATTACAGGGGATAGTAGCAATTTCTTTGAGATATTGTTTGAGAAACAGTACTTACTCATTTTCACCCTGTACTGTTTTCAAGTAATAGTCAAATCCTCCAGACATGTCTGGTAACCACAATGTTTGCCTTGAACAGGAGTTCCTTGCAGGTCTTCTGAGCTGACAAAGTTGGGCTTTATAAAAACTGCTAAAATTAGCCAGCCCTTCCCTGCTGAGATCATAATATTGGAATAGACTCTCATAAATGGTGTGGTTTTTAAGTTCAGTATAAGTCTAATAGAGCACACTTTGTTAGGATGGTTGGATGTGGTGCTTTCAGAAACTGCACCTTTATTTGCTTGCTGAGTTTTCTTTAGATTTCCATCCCTGGACAGGCCATAGGGTGGGAAAGTATACAATGGAGAATGCAAGAGGCTTTAAAGAGTTCTGCCCTAAGTTTGTGCTCTGTAATGAGGAACTAGCACTGGTAAATATTTGCTGGAAACTTAAACAGTGTGTGTGGTACTACACCAGCTGTGGTTCAGTTGAGTATTTTTAATACTGGGTTTTATTTAAAATAAATATATTTATTCATGGAGTTTTCTAGAGTAGTACCACAGAGATTCATATTTGAGTTTTGTCTTTGGAGGGGAATCTGGCAAGCAAGTAGTCTGTAGATTTCCTACCAAGTATTTCCAGGTTTTTTTCTATGAACCAGCCACCTTTTGCAGTGACAAACTGAGGACAGAGTCAGCACCTAGAGATCAGTGTTAGAATAATTGGTTAGTTCTATTATTGTCAAATTATTTGTCAATAATTTGTCTAGAGGTTGAGACACCTCCACAGAGGAAGTGAGGAAACTCACATATCCTCAAGGTCCATTTTAAATAATTATTTGTATTTAATTAAAACTTAAACCACTGCCTAATCACTTTTTTCCCTCTAAGTTCTTTTCTTTTAAGTGAAATCATTTGAAATACTATTTAGCAGAAATTTGTTAGTAGTGATGTTTTTCCATTGTTTTTTTAAATACAGAAGTCAAACCTATTAATTAATATTTTAGACTTCACAGGAGCTGTGTGATCATTCTACAAGAAGTAATTGCCTAAAACTTGGTGATTAATGAGACTCTCTATTTGCCTTTTCCTAGGAATGTGCTGGTAGACTATTGAAATATATATAATTTTTTTATGGCAGCCTTGGACTTTTGACAGCTCATGCCTTCCTTTACAGGGCACAAAACTATGGATAATAATGGAATACTTGGGTGGAGGGTCAGCTTTGGATCTTGTAAGTACATGATTTTTTTTTTTTTGCATTATATGCATCAGTGAATTTTATTTCATTGTGTTTTTATATCACTTTATAAAAATAAATACCTGGAGGCAGCTGATACTACAGCACTGCTATGTGGTAATGCTCCTAAAAGTGTGAATTTGAATGGTAGTTCTGTCACATTGAATTCATGGTAATTTTTCTAATTTACTCTTTGTCTCTAAGCATTAGGAAGCATCCATTTGTTCTCAGTCAAATGAAGCAGTGGGTTTTTTTAGTTTGAGAAGTCCTTTTCTTGCTCTGTGTTTGATGGAGTTTTGGGTTTGGGGTCCTCTGTCCATCACTTCCCACCTCCTCCAAGTAGAATTCATTACACTTCAGTAAAAAATGTTTCCTTTAGGTTTGGATCTCAGGAATGAATGAGGAGTGTGTCGACAGACAGTTAATTTTAGCTGGTTAAAAGGTGTTGGGTTTTCCATGTTCAGGTATTTTCAGTTAAGCATGAAAGTGCCTTTTACTTCAGATAGTGTGGCATTCATGGAGGGTGTAGCCTGGAGAGTGCACAAGCACAGTCCACTGAGTGTGGATGTGGTTTCCCCATGGAAACCACAGTGCAGCTCTGCCTCAGCTGCAACACTACAGACCCACCCTTTCCTGTAAGATAATATAGCTCAGTCTTTGTGTGATTCTGAAGGGAAAATACCATGTCTTCACCTATTACAGAATGGTAATAATGATGTTTTTGCTAACAGGGGTCCTGTCTGTGAGAGTCGAAGTATGTGCTTGACTTCACAAATCTGTTTAAACTTCTTTATGAATTTACGTCACATCAGCTCATCAAAAGCACAGTAATTAGGTCTAGCATGTGGTAGTTTGTAGCTCTAGAACTTGGCCCATTTGAGGGAGGGACTGTGAGATACTCCTTAACACTGATCATATTCTGTGGAGCGTCAGAAACAGGGAAATAGCTATTACTAGTGCCAATTTAAATCACTGAATCTGTAGAAGAAGAAAATTGTAGAAGAATAAAATTTCAGTTTTGCCTCATTTGCCTCACTTTGCCTTACCATAATTTCATGGTGTTCACTGTTTTGGTGCTGTGTTGTTGGTATTTTTTTGATGGCTCACTTTAATTTCTCTTGTTTTATTTGCATAGCTTTCTAACGTGCAAAGTTTATACTTAATCCATTAGCAGCTTCATACTAGCATGTAATGTTCTTGATACAAAAGCAAGCATGGAATCGAAAATGCTGGGACAAGTAAAAACTGCATCATTAACTTTAAAACCTACAGTCAACAGATTAATCTATTTTGAAATAAATTTGCTTTCTTAATTAATCTGAATTGCAAAATTCAGTCTGCTGTGTTTGCTGCCTGTAGGGAAAGAAAACTGGAAAGTTAGTTGTTGCTTTTCTTGTGCTTTGCATGCTGAGGGGAGCACAGGCAGAGTATATTAAAGGAGTAACAGCATTTTCAGTGTATTGGCAGTAGAGGAGATGGGAAGGTGGCACTATTTCAATAAGAATATTGACATATTGCACTGAATATTTCATTAATTTTGTTAGATCTTTACTTTAAAGAATTGTTTCAAGATTTAATTTAATCAAAGCAAGGCAAAAATTAGATACAAAACTAAAATTATTTTAACGTATCTTTTTTCCGAAGCTGCGTGCTGGCCCATTTGATGAGTTCCAGATTGCTACTATGCTAAAGGAAATCTTGAAAGGTCTTGACTACCTACACTCAGAGAAGAAAATTCACAGGGATATAAAAGGTGTGCAACATTTCAAATGTTACTTTGTTAAAGCTTTTAAAACCATAAAACAGTATTCTAATGAGTTTTCATGTTATTTCCCCTTGGCAGCTGCCAATGTCTTGTTATCAGAACAAGGTGATGTTAAGCTTGCTGATTTTGGAGTTGCTGGACAGCTAACAGACACACAAATTAAGAGAAATACCTTTGTTGGAACCCCGTTTTGGATGGCCCCTGAAGTTATTCAGCAGTCAGCATATGATTCAAAAGTAAGTATGACAGTAGAACTTTTTTTTTTTGTATCTGATTATCCAGCACCATCTATTTTGATTTTTTGCTTTTAGCTCTATTAGTATGGGGGGGGAAAAAGGTAGATTTAAAAAAACTACAGGGTTTCAAATAATAAAATTAAAAGTAGGATTAAATTGGTTTTATACAGTAGTTACACGTCATTGTATTCAGGTGCAAAATCATCAAGTAAAATGGTGATGTCACGTCTCTTTCAGAGCTACTCCCTGAATGTGGGGTGGTTGGTTGATTTGGTTTCAAGTCAGTGTTTTGCATTTAATTCAAACAGTTATAAAGTACTCACAATGTAAAATGCCATCAGAACATGGCAGTTTATTTAAAGCGAAGATAGTGGCCAAAATGTTGATTTCTTCTCACATTTTTATCCACAGCTGTGGGTATAATTTCTCAAATGGTATTTCTGAGGATCCGTGTAATGCTGAAAATTTTAGCACAGGTCTTGAGAAGGTAAAAAGTAACTTGGTGGCTGTGGCTTAGTAGCATTATTGTACCTTGTGCCTTTCTTTGTCATGGACAGCTCTTGATGAATGACTAATTGCAAAGAAGAGTTTCCCTATGTGAACTAGCAGCAAAAAACCAGAGTTCTTCCATGTTTTTCTGAGAGTTGGGAACTGGTGCTAGAAATGACAGTGAGGAGGGAGCAGTCCCCTCTTCTGTGTGTAACACCACAAGATGTCCTAGAGCACGTGGTTGGTGAAACAATAGCATGTTTCAGTCTGGCACTGGACTTTCCACACTCTGTAGATGAAACCTTAAAATAGGATCAAGAGAATAAAAATTTTGGTATACGTGAAGTAATACTTTTTTACTGCTTTTTCTCAAATAGTAAACATGAAACTGTACTTATGTGATGTGCATATAAAGAAAAAACAGATATCTGAAGTGTCCTGAAAACATTCACACTCCAGGATACTTTCCCAGGATCAGTCAGACTTGAAGGAATTTGTGTACTTGTCACAAGGGTTCTTGCTGATAAAAATGTTGGAATTGTCCTGCTCAGGGCATCAGCAGTCCCACTGTAATGTGTTCCCTAGGGCATTTTAGAAAAGCTCTCTGCCCTGCTTTAAAAGTGTGTGTTGGCCAGTTAGATTTGGAATAATTCTTTTCTGCTTGCCCTCTGTATAGATCAGCTTTACCACCCCATAATTTACATTTTCCCAGCAACCTAATCTTTTGCCTTCCATATCTCCTCAGTGTGTTGCAAGAGCAATGTCTTCTCCCTTTTTTCCATGCTAATAGCCTGGTGGGAGAGCACAGAAGATACAAGCCTTTGGTAGGAGAGATGAAGGATTTTGGATAGGATACACTTCAATTTCTAGACTAATGCTGATGACTATTTTGGTATCTAGACTGAATTTTAACCTTTCTTCTTCTCTCTCTACTCCAAAATGCTGGCAAATAAACTAGAAATTCATACATTTTAGTAGTGTCAGAGATTTGTCTGGCCATCTCTTCTTTCAAATAATTTTGCTGCAGTACACAGCTGTTGGTTATGTTAGTAATAAACAGGGAGTTAGTTTGATTCTTTGCTATAAAGTACAGCTATTTTAAGTCTTGAGAACAAAACAGAAATATTGGAGAGGTGCAAATTGTAATCCTTATTTACTCTATGGGCAGTTCTGGTTTATGATTCTGTGCCAAGTGTAGTCTACTATATCCAAACACTTTTTTAATGAGAAACACCTTTAGTGATCTAAGTAGCTAGTGTAGCTCCTCTAAAAAGATGCAAGTAATAATATATTTCACTTGGGAAAAAAATCAAAATCCTAAGAGAATTTTAGAATACTAGTATTCTATGTATGATATCAAAATATCATACTGTGTTTTGATACAAAGACAGAAATTGCTTATAATGCTTGCTTTTAGCTAAAATAAATGGTATTTCATTATTCTTCTGTGACTTACACTGTGAACTTGGTGTTTCAAGTGGTGTTTCAAGTCTTAACTAGTTGTCAATAATTCTCCAGCTAAATTAATTGAGTAGTCTGTTAGGAAAGAAATTAAGTGATCCCCAGCTGGATTTGATTCAGCTTTCTGCCTTGTTCCTCTAGAGTGAGCTATCAGACAAGGTTGGATACCTAAATAAACTCTGAATTAGATACAGGAAATTTGTGGCAATTTGTCATTAATATGTGGAAAAAATCAAAGGAAGATCAATATTTCTTAAGCTTTTTCCAGTGTAAATTTAGGTGTCTGTTTAACTTGCTGGCAGTGTTAGAACTGCAACAAAAATGATGATCTAGATGTTTGTCATTAAAGACTTAATTTAAGTCAGCCAGGTTTTTGTGAGTCAGGTGTTCCTGGAGTGTTAGAAAGGAATGTTTGCATTATCTACTTAGGCCAACATTAATTTTATTATATAGATGCATTATGTGTGAAGATATCAGTTATTGAATGCCAAGTCATGACAGCCCATAATTTTGTACTGACAGTCCCTTTTCCCTCTCTCAGGCTGACATTTGGTCACTGGGCATCACTGCAATCGAGCTGGCCAAGGGGGAGCCTCCCAACTCAGATATGCATCCAATGAGAGTCCTGTTCCTCATTCCAAAAAACAATCCTCCCACTTTATTAGGAGACTTCAGTAAACCTTTTAAAGAATTCATTGATGCATGTCTGAATAAGGACCCAACATTTGTGAGTACATATGTGTGTGTGTGTAGAAATTTCAGTTTTGTTTTCTGCTCTCCTGTGCTTGTGAAGTATTTTGCTGGTGTTATGCATCATCAGTGATTGAAATAATTTTAGAGACTGTACTTTCCACTGTAAATTTTAGTGATCTCTGTCTCTATCCTAGTTTGTTTTGTTTAAAATACTCAAAAGGAGGTGGGAGAATGCTGAAGGAAATTAAAGTGGCAGAGGCAGATTCTTAGAATGCACTCTAAACTAGGATAATGTCAGAAGAGAAGCTTTAACAGAGGAGAGAATCGTGTGAAATCCGTTTCTTCAGCACAACTTTTGCTGTCTGAATTCAGCTTGCAAGGAAATGTTTCACTGGAGAGTTTTCATTAGTCATTTTCCTGGGTGTGACCTTCTAACGTAGAAGGATAGGCTGTACAGTCTATGGGTGACTTGATCATATTTTTAGCGTGCTCGTAAATGTGGATTACTGGCTTTTCTGACTTCCTGTTTCACTAATTTCCTGATATTATACAAGTTAGCTCTAGGAGTCTGTTGTCTTACTAAGTCTCCCCTCTTAGCATTTAAAATCATGAAGTGTTAGCATAACATTAAATATTTAAAGTGTTTCTTGCAGCGCCCCACTGCAAAAGAACTTCTGAAGCACAAATTCATTATGAAAAATGCCAAGAAGACTTCCTATCTGACAGAGCTGATTGATAGGTTTAAGAGATGGAAAGCAGAGGGACACAGTAGTGATGAAAGCGATTCCGATGGTTCCGATTCGTAAGTTTGTTTTCAGTATAGTCTTTTTTTGGGTGTGTTTTTTTTCCTTTACATAATGTTCCTAAAAAAGTGGGTTTGCTGCAGCTTTTCTGTGTAATAACACCATTTCTGTACACCTGTCTCTGTTCCTTTTTGTTTTAATTGTCTTCTTCCAAGAAAACCCCCTGTATAACCCTAAAGACTAACACATAAGTCAAGCCCTGTGCTTGTTGCCTCTTTAAACTTTCTCTCCTTAAACTCAATTTCAGTTCTGTTTAAGTGCTATTTATTTCCTAGTCTGAGGCTAGTGCTTGTACCAAAACCACTGAATCACAATTAGAGATATTGCAGAGCAAGGCTGAGGTGCATGAAGAAGTTTGCACAATGCCTGTGGAACAACATGCTTTCTGTAAGTCTCTTGTTTTTCTGGCTATCAGATAACTCTTAAATGGGATGCCATGGGAGAAGGTAAGCCTTGTAGGTAGATAAAATCTTCTGTTTGCTTTTGATCACATTTCAATTTATTCAGCCTCTTTTAAAGTTCAGTTAAAAAAAACCATATATTGAAACATTCTTATTTTAAGGAACATGGAACTAATCCTGATAGACTTGTTATGTATTTGGGTTAACTGTGCTTGCTTAGTGTTCTGTTGTGGCTAGTATTATGTACATCATGTCCTTTTTGTTTCAGGGAGTCCAGCAACAAAGAAAATAATTCTCACCCAGAGTGGAGCTTTACTACAGTTCGGAAGAAGCCGGATGCAAAGAAGCTCCAGAATGGGACGGTAGGTACAGACAGGGGAGTTCTTCTTTCTGACTGCTGCCTCTGAGGCCTGTTTAAGGAAGATAGTGATAAAACTTGGTAACTTCACTTTTCATAAGAACTGGCTGGTATTTTTGCAGTTCAAGAGATAATGCATGTTAGTGATATTTCCTATGCCATGTCAGCCTCAAATGCATAATATACAGCAGATGTACTGTAGATCAGTATCCATTCATAGAGATGGGAATTAAAAGTCCCTTACTAGTGAGGAAAAACTGGTTTTTTGATGCTGAATGACATTGAGATGTGTTATCAGGCATCTGTTCCAATATCCATAATATTTTTTGATGTGCTGTGTCTTTGTAGGTTTTGTAATGTATTTTAAACACTTTGTTAAACTTAACCTCCAAAATGACATGTGCTAAGAGGCAGTGTGTGTGTTGTATATATGCTGATGTATGTTCTAATGTGCTGATGTAATCCATATTTGTTAACTTCTAGGATCAGGATCTTGTTAAAACCCTGAGTTGTTTAACTATGATAATCACCCCTGTGTTTGCTGAGGTAAGTGTTGGCTTAAAAGTCTTTGAAAGTATTAGCCAAATGTCTAATAACTTTTCTGAGTTCTAACTTTTTTGGTTTGCTCCTCAGCTCAAGCAGCAGGACACAAATAATGCTAACAGAAAGAAAGCAATTGAGGAACTTGAGAAAAGCATCAATGTGGCAGAAGCAACATGTCCAGGGATCACAGATAAGATGGTGAAGAAACTTATGGAGAAATTTCAGAAGTAAGTAGTTAGTGACAAGAGAAAGATCTGCTTTGTCCTGTGCTTTAAATCTTTAGCTTTGTAGTTACAGGTAACACTTTTGTTTGAGACTAAAACTAGCAATTACTGTATCTGGTCTTGAAGTGCTGCAGCTTTACTGTAGTTGCTATATCTTGCTTCTTGAATTTAGCCTGCAGGTTTGTCTTCAGCATATTTACAGGAAATCGAGGAGACAGAGAATCTTTCTCTTACCTCTTTTAGTAATGTTTTCTTGAGAATGTCACTTCTGGTGGATTTTTTACTATGAATCATTGAGGTGAAGGCACCTCCTAGTTGAGTGATGCAAAAATATTTATGTGCTTTTTGCCTAGCTGAAACAGTCTAATTAACAATTTTTTTAACTTGCATTCTTTATCTGTAGATTTTCTGTTAATGACTCATCCTAAGAAACTTCACACAATTGACTGCTGTTTCGTATGGACCCAGTGAAACCCACCAAAACTACTTCAAGCTTGGCAGTGCTTAGCTCATGAGCTCCTTGTGCCTTTTGGATCTTTGCAACATATTGATTGATGGTGATTGAGGATTTGGAAGAACCTACTCAACTATTTTGTGGCAGTGCACATGGTTTTATATTTTCAGGAAATTATTTTGTAAAGAACAACTTTTAATATTGTAGTTTCACCTGTTTAACCTGATAAATGTTGGGGTGCAGTTTTGCTTTTAGAAATAACCATTACTTTAGTTAATAGAATGTGCAAGTACAGTATGTTTTGATGCTATTTTGTTCCTGTACATGGAGCTGTACAGGTCTTTTATATTCATGAGTTAAACTTTTGTAAATCACTAACAAGCTTCAGAGAAAAATAGCTTTTTCACAAGCATATTCGAGACATGTAATGTAGTGGCAAGGGTATTGCTGTAGCACCTGCTTCAACCAGCATATAGTTACCGTGCCCTGAAAAACAAACCTGCAACAGTATCTATTTTAATTCTAAATTGGTACAGTATTTTAGGCAGCTCTATGATTAAATATATTTGAGAGCAATATGGCAATAGTTTGCAGGTGATATGTAGCAACAGGTCTATCCTGATGTACAGTCTGTGTATTACCTTTTAGAACAGGTTTTGAAGTAGTAACTCAATCTTACATCATCATGGTAGGAAAATTTAGAGCAATACAGTTGAGGGGGTGGGGCTTTTGGCAATAATGGACAGAACCTGAAGTCCAATTTAACTTAATTTAATTTTTTTTCCTCGGAGTATACATGCCTGGGTGGAAGGGAGCCAGAGAAGCCGAGCGTCGCATGTTACATACCTCACCCGCAGGTATCGGTGTCACACCAGCGTTCTGTGTGGTGGTGTTGTTTCTCCTGTAAGATATTTATACACATTTTTGTTCTGAAATACATTCAATACAGTACATCGACATAATTTGTTTATAATTTTCTGAAAGTGTATTTTAAATATGTATTTACCAGTTAATATGCAAATAACTGAGTTATAGATATTCTTTCACAAAAAGATAGTACTGTGCAGTACGGAGTGATTTTTTTCATAAAAAGTAGGTAAGACTATAAAGTTGCTTTCAGTTATATATTTATGGTACTGCTAGATGGGTAATCTCCTCTGTTTTGTTTTGATTTGGTTTTTTCCCTTTTTCAACCCAGTATGTATATTATGCTGAAGTTTTGAACTGGGATTGTTTTTCAGTACTTAGCTGTGGAGCTGTTGGTGTAAATTTATTTTTGATAAAGGCTGGGTGTGTTTATTTTATGGTTCAGACCTGCACATTTTGTTTTTGCACAAAAGTCATTTTAAAGAATCTGAAATATATCTGCCAAATATTGAAAAAGTAATGGTGTGCAAGTAAATACTGCATTTTTCGTCAAATGTTGCCATTACATCGTTTTTATATAAAGGACACTTGTGAGAGATGGTGGTTAGATATGCCAAGGACAATTATTTTCAATGGTGCCTACACTGTAAAAAAAATTACTTTTAACTCCTTGTTTTAATTTTAAAAGAAAAATGTTTCTGTTTAAAACTTTCATCTGCTATATAACTGAAATTCAATTAGAATTTATATCTGAGAAAAAAGTCTGGAAATAGTTTTTGAAAACAATAATGTTATGGATTAAATAAATATTTTTATAAATGTAAAAGCAGCAAAAGTTGTAAATACAGTTGATCTGAAGCTTTACAAAGTAACTGTGTCACAGAAACAAATTGTAGTGCTCCTCTAGCTTCTGTAGTTGTTAGTCTTGTAAATCTGTTTATAGATGAAACTTATTTCAATGTTTTGGGGGGTTTAAAAGGGTTTAAAAATAAATATTTAAGTTCTGTAAACTTTCATGAGCTGCTTCTGTTGTGCATCATTTTATTCTGGATTTCAGCAGCTTGCAGAGGTGTGGACGTGTCTGTCACAGACTGGCATTGTGAGAAAGGCGTTCCCTGGGTGCTTTGCAAAGCTCTGGGCACCCTGCAGTGGCCATGTCCAGGGGACACCTTCCAGCTGCCACGCCCCAGGAATGGATGGAGCAGTCCTGGGGTTCAGTTTGGGTCCTTTCCTGGAGAGGAGACTCCGGGATGAGAGCTCAACCGTGTGGGGCAGTGCAGGGATGTCACGGCTCTGGCACAGCTCTGGCACAGCTCTGGCTGCCTTTGGCCTCGGCACGGGGCACTGAAGGGACACAAAGGCCTGTGCCACTGCTCCCTCGACTTTCACCTCAGCAGCCTCAGCACAAATCTCATTTCAAGGAGCTCCATATACATTTTTCAGAATTAAAAACATGTTTTTACTTCCATGTCACTTCCCTTAAGGTGTTCTGTTTCTGTGGGAGTCTGAGGGAAGAGTTGATGGGAATTCCTCCTGAGTTTTGTAACTGGTGGCTCTACCCTTTTTGATACAGGATCTTTAATCTATGCACCTCTGTGAACAATTCTGGGTAGGTGGGATTAGCAAATGACATGGGAAATTGAAACGTGATGTGTTTGAGATACAACTGTAATAAGTTGCTGAACTATAAGGTGCCTCTTATAAAGGTATATCTACCTCGTGGGACAGCATGGGAAAAACTCCCCCACATGTGTACAACACAGACTCACTCTCTTCTATTACAGCCCATTCAAGAAGGTTTTTTTTTTTTATTGTGGTACATATGGCTGAAGTCTCTGTGCATCATAAGACTAAAATTAGCTCCTGAGAAGGGACATCTGTATTGCTGGTTCCAGAGATGAGCTGTCTTTCCCACGTGTTAGTTATTGATGAGCTGTGTAACTTAATCAGCAGTATTCTGTTGCTGGCGGATAGCTAATGGAAAGATAGATCAAAATATTTATGCAAGAACCGTCTTCTTGCTCTTTTGGTTTACCAGGCTTCCTGCTGTATTTTGAGAAGAATTGTTGCTGAAGTAATCTTATCAAAGTAGTCTGAATTGCAGAATAGAGAAATGTATTTGTTCTTGGGTAGATGAGTCCTTTATCAATGTAACCATTCTTTAAGCCCTTGGTCTCTGACCCCTCTGTGCAGTCAGTGCAGTGGGATTGCACCTGCTCTTGCTTTGCAATTTTGACAGCTGAATAGCAGAGTGTGTAGATTTTAATGTATTCACACAAAGTTTAGTGATTGTTAAAAGTCTGAATTTTATCCCACTATTTTATGATTTAAAACTGGAATAAAATTATTTTCCTGTTTGCAAAGTTTTAGTGGTGTGTACGTTGGCTTATTTCACAGCTTTATCTATTTTGTCTAAACCTTTATCTGTTTTATACAAACCAGATTCTTCTGTCTGAATGCACTGTGTTACTTAATGTTTTCCTACTGTGATGCTGCAGTACCTTCTCCCCTTCAATAATCCTTTGTGTAAGGACTGTGACAGTTGACATTTTGCAGGTTCTGCTGTTTCTTTCACCACCAGCAAACCAAATCTTTCCAAGTCCTCTCTCCATCCTTGTTTTCTTCCCTGGGGAAACAAAATCGCTTAAAGAGATCTCCTTATCTCAGGGGTGAGTAGGGCTGAGGAGGGAGCGAGGGGAAGGACTTAGTCAAGGGTTGTTTCAATTGTTCCTTGACAAGTAAGCCACTGCTTACTGGGATTGTTCCTTAATTTTAGTCAGTCCCAAGAAAGTGGTTTACGCAATGAATTTAGCTGGGAGATGTCAATTTGTGTCGTTTACTGACGAGCTGCTTTGTTCCTCTGCTATTGTTGACCACGTGTAGGATGTGCTGAGGCACAGTGCCCATGCTGTGCCCCAGTGCTCCCTAGTCCATGGAAAAATCCAAAAATAGTTCCCAAGTTCTTGTTTCTCCCTCTCAAAGTTGTTTTCCCAGCATAGTCTTGAAGACCTGACCTGGCAGTTCCCGAAGATTTGGGCAGGGTGTTTGTACAATGATCTCTCATGCTGGGACTGTGTCTGCTCTGGGACATGCTCAGGGTGTGTGTCCACACGCTTTGAGGAGCTAACAGCGATTGTGGATTTATCCCAGGGCTGTGTTTGCAGCCTGTGTTTGAAACACTGCTGCTTTTTTTAACCCTCTACCAAACTGTGCCCACAGACTGCCATTCTTAAATGTTGTACTGAGTGGTGATCCTTGCCCTTTCCGAGGTGCAGAGCTTTGGGAATGGGGAAGAAACATCCCTCTAGCCAGAAAGATTATCCCTTTTTTCAATAGAACATGTGCCAGAGCAGCATGAGGGATCACTGCAGTTCACAGCTTCAGCACAGGGTAACTAGGAGCAGAAGCAAACCTTACAATGTACTCACTTGTTGGGCTAATGCATTTCTTTGGGCAACCAACCAAGAATGTGGCTGTTTTCAGCAGCGTTCAGGGATCTCTACAAGTCTCCCCAGTTGCTGGGACAGTGAAGGCACAGAGGGAGCCAGGAAGCAGAGCAGGAGAGGGAAACCAGCCCCTTGGAGCACTGAGGAGGGAAGCGCCTGAGCTGAGAGGCGCAGGGCAAGGTGTGCCTGCAGGACTGGGAGTGCAGATTTCACAGGGCAGAAGGAAGAACTCAAAACTCCAGTGTGAACAATTGTTTTTTATTGTCCACCTTCTAAAACAAAGGACACCAACATGCAGAGTGAGCAGGACCCATAAGCCCAGTTCTTTCTACATTTTAATCTATTTTTTTTTGTCCCAGCTTCCATGTTTTTGAAATCCTTCTACCAGGCTGCAGTGGCTTCTCTGCTGTGGCTTTTTTGGGCTGTCCCTCTGCTTACAGTCATGTCCTATAAAGACTTAGAGGGTTGTTCCTAAAGAAAATTATCAAGATTCCCCCCTAAAATCTTATGGAGGTATCATCAGTCTCAAGATTTCAGAGTAGATTTCATATACGTTTAAGGTAATAGTAAGTTTTTTTAATAATACTTCCAAGAAGCTGCCTGTTCCTTTCCTACCTGCTTCTGATATCTTTTTTCCCATGCTGCTTAACTGAGGGCAGATTTGGGGAAGCAAAGGACCCCAAAGAGCCCCCTTACACGTCTCTCTCCCTCAGATTTAAGCAGAGCACTGAGGTACTGGGGCTGTCACAGTGCTGCCAGGAGATGATGGCTGAAAGAGCACAGTTAGAGAGTATGAACCCACTTCCCAGTGCCCATGGGGTGCTTTTTAGAGCTTGACAAGCACTACTGAGATATTTCTGAAGGATAATACTCTAAACTGGCCAGGGAGAAGACAGCCACACACAGAGATTTGTCTTCGAGTGCCAAGTGCTCCCTGCAGCACTGGAGGGAGGTGAGGCAGGTGGAGGAGATGGGCTCTGTGCTGGGGTTTTGTCCTGTCCACATGGCATCAGCTCGAGGGGCAGCCTCCCATGAAGATCTTGCTCCTTTCCAAAAGGGCCTGAAACAGCCTTCCCTCCAGTGTGCTTCCCTGCAGCTGGGAAAAGCGGCAGCTGAAACTTCTGTGAGAAGTCTCTGCTTCTTTTTCTCCCTCCCGCTCAATGAAGACTCCAGCAGCTGAGCTCCAGGCATCAGCTTGGGCAGGACATACAGGCTTAGCAGGGCTTTAGGAGATCCCTGGCCTCGGCCTGAAGCAAGACCCCCCCCTCTCTTGAAGTGTAGTGGCAAAAGCAAACCAGCTTCCAAGTGTGGTGCAGGGGTTGAATACTTCTGAACACACCCCTGATGTCCATTAACACATCCCCTATAGCTAAGAGCACTCACACAACACAATCCCATCAATGTTTCATAAGCTGTAAGCAGACCTGCATACAAAGAGTCACCATTCTTTGACCCTGGGTCAGCACCGGCCACCTCTGCTCCCTCTGGTCGGTGTCAGGCACCTAGGTGAAATACTTGGAGGCCCCTCTGGAAATCCTCTCTTCAGCAGCACTGGTGGCAAAGGACACCTCCTCATCCTCCTCACCCAGCTGGAGGCTGCCCGAGGAGAGCCGCACGCGGGCCATGGGCGAGCGCAGCACGCGGCCGTACAGGGAGCAGTAGTCGGCGGCCAGCAGGTCCGAGTCGGAGTCGCTGGACTCGGTGCTGCTGCCCAGGTAGCGCTCGCTGGAGCGCCGCGGCCCCGGAGCCAGCCCCTGCTGGGCTGGGACGTGCCAGAAAACACCCCCTTTGCGGCTGCTCAGCGCGGGGCACGGCCCCAGAGGCCTGAACTCAGAGCCGTAGGGGAAGCGGATGGTTTTCATGTCCGACTGGCTCCAGGAGCGCTTGGGAGGCTGCTCCTGGAGGCCGTAATCAAAGGAGCGAGCCAGTGACCTGTTCTCCCGCGCCATGCTCGTGCCCATGGCCGTGCCCGCAGCCTCAGGGTGGAACAGCCCAGCCTGGGGCCCGCTCGGGCTCTCTCNGGCCGGTCCTGCCGTGTCCTCGCCAGGGGCCAGTGCCGGGCATGGCGACTGCAGCGCCCTGTCCAGATAGAAGAGCACGGGCGGGGCCGGGGCCACCACGGGCAGGGGACAGGGCACGTCCGTGTACACCAGCTGCCGGGCGCTCACTTCCCGCATGTTGCCCACAGAGGTGCTTTTACTGTTCCCAGCGAACTGGTGGTGGGGCCGAAAGGATGTCAAGGGATTCCTGGCTCCGAAGAGGTCGATGGGCTCCCACGCCCGCTCCATCTCCAGCTCGGCGTAGAGCAGGGGGAAGGCAGACGAGCTTTTGGAGTGGGGCAGGAAGGTGGGGGAGGCTTCGGGCTTGGAGCGCTCCAGCTCAGCGGCAAAGGTCACCTCCGTGGTGGAGCTGTGGCGCCGGCTGTCCAGGGTGGGCTCGGAGCCGTGCACGCCGTTGGCGTGGTAGGAGCCCCGGCTGCCATAGGCCAGGCGCAGCTCCTCCACCTGGGCAGGGCACAGAGGGGGTGGGTGCCCAGAGCAGGGTGGGAAGGGAGCACCCAGAGCTGAGGGTCTGGCTTGGCCTCCAGCTGAGCTCCTCCAGCTGGGGCAGAAATGCCAAGACCTTGGCACAGAACTGTTGCTGGTACCACGGGGACTTACCTGCTTCGATACATCCGTCAGGAGGTCCGGGGAGGAGCGGCACTGCCTCTCATCGTAGCGGGATGTGTAGTGCTTCCTGCAGGAAAGAGCATGGGTAGGTGTATGGCCAGCAGGGTCCTTCCCCTCTCCCCAGTCCCCCTCAGGCACTGCCCCCACTCCGTGCCCCCAGTACCTCTCGAAGGGCAGGCTCTTCATCTTAGCCTTCCTCCCGTGCTCCAGCAGCTGCCGCTGAGTCCTCCCACTGCAGCATGGAGGGAGAAATGTGAGCAGCACCATCAGCCCCAGCCTTGTGCCCATGTGAGGGGATGCAGCTGGACCGAGGCAGGGGTCTCTCCAGGAGAAGTAGCTGTTATCACCCCCTCAGATTCAGACAGGGTTGACATAAAAGGGAGGCTCAGAGCCATCCCCAGGCCCTTCCCAGCCCCAGCAGTCTGGGTTTCCCTTGGGAATTTACCTGTAGCGGAAGCTGGAACCTTTGCTGCACAGAAGGGCTTTGGGCTTTGACTTGGGCTCTTCAGAGAGCCTGAAGAAGGCATGGTACTCCACACATGTCTTCCAGAAGGCCTTGCAGGTGTCCCGGCTCGCCATGGTGAACTCCAGCGTGTCCTTGCACAGCGCCTGTGTGCCAGAGACAAGACAGCCAGGGTCAGGAGCACGGGACAAGCTCTGCCCTTTGCCCTCCTTATCCTCCAAGGGTCATATGGGCTGTTAGTGGCTCCAGGCACTGTCACCTTGCTGGGGACACAGGAGTGGCACATGTCACACTCAAGAAGGAACATCATCATAAGCAGCGGGAATGGATTTTACTCAAAACTGGGGACCTTGTGTAGCTGACCTTCCATCCACAGCTGTCTGCTCCTGAGCCTAGCAGCTGCCCATGGTGTGGTACTTACAGAAATGTTTGCATGGAGCTTGATGAGAAAATGCTTCCTCTTGAAACTCAGTTTGCGAATTTTGGACCAGTTGAAGGTGTTGATCTTTGTATTGCCCTGCAAGGACAAACACAGCTGGATGGGGCAACCTGTAAATACCGAAATGCAGTGGACCAAGGCCTGAGCTCACAGAACACTGCATGAGATTCCAGTGCAGCTCTTGGAGCTGCTGGGCTTTGATGTTGGCTCTCCATCAGCTGGTTCTACAAGTAGAAATTGAGGTTCAGGTCTTAACTCTTTCTGCTGAAGCTCTTTGCAAAAGTCCAGGATCCCCAGACCAACCTCAGAGAGGTCAAGGCAGGGAGTCCTATCTGTGCCAGTCCAAATACCACACGAGTTAAGGCAGAATCAGTGCCCCAAAGAAATAATATTCTCCCCTCCTTTGCTGGGAAGTGTAGCAGTGCTCAGCTTACCCCCCTGCCTTTAGACCTGGTTTAAGCAAGCTGCAAGCACACTTTACCCCGTTATAATTTTGCACAAGGTTAGATGCAGCCACAAAACACTGGTGCCATGGCAGAACCAGGAAAAATTGTGTTACTGCACTCTGTGGCACCAGGACCCTCTCAGCTTTCTGGGAGAGCCCGGATTTTAATGGGCTCACAGATGCTCTAATCATGCGTGAGAGGTGTTTATGGCTCTGAATAAATAACCAGGTCTGGCAGCACTACTAATTACCAACAGCAGACCCACAGCTAGGTTTTATGGAGGGGTTTGTTTGGTTGTTTTTGTTTGTTTTTTTTTTTTTGCTCTGACGAGATGTTATGTTCCAGGTTGAAATCAGCTGGTGGCAGAGAGGAAGTCTGTATTTACTGTGCAGCTCGGCCGTGATTACAGCGTTATGTAATTGCACAGACGTGGGGGGCTATTTTCACTGGAAGATTACACGGTGAGCACATGTGACAGAGCCGCGGAACCTTGTGCTGCTCACACGGCCACCACGCTCGCGGGACGAGGGCCAGCAGGGCTGGGGCAGGTTCGGTGGCACGCAGCAGGTGCTGGGGGACGGTGGGGCTGAGTCCCACAGCTGCACCCCAGAGCATCACAAATGCCCTCTTGTAGGATTTGGGAGAGTTTGGAGCGCTCACTGGGGAGAAGGGTCCCCCACAGCTGGAGGGTCCAACCCACCTGGGTGCTGGCAGCCACCCCCGAGCCCCGGGCTCACCCGCAACACCAGCACCCCCATGTGTGTCACGGCCAGGTTGATCTGTGTCCCCTCGCCGTCGCTGGCGGGGTGCAGGCGGATCCCGTACATCTCCAGCTTCCTGGCCACGTCCAGCAGCTGAACGTCCGACTCGGCCGGCGTCTTCCCTCTGGAGACACAAACGCACAGGAGGCAACAGGAGTGAGAAGGCAGATGCTGAAATGGGCTGGGAAAATGCCATTTTGTAGGTGTACATGCTGGCATCACACCCACCCCATGCCAGCCCTGCCAGCTGAGGGGAACATGCTGTCAGCACACCTCAGGGGATTTGTGGGTGGCCGTGGTGTGCGGCAGCCCTTACCTGTGCCGCCGGTGGTAGTGCATGATCTTGTTGTCCAGGTACTCCTGGTTGGGCAGGTACCTGTGTGTGGCCAGGTGCTGCTGGTCTGTCTCCTCGTGGAAGTCGCCCAGCTCGGCTGTGGGGACACGGGGAGCACGGATCAGACTGGAGGGGTCGGGGCAGTGGGAAGCCCTGGCCCTGGCAGAGCCAAAGCCGTCCCCAGGGAGGGGCACTGGCCCCGCAGGCACTCGCTCGCCCTTACACTGCAGCAGGTGCGAGACGAGCAGCGCCGCGCTCTTGTCACTGCAGGGCAGCCGCCCCTGCGCCAGGTCCTTCTTGATCTGCAGGGTGAAGAGGTACCTGTGGAGGGGGACAGGAGCGTGCCCTGGGGGGAACTGGGCACTGGGCTGAGCCGTGAGGGCCGTGCCTGTTCCCGCATCTCAGCCCGTGGGATGCACGTCCGCAGGGTCACAGGATGAGCATGCAGCCCCTCGGAAGGCTGCAGTGGGCACCACTGTGACCAGCACGTCCCTGTCATTGAAACACGCATTAGTAGATTTCAAAATTAACATTCCTTTCTGTTTTGGAGGGCATTTGCCTCTTTTGGGGCCGACGTTCTGCAGAAGCACTGTCTTGGTTTTATTCTTAGTCCCTGTTTTCAAAGCTTTCTCTAAAATTGTAAAAGCTAACAAAGTCATTTTTAAAAATAAAACTAAAGTTGTTCTTTCAGAATGCTGCTTGAGGCAGGAGCTAGACTGAGCAGTCAGACTGTGCCCAACTGCTGAAGTGTTTGGCAGTAAACAAATTGCAGCCTCCTAAGACAGCTGATCCTTCTAGTGGATTGTGTTTAAAAACAGAGGGTCAAGAAAAGATATTCTCTGGTTTTGCTCTGTAAAGCATAATACTTAGGATACTTAGGATCACCACTGCTCACAGACAGGCTGGGGTGGATGAAGATAAAAATTAACACACTGCAAAAACTCAGAACTGTGTGGTAAGAAAATAATAAAACAAGCACTGTACCTGGTCAGTTCTTCTCTCAGGTGGCCGGGGTCCACTGGGAAAAATTTCACCATAAATTTGAAAAGAACCTCCTTAGGATCTTAAAACACAACATCTTCATAAGTTTTCTTTTACATGTCTGTTGAGAACATTTACAACTCTCTTCACACATGCTGTCTCCTTCCAGAGTAAATTAATCTGGACCCTTACAAATCTGATCTCCCCCCAAAACCAGCCTGCCCAGACCCCCAGTACTACCAATGGATGCAAATAGAGATTTGGATATCTAAAGAATACTAAAGAGAAAAATGCCCCAGCAATTCTTTAAATTGCAAAAATCCCTGTTGGGAGGGGGTTTCCATGAAATGGTGCCAGGGAGGGTGGCCAGAGCCTTGGTGTAATTGCCATCACTGGGGCTGTGTGTTAAACTCAGCCCTCCACGCACTTGGGATGCAACAGCTCCACAGGAGGCTGCTTGGGCAAAGGGTTTTTTTGTGGGATGAGTGAGAGCAAGCAGCCAAGCCCAAAGCAAAGTGTGTGGAGGGAGGGAGGCAATTATATAAGCACCGACTGTCACAGAACGCCCTGGATGGCTCAGAGGGACAGGCCAGAAGGCGCTTGGTAAAGGAAATAGATGCCTACAACAATTCCATTTGTGGTCCACCCAGAAAGGGAAGGCTCCTTACCAGGCTTTCCCCTTTCAGGGAAATTCATGCAAACACTGTTCTCAGCCTCCCCATGGCAAAGACTGGGGTCATAGCCCCAAGCTCTCAGTCACCTCCCAGCTGTCGTGTACTTGGGGAAAATGTTATGGGGATGGAAAGAGGCCTGTGCTGAAAGCAGCACTGTGTTAACACTGGCCGTGGCCATGGCAGAGGAGGCTGGGCCTGAATTCAGGTCAGGCTCTGCAGCATCTCTGTGGGGCTGGGGAGGAGTTGCAGGGCCTGTGGGGCAGAGAGGGGACTCTGCCTCATGCAGGTGCCTGGGCCACTCTGAGCTGCAAAGGCAAAAGGAGGGCACGCAGGAGCAGTGCCTGTCACGCTGCCAGCACGGCCATGCAGGCACTCAGCCACCTCTGCTCCTCTGCCAAGCTGTCAGGTTATTAACAGCTCCGGCCTAAAATGGTGCAGATACCAGATTGCAAAGGCAGCAGTATTTCCAGGGGATTTTGTATGGACTGAGGTGTCCATGCAAGCAATCCTGCCCAGCCTCACCCTCTAAAATGAGCCTGGTTGAGTGCTGGAAGCCGGAGATCCTGTCCCAAGCAACAACACTGCATGAATGTGTCTGTGCTAGACTCTCACTGGTAGTGATTTATAAGAATTCTATCCTTGAAATACTTACTTTTGACTTGCTTTGTTATGGGTTTTAGTGGTTCCAACCAGACCTGAAATAAGGCATTGAAGAGCTGGGTAAATAAACAGCACAAGAGATAGGGAATAAAAGCAGCAGCAGCATGGTAGAATGCAACATGAAAATGCTGGCCAGCTTGGCTGCTGTGACAAGTGTCCTGCTGGGCAGTGCCACACAGATGGCTATGGATAGATCCCACGAGCTGTAGATATCACTGGGGCTTGTGGCTCCCATCCTAACTCCCATTTTAGGGGGTTTTCTGCCATCATGGCAAAACTCTATTTAATTTTCCCTTTGGAATTTCAGGGAGGTGCTAACAATCCCCCAGCCGTGCAGGCAATGGCAGCTCCAGGGGCCTGTGCTGCCAGCTCCACTCACCTGGTTCCCAGCCTGGCTGTGAAACTCCAGCCCAAAGTACTCCTTCTCCACAAGGTTGAGGTGGCTGCAGGTGAGGTTGAAGAGCCCTTTCCCACAGGATTTTTGCTAGCAAACAAACACAGCACAGAAGCAGTAGGTTAGGCAATGCTGACAGCAGCCATGATGGGATTTCAGAGAGATAGGGAGAGTTTCAGCTCCCTTCCCTCACTCCTTTCCTGACCATGCAGCAGCAAAATCTTTTTCAATAAATGCTGTTGGCTTCAGCACGTACAACAGGACAACTGCATGCTGTGTTCCCTGCTTTTGGAAATCAGATTCCTTCCCATCACTTCTCTCCTTTATTGAGGAACATAAATCAGAAAGGAAAGCAAGAGAAAATAAACTGTGTTTTGACTCACTCTTTGCAACTATCATTTTCTGGGCAGTTCTGTCCCTGGCAAAGCAGTGAGTGCTCCCCAGAACGTGCACCTGCCTGAACCAGGGACAGCCATGCAAACTTAATTAAGAGCCAACGGGAGCACACCTCAAACCTGTGCAGTGAGTCCGTGTGCCCCAGCAGCCAGGGATGAGCTGCTATTATGGTTAATGGTAATTAACAGCAACAGGACCTGAGATCCTGTGCTGTGGGCTCTGAGTCATCTGTGGGCTTTAGCAATATGAGTTAAGTGGCGCTACATGCTGATAAGGGAGGCCAGGCTGTAGTTATTCCCAGTAAACAGAAACACTTGGAGGGTGTTTTCTTGACTTGTTGCCATGCTGTATGACCTGGCTGGAGAGCAGACCAGGAGGCCCTCAACTCTGGAAAATGCTCCAGAAAGCACCAGAAATTAAAATGCCAGTGACCCACCCCAACAAAACCCTTCATCAGGTGAAAAGCAGACCAAAAAGAAGTATGGGTTATTGCAAAAGCAAGCTGGAGCAGAGAGACCAGGTTAGACAGCTCCTCAATTATGGCATGTTGGGTGATGGAGGGGAAGACAGGCTGCAGCTCCCTGTGGCAGTGGCTGTCCCCAGCAGGGACAGGAGGGACTCAGCTGCTGGTGGTGATGCACACTAATAACCACCTTTCAGGGCTTCTCCTGGGATGAAATTGCTGGCTCTGTGCTGAAAGGCTGCAGAAAAGTGATAGCATAATAACAGCATTCGCTCTGTAGCACTCCCAGTTCTCCTCAAAATTACTGGATCACAAGGGTAATTAAAAAAATTATAAATGTTTTTTTTCAAGCTAGAATTTTCTAGCATGAAAGGCCTTGGCCTTTGTCAGGCAGCCAGGAAAGACAAGTATTTTTTAGTGGGTTGTTACCTACCATATGTCTGCTGGGAGCGACCCACTCTGCTCCAAGCCCAGCACTGCCCAGGGCAGGCACCACGGGACAGGAGCAGCCCCAAACCCAGGAAGACCTGCTCACTGGGAGACACAGCCCTGCTGCTGCAGGGGATGCTTTAGAAGCAGAGCCTTTCTCTTGGAGAGTGTGGCTTGCAGGTGTCCTGTCCTGGATTTTGGGGTGCTGAGGCCAGTGCTTCCTCAAGCACTGGGGTACAGTCGTGCTCAGCAGCATCAGCCCGGCACTGCACCAAGGGAGAGAAGTGGGGTCTGTGCTGAGGGAGCACAGTGCAAGGCAGAAGCAAGGCAGAAGCTTTTGGGGCTGTTTGTCCCATGTCGAAGCCTACAGGTGCCTCTGGGAATGATGCAGCATCAGGTGAGCACCCAGAGGCAGAAACCCCAGAGGAGAAGGTGAAAAGGAGAGGCTGCACTTGCCCTTCGCTCCTCGGTGAAAGCACCTGGGACTCTGAGCACAATCAGGAAGCCAGAGGCACTTCAAGAGGTAGACAGCAACACCTGCAACACACAGGACACACACATGCCCATGTCCCCAGAGGGACTCTGGCAGCGCCTGCAGTCCAACAGCAAAGCCCATTTCTGCAGCGTTCCTATAGGACCACCCAGGTCCATGGTTTAGGGGTGAGCAGCAGCTTGTGGGATTTGGTGTGATCTTTTCCCACCACCTTGGCAGATGTCTGCCCTATCAGGTGTGCTGCAGCCAGCACAGAGTGTCATGCACCAAAAGCCATCAGCCCCAAGGCTCCCTGTGCCCTCACTCCTCTGCCACCAGGCCCACACACCTCCTGTCAAGGAACTTCCAGCTTTACAAGGGACACATGACCATAGGAGACTCTGTCCTTCACTCAGCCTCAGCACCTATTTTTTCTGGGCTTGTTTGGTTTGCCAGCAGCATCCCAGGCTCAGCCATGTGGTGTTCAGCTGGGAGGGCACAGTGGGGACATTCAGAGATGTGCCAAGTCCCTTCCTTCCCGTGCCCTGGGGGCTCAGACCTGTCATCCCAGGAATTACCTCCAGTGCTCAGCTGAAGGAAATCCTGGGAACTCAGTGGTCCCAACTGTCAGCAAGGATGCAGATGGAGGCAGAAGCCTTCCTGGGTCAGCATCCAGCACCAGGAGAGGAACTTGCTCTCATGCAAAGCAGCCTGGAAATGAGACCTTGCTGCACATGCCAGCAGCTGTGACACCCACGTGAGGCAGGTAGAGATGTTTACACTGAGCATGAGGTGCAGGGGGAATCAGGCCCTCTGTGTTTTCTTGCTTTTGTCTTTTTCCCTCCCATTATACTGAAGTACTCCACGTTCAAAAGAGCTTTCCAAAGTCAGGAGGGGTTTAGGAAGAGTTGCTTAAAATATCTGCTCAAAACTTAGCCCAAAGCACTCCTTTTATACTGGAGAAGTCACTAATTCAGCTACTCATTTATCGTACCCACACAGCAGCAGCAAATGCATGAAATGCCTAAAAGGGGTTTCCAATACCATTCCATGCTAAAAAAGGAAATGACCAGGAGTTCCTCTAATGGAAGCTATTTGCTGCAATAACATGTCGTGCAGAGCTATAGTGCTGGGTTTTGAGCAAATAAGAAAACCAAGATGGAAAAAAAGCAGCAACATTGTACCAGAAGCATCTTTTGAATTGTGTCTCACTATGACCTGATCTAATCAATGGGGGGAGGAGGAGAAGGCAATTTAAAATTACTAGTCTCATTTTTAAGCTGACTCCTGGACTAGGATAGATTAATTAAACTAAATAAAACAATTTCCATACTGTGTCAAGGGATGGAATTGCCTTATAATCCTCTTTTGTGCAAAATACTGTCACAACGAAACAGAGCCATGCATCTAAAAGAGCAGTTCACAGGCTGTGCTATAAACCACAGAAGAGGACAGTACAAGAAAAGCAACAGAACTTGAAAAAAAAAAACCATTTTGTATTAAACATTCTGCTCCCACAGGAGATGCAAGTAGGTACTAGAACAAATCTACTTGAATTAGCTAATTCAGTTAGCAACTGTGATTATCAAACCCTAACCAACAGTAAACATGCAATCACACTTGTGAAAAGATGCTTCTAACA
Organism: Phainopepla nitens; assembly: GCA_013400175.1. Lineage (NCBI taxonomy): Eukaryota > Metazoa > Chordata > Aves > Passeriformes > Bombycillidae > Phainopepla > Phainopepla nitens. The sequence goes on along the minus strand of VXBQ01011974.1, from coordinate 274,249 downwards.
CATAGTCAAGACATACCTACTTTCAGTTATCAATACACACATGCATAAATCTAACACCAGAGATATTAATACTTAACATTTTAAACCTAGTTCAGAGGTAGCATTTGTTAAAGGTGAATTATTAATCATAATGTTTTGTGGGACACTGCCATGCAGAAAATAAGACAGAGTCAATTTTTTTTCCTCAGCTATTCACAAAACCACAGAGTTTTCTTTTACAACTGAATGCCCAGGAAGAGATGTGTGCAGATGTTTCTCACCAGGGATAACTTGGACAAATATGCTATTTTTATTCTGTTCCCAGACTTTACTTCCTTGCTGAATGTTTACACTGGCAGCCAGACAAATGAGAGAACTCGACACTTGTCAAGACCATCACTTCATATTAACTGATTTACTAAAGATCACACCAGGTAAGTAAAAGCCATTTCTCCTTCCTCATAAATAATGCCAATAACAGGGGAGCCTAGGAGTGTGTTGATACCAAAACAACTAGTTTTACAAATAGTACTATAAACTTTCATTTTGAATTTGAGATTAGTTTTCTTGTTTGTTGCTTTTTTTTTTTTTAAGGCTGAAAAGCAGAAGCTATCAGAGACTATGCAATCCTTCAGAGCATCAATGACTTAATAATTAACACCCAAAAAATCAGTAAGAATATGATACCCACTTACATCAACTACAAAGATCTTCTGAGAATCATCCAGGAACTGGACTTTGAGGTGCAGCATCCTCGAGCACGCAGCTGGGTGTGCAGCAGGCACGGCAGTCCTAGCAGTGTGAGCCAGGAGCTGGGAAGGGAGCCCTGACTCCTCTTGCACACATAATTCCCTCTCAGCTGGATGGAGAAGGCTGCAGTCACAGATGTGGAGCGGAGGCTGGAGCAAACGAGCTGACAGCCTAAAAACTAATTTTGAGAAAAACCCAGCAAACCAATACCTCCCTAGGTTCAAATGTCACCACTGCAATAAAAGATGTTTTCTGCCTGTGAATTATGGGTGTATTAGTAGGGGGAAGATTGGCAGTAATGGGGCTGAGATAAACACTCAGCTCTTACAGCTGGTGGTGAGCAGTGCGAGGGCAAAGCAAGCCCACGCTGGGTACCACGGGGTCAGGGGAGAAGAGCTGAGGATCTCTCCTGCCAAAGTCCCCCAGCAGGGAGTGCCACCCTTGCTCTGCTCTGGTTAAGGTGCACAGGGAGAGCAGCTGGCTGGCAGCTGTGCTGGCTCCATGGGGTGTGCAGATCATGTCCTGTCCACTGAGTGATGCGTGGATGGGCTGATGTACTTCACCAGGGACTGGACTCAAACACAGTTGTGAGTCCTTCCCGGAGAGGCAGAGGAGAACCTGCTCCTGATTCCCAGCTCATACCCTGGTTGAGCAGCTTAGTGAAGTCTCACAAACCTTTGAGACAAACTGGTTCCCACTTCAAACCCGAAAAGCCCATGTCCCCACTCATGAGCTCATCCTCAGAGAGCCAGAGCCAGCCACAGACCCTCAGACCCCGGGCTCAGCCCAGGCTGCTCTGTGCAGCCCTGCTTGGTGTGGAGAGTGCCTGGGGATGCTTGTGCTGCTTCTCTGCCCAGGTGCTGCAGGGTCACGAGGAGCTGTCTGACCCCTCTGGTTCCTCTCACTCATCAGAGTCTTCCTCTCCGAGGTTTTGGGTGAAAGCAGCCTTTGGGCAGGAGCCCCCACTTTCAGAAATAAGCACACTGAGCAGTGCCAAAGGCAGGCACTGGACTGGCACAGGAGATCATTATTGTTGCTGCTGGAAAAAGTCACAACTGCACAAGGTCCTGTGGCACCCAGAGAGATAGAAACATGGCTCACCAAACCAAAAAAGCCACATTTCGTGCTGCAGAGATTTTGCATGGTGCTCCTTTGCCTGTTTCTACTGAAACTACCACTTTAAATCACTCCAGACCATTTGCCATGGCCTCTCTTACACTTCCCAAATATTCCCAGGGATTTCAGAGACCGTCAGGGCAATATATTACCTTGTCATCTCTGGTGCAGAGAGAAAGACCATAGAGCTTTTCTCCACAGAAAAATGTGTAAGTCTTCTGCTAACCAGGACAAAAAGGAGCCTGAAAGTCAACCCAGCCTGCTTTTCTCCGTGAAGCTGATCCACAGAGCAACTGAGCCCATCGTGCTCCACTGCCAGGAGGGGATGGCTGTGCCCTGTGTGCCAGCACCACGTCAAGGACCAAATTTCCAGGGCTGCACGTGGCCCTGGGGCCTGAGCTCTTTGTGTCACAGGAGAAGGGCAGCATCATGTACAAACCATCCGGGGGGGGCTGAGTGCACTTTCCCTCTGCAGCTCAAAATGTTTGTGCTGTCAAATATTGACAGGCACCAAGGAAAGGAGCAGCTCTCCTGTGAGTGGCTCTCACATCACAGGCACAGCTCAGCTCTGGGAGCAGGGCAGGGATGCTGGACTGGCAGGAGGGATGCATGGAGGTGCAATAGAGGAGCCCCCAAAGTCCAGAAGAAGCCAAATCTCTCTGCTATAGGCTTTCCTGGCATGCCAGAGGCACTGACCCTGGACTCCACAGATGCTGTTGGAAGCTGGGCACCAGCCATCCAGGTTGTGGGTGGAAGAAAAGGGTTTATTTCACTACCTTGCTATGAAGGAATAAGGCTGGTTTGGGTCAGACAGGACCTCTGGCCACCCTATAAAGCATGGAGACAGCATGGAGACAGCAGCAGCAAACAGGATCAAACTACGTAAACAAGAACTTTTTGGCATAGGATACTAAAGGACAGCAAGAAGAGATGCGGGACAAGAAAGGTTTGCTTGGGGCATGGAGATTGTTGCTGTCTGAGCAGATGAGAAATCTGTTTTACCCCCCCATCTCCTTCTTCTGGAGGTGACTTGGGGCCAACCGGAGCAACACACAAGGGGAGCACCAGGAGGAATTCAGCTCCTGGCCTGAGCCAGTGCCAAAGTCCAGCCTGGTACGTATGTCCTCTTATCTGCAGGGGCAGGGAATAATGGGAAATGGTGCAGGAAAGCACAGAACCTGTGAGGGGCAAGCTCAGCCACAATGGCAGGTGGGGAGAGGGGACCCCAAGCAGCAGCACCAGAGCACAGTGGGGCCTGAGCAGCAGCAGGGTGGAGTGCATCCTGCTTCAGGGCTCCCTGCTCAACCTTTGATTTTAAATACTCTGAACCTTGCTACCACCATCCTGCATTGCATCTGGTTCTCCCAGGAAGGATTTCTTCCACCAAGTGCATCTCACCCCATATTAGGCTGGATACATCGGCTCAGGGTCTTCTTCAGCCTCTCAAATACCCTGCAGCTTGCTGGGATGGACTGAGCAGAGCAAGAAACAAGAAGCTTCCTTCCTCCCAATCCCTGTTGCCCCTTTTTCCAAGATAAATACTCACACTGATGTTTGGGCATTTCTCCTTTGTTCCCCATCAGTGCTGGAGCGAGGGCAGCCACAGGACAGGGCAGAGAGCTGAGCACTGCAGCTACACCCTGCAGAGCCCCCTGGAATGGTGAGCCATTGTCCATGGGCAGCCAGCCAGCCAGTTCAGAGCTGCTGTCCTGGTTTGGGGCTGGGGATGGGCAAGGAAATGCCCCAAACCTCCCCACTGCCTCCTGAAGAGAGGAGCAGGCTGTGAGAGAACAAAGTCTGGTAGAGAAGGGACATAACATGCTACCCCTGCATCACTGCAGCTCTGTGCATTGCTGACCCTTGGGCTTTGTCATGTTTATCTTCAAATTTGATTTAGAGGAAAGGAAATGCAGATGGATAGATAAAGTCATTGAACAGAGATCTGCCAGGGGATTTTAAACACCACAGTCCAAGAGGCAAGAACCCACACCCAGCTCCTTGCTGAGCAGACAAGTGCACACTCAAAATGCCAGAGTGGGCTCACCCAGGTGGACTCTGGTGACCTTTCATACACTCTTATTTCACCTCTTCTTCCTCAGCTGGAGCTGCAAGGAGAACATCCACATTCCCTCCTCACCCAGCCAGAACTCCCCCAGCTGCAGGGGAGCTCTTGGCTGCATTAGTGAGAGCAGGCTCTGGCACAGCCAAAATCCTTCTGAACAGCTCCAGGCTCACTACAGAATATCCCAGGTGGTTAACAGATCCAAGGCACGGGACCAACTCTGTAAATAGGGACATTTCTCTGCAGAACAGGGTACCTACCACATTCCCGCTGCTCCTCCAGGAGGAATGGCTTCACTCTCAGCTGGGGTCCCAGCTTATACACAGTTGCTTTAAACTTTTTATAAAATATACCCCCAAAAAAGTATTTTCAAAAAACAAAGCCTGAAGAAGCCTGATCCTGAGTTTGTTTAGCTTAAAAAGAGAAGAAAGGAACAACCATCTGATTGATGCAGAACCACTCCAGAAGGGATCAGCTGTGTTCCCAAGCTAAAGAGAAAATGAAGAGTTTGATGGAAATTGCAGGGAAGATCTGAGTTAGGTCCTAGGAAAGACCCTAAATTGTGAGGCAGAAGAAATACTGGGGCAGGCTGGAAAAACCAGAGTTGCTTTAGACACAACTGTTGGGGACAGTCCAGGTACGTGATCCTTCCTTTAAACCTTTAATAATGATCATTGTTTTACATTTTCTCCACATTATATCTTGAACATATCTCAACAGTTAGAGCTGACATGCCATGTCCTGCCCTTCTAAAAACTTCTGCCTCAAAACTGTTCTACTTATTGAATATAATAAACAATGGTACATTTACATTTTCATCAAATTTTGCTTGCCAACCATCAGCTAAATAATCTGACATCAGTGTGCTGAAACTCATTATTCATAAGTAATCACTAGGAAAATGGAAATAATTGCAATTTTTATTTTGTATTTAGGTGGGGCTCACTCATTACCTCCTAACTGCAGGATAAAGCTCCTCTGAGCAGCACTTTGATATCAAGTGACATTATGCAGCAGCATTTTCCTCTCCAGTTTGCCCCAGTCCCACCCAAGGCAAAATTACTGCATAATCTCATGCTCAAGGAATCATAGAATAAAAACAAATCTTATTCTTGTGATTATAGTTTTGTTTCAGCTTCAGGTAGCTAAGGTAAGGCTCTTTTTACCTACCTGCAACAGAGTGGGAAATCCCAAATAACCTCGATTATGCACCAAAGACTCCAAGCACAACTGCAATTCCAGACACCTGAGACAAATTAACCATAGGTGCAAAACATCCTTTGAAGTCCGGAAGCCCTGAAATATAAATTTATTGCCATTTCTGTTCCGTTTCCAACGTGTGCTGCACCGTGCTGACTCCCAGAGCCGGACCATCCCAGGACAAGGCACTCGCTGCCTCCACGCTCCCTCTCGTGGTGTTGCTGGCGCCCCACAACAAACACGGGAGAGGACTCGGTGTGCAGGGATGAGCGGGCCAGTCCGGCAACCACACACTCCAGCATGCATCCATGGGCCTTGCTGACTTTTCCTCCTTTTTCAGATTTTACACGCTCTGTAAAAACTATTACCCGGACTGCAGAAGGCAGCTTGCTGTAAGCAAACACAAATGACAGCATAAGCTGTACAAGAAGCTAAATAACACCCTGACTCTGGTGATACCCAGACCACTTCATCTCATTTTTGATGTGCCAGTTACACTGTGTTGTTGGCACAGCTATACAAAAAGCACTCTGTGATGTTTAATTCAAACAGGTCACTTCAAAGCCATGAGAAACAAATTTATGCAGCAAGAGAAAGCCTCTTAAATGCACTGAATCAAAGGAGCACTGATGCCTCCAAGGACTTGGGCATTGCACAGCATTCAGCGATTTCCAGCTGGTAGAGGCACCTCACACACCTCTGTAGGTGCACAGCACGGGGCTGGTACCTTCACTTTTTGCTGTCCTTTATTTTTTCACACATGTTGTTGGCTGGGCCACTTGGTGAGCCTCAGGAAGGATCATACAGCCAACGGCTTTGTCTGAAGTGGAGTCTGCAATGCCAGGTGAATCCCAGTGGAAAGGACAGAGTTCTAAGGAACTATACTGCTTATTTTCATGACAGAGGTGGTTTCCCTCTTGGCTCAAGACAAATAACTCTGGTTGAGTAAGCCTTGATTACATCTAGACAAAGAAACATACCTGTTCTCCAGGTACCAATGGATCAGACCATTCCACCACATGGATCTTGATCTTGAGTTTTATTAACACCTCCCTCCCAAGTAGCCTCTCTATCCCCACTCTTTTTTTTCCTTTTATTCTTTCTCACACTTCAGTCCTACCAGGGCTCACCAAATTCCAGGAATACAGCTCACAGCAGTGGGAAAGGTGTGTCAAAGCCACTCTTCACAGCAGGCAGTGGAGGACAACAAGCTGGGAGCCTGGTACTTTTGTAGTGATCAGAGGTGATCCCCCCTTCATGCCTCCTCTTCCAGGGCCTTCTGGCAGGTGCTGGCAGCTACAAGACAGACATATTTCCAAAACCAGGAAACATTCCTACATTGTGACTGTCCCAAGGTCTCAGGGGTACATTCACAAAACCTTTTCCAGATTATTAAACTGGGCCCAAAGATGGATCCATTTGGATGATCCTGTGCTGACAATTCCTTCACAGACAGCTGAAAGGAAAGGAATGCAGCTGGACACACAAGCAGTTCTAACCACAGCCTGACAATGGGCAGGCCCTGCAGCTAAAAAGCTTTCTTCTAACCTATTAGAACATCTGCATTACTGAGATTAGACCTAGAGCATTTGGCAAGGCTGTGCTAATTCCTGGAACAACGAATGGAAAATAATGACAGGATCAGTAATGTGACTGTGGTCACTGAGACACGGCCCTGCCAGGGACTTTAGAGATCCCACGTGAGAGCCCAACACACAGAGGAGAAGCTACACATGCCTCACACACTCCTTCCTCCAGCAGTGCTTATCCAGTACCATCTTTGAAAATCCTGCACCACCCCACATAGCTGCAACTTGCTCCAGCACTTACACGTGCTCTGTGAGCAGCTTTCTCTCTTTTCCAACATAAATCAGCTTTCTGAAAATTCAGTTAAATTCTTCTTGTTTTCCCACAGAAGCCATGCTGTTGATGATTACACAACCATTGTTAATTTGAAGAAAAGAGGTCTAAGATCTGTCCCAGCAGTAGGATGAAGCTGATGACTGATCATCCTATCTTGCCAGTTCCCAAAAAGACAAGTAGCCCTTCAGGAATGTCACAGACAGCAACATTTTTCTTTTCTCTTTTCTGGGCTGACCAAATAACTTAAATGTAATGTCAAGGTAGATCTTCTAAGGACATAAAACTGTATGAACTAGTCAGCCTAGCAGCAGGAAAAAAGAAACAATTTCTGAAAAAGCCAGAGATTTCCCAGAAAGCTGGTTGTTTGCTTTACTGAGTTGCAGTCATAAATCAATTAAACCTTTTAGTAGAAGCATGAGTCTTAAGACTGAACAAGTTACAATGTAGTCTCACAAATGTATGAAATACTAATCCTTTTCATAAGTCTAAGAATTTTTCAACTTTGTTATTTAAGTTCTAGTCTAAGTTCTTATTTATTTACATACAAGACGTCAAATTTCAAAATTATTCTACAATGCTGGCGTATCTGATTCCAAGCAGGTCCAAGCACCTCCATATCTCTAACACACCCTTCCCCATACACTCCCCGGAAGAAAGTGCTACAGTTACGATTTTCTTCCCAGGCAAGAACAATTGAGGTCACCCAGTGACTGCAGCATCGCAGTGTCTCAAATCCCACGCAAGCCTAATCACTAGAAATATGCTTAGGAGGAAGTAAGGCACTGCTAAGAGAGCTGTCACAGCACACTCAGACTGAATCAGCAGAACACCAAGGAGCACAGACATGCCACAAACCAAACAAGCAGCAAAGTCTCCCCTATGAGTGAATATTTTACTGGTTCCTACAACATGAGAGACCCTGTCCCTTCGGTTATTTCAGTTATTGCTCCAGACCTTTTGGAGGGACTTGAAAAAAACAGCTTTGAAGGAGAGCAAGTAACCCGATTCTATACTAAATACATTGTTTCCACAGAGAAGTTTCACCCCTCTCGGTCCTGCCATCAGCACTGTCACCGCCAGCCGAGCTCAGTGCTGTCCTCAGCAGCACCAACACACCGCTGCCGGGGGACATCGCCTCTGAACCCAGCGCTGCGCTGGTCGCAGCTCAGAGTCCTCCTCCTCCGCTCCTCGCGGCTCTCTTGACCGGGCAGAGATAGAAGTGGCTGTGTAAAACACCCGAAACCCACATTATTTCACTTTCAGGGCCCAGAACATCGGGCCACGTCATCTCCTGACAGAGCCTGCCCGCAGCTCCGGGAGCTGTTGGCGCTTCCCCCAGCGAGCGCTGACTCACCCAGCCCCAGCAGCTCCCCGGCTGCTGCCTCTGCGCAGATAACTCACCCAGGGCAGCACGTATCGCTCTGGAACCCGGACCTCATTTTAATTAAGACTAGACACTTCCACCTAGTTTCACACTGTAATTACAGCCCAACCTCCCGGGGCAGATGCCAGCGGGCAGCTGCACACCAGGTGTGGCCNTGGGGGGGCTGTGGGGTTGGCGTGGCTGTGGGGTGTTGCCCTGCACTCCCAGCCGGGCTGCAGGGCCCAGCTCTGCCCTGGGCAGGGACACAGTTACGTGTCACCCGTGCTGGCTGGGGGAGCGGGGTGGGGACAGGCCTCTCGCCAGTGCTGCAGGTGGCTCCTGCTCTCTGATGGCTCTGGGAGCACTTCCCTGTCCTCTGGCTGCACGGGGGAAGCAGGACATTGGGAGATTTCTGCAGGCACCTCTATAGCAAGACCTGGTAGATCAAAGAAAAAGCTGCCATGAAACACCACAAAAAACAGCCCCAAAACCAGAGCAACATGACATTGCCACACCTATTTAACAAAGGATGCTACACAAATCAGTGCAGCAGCAACAAAGTTCACTTTCAGCACCAAGACTTTTGAAAGATAATAGCCTTAAATAACAATCTTATGTCCTTCCTTAAAATCCCCAACCCAGCCTGTATTACACTGTTACCTGGAACCAAACCAGTGCTGTAAGGCACAGGGGCTCACGAGCTGTACTCACATCACTTCCCAACCTACAAGTGGGAACAGGAAGCAGCTTCCTTAGTTACAGGGAGTGCCATAAAGAACTGAGAATATTATTGCTGCATTCTGACTTCTTTTAAACCACATGAGAAGTCAGACTCACACAGCAATGAACCCAATAGTAACACCTCAACTACAGGGTCAGCTCCCACCCTCAGTGACACTAATGAGAACAGGGCATGCCTCACCCTCATCTCTCAGCTAGGTTGGGGAAGCAGATATTTCACCCAAAATCACTTAGAAGCGCACCCTGCTCTTCTCTATCATTTTCCTCTCGAGATGGAAACTACTTCTCTATTTCAGCAAAGGAAGTGCGAGCAGGAAGAAGAAACAGCACAGAATCCTACCTACAAGATAAGGCTAATGCTGTTTCAGCTGGAGGAGGGGTGGTGAGCAGGCTACGTGGTTCTGCCTGTTGACACATTGCTGAGTTCTAAAGGCACCAAGGTATCAACTTTTTCTCAATTTGAAATCACATTTTCCATTAATGCACAGCTTTAGTTACAAACACAGTACTAAAGGTCAGTGCTGAGACTGTATTCCTGAGGAAGATGCATTTTTTGTTACAGGGCCCAGATGACAATCATTGACTTGGCAAATTCAGGGCTTTTACTGAGCATTTAAGATAATTGTTATCAAATAGCTTAGGGCACTTTGGTTTTCTGGAAAAACCTTGTGCCTCTCCTGTGGCAGAGCTCCAGGAGCACTCACTCTGCCAGGGTGGTGGGAAGATGTCAGCTCTGGCTGGAGGGCAGCTAGAGACACTGCAAGGTGATGTCAGCACTGCAGCCATCTCCACACACATCAAGCCTGCATGAAAACAAGAATGTTAAGGAGTCACACAAGACAAACACAGATTTCTTACGAACACAGCCCCTCACAGTGGCCTGTGAGGAGGCTGCTCTGAACTGGCCCCCAGCTCAGGGAGTGCCTGCCTTGCACAGGAAGATGATGCACAGCCTTTGCTCCCCCTTTCTCTCCTCAGAGCAGCTGACACCGAGAGCTTTACACCCAGCTGGGGCACAGCTGTACACCCTGTTCCCCACACCAGGACTCACTCAAGACAGTTCAGATGTGGTTACTGCATTCAGAATAACCAGGACCTCAAAAGCGACCCACAAAACAAAAAGCAGCAGCAGCTTTGTCAGTTCAGCCCACACCAGAAGAAACTGAACACAGACTACTCACCCCGGTTTGGTAATACAGGTATCTATTTTATTAAAAAAGTTACAAACAGGTGGACTGTAGGGTTGTCTTACAAAATGACAAGAATGAATTCTACTGGAAAAAACTTTTTACAAAGCATTATAGGTAATTGTTCCATTTTTGCACTTGTTATTCCAGATTTCACCTATCACTGATAAAGATACAGTACATTAGATACAAGATGTTAGGTTACATTTTTATTTGTAGAGCCCTACTGCAGTGATTTGAACAACTCCTAAACAGATGCCATAGTAAAGACAATACATATTGCATTTATTATTAGCCTCTTACTCTAATAAGCAACTTCACATGCAAACTATTGAGGAAGCCTAAATAAACTTTTGGTCCCTTTTTCCCCCCAAAGTGTGCTGAAGAAACCATCTCTCATTTTTCCCAGTCCTGTCACTCTAAGCTAGTTCAAGTTTAAGGTTTTTTTTCATTTGTTTGTTTTTTGTGGTTTTTTTTTCTTTTTTCTTTTTTTTTGCTGAGGTCAATGAAAATGAACACTGCTTTGAAAACTACCCATAAGAATGAACCACTGATCAATACCAACCAACTTTTTTCTTTTTAGACATAGGAAAACTAGGATCTTTATGAATTACTGTCATATCCTATTACTTCCTTACAACCTACAAAAAAGATCAACAACCATCACTTAAAAAAAAAAAATCTACTTTGAATACAAGGTTTGGTTTAATTCTGATATTAAAGTGCAAACCTAAGCATTATCCTCAGCCTGTTTATAAAGTTTGTACAAACAGGAAAAAAAAATTTCAAGTAACCCCACAGAAAAAGAATCAGGTGTTTCAAAAACCAGGCAGAAATCCTGGTGTCCTCTTCTCTTCAGGACTCAAATTCAACACTGAATGTAGATACAGAATCTTTATTTCTGCTAATATTGTAAAGTCAGCCTGTATTATTACCAACAAAACACATTGAGATACTGTACCGGCGATCTTTTATTGTTTTAAATGCCATCATCCACAATACAGTTTGTGAGTTTTCAACTGCTTAACCTCATATATCCATCACTGCTTTTACTGGAGCTTTTCTCATAGATATTTAGCTATTACAGGGAAAGAATGTACATTTCTAGAAGCATGTTCAAATGACTAAAGCTGGGCTCCTAAAAACCTAGAACTTTGGTGCAGTAGGTGAGCTGCAGTTATTATACTTCTGCAAAAAAAATTACACATTTTAAACCACTGCTAGAAAAAGCTCTCATGTATGTAACACGTTAATAAAGGTGAACAAAAAGATTTTGTCTGTTCTTTGTACATTTTCATTCTGCTCTTTATACCTGTGTTATTGTTAAAATTTTCAAGTATTCAGAGAAAATGTTGATCAGGTAAACAATAAGGAAGGCAATGGCTGTTTAAAGCACGCTTGCAGTTAGTATCACTGAAACCTGGTGCTTTTCCCCTTGTTACACCAACTTGTCTCTAATATTAAACTTGTTTATTGGGGAAAAAAAAAACCAAACTAAAAAGCAATTTGTGACAGTGCAAGAAAAACTTTAACAAATATTGCTTTAAAATATTATTCAGAAAGACAAATATTAGGAACTATAAAATGTAAAGTGATCTTATTTGCATTAGATTTACATATGCAGAGGTCTACTAGATGTCTCTTACTGTGCCAGGCAAAGCTGAGCTGACAGAGTAGGCAGAGAGCCCGTTTTGAAGGATACATTATCCCTTTTCAAAGGCATAGAGAAGCAATTTGTAAACAAGCAAGTTCAGAAACTCAGCAGAAGGAGAAGTGTGCTGCCGTTTTTCAATGCTACAATTGTGTTCAATTAAAAACCCGAGACTGTGAGAAACTTCAGCTGGAGACCTCACATCCCATTCCAAGCAACCCCTACTGTCAAATGGGACTGGTTACAAACATTGTCACAGCTGCATTTGCCCAGAAAAGGGATACTACATCCATACAACAGAGGTGCCTTCAGTATCTTCCCATGACACTGTCACACGTAAACAAAAAGTCTCAAAGAGTGACCAACTACATTGTAGGAGAAAACCTTGCAAATAGAAATAAGCACTGATGCGAGGTAATATACAGAAGTAACCATTTGTTTAAGGCTCAACTTATTCTCCATTAAAACTCTCTTCTTTTAAAAGGCATTGAGTAGGTAATACTGAGTTTAAGTATTTAATAAATACAAGTTCAGAATTGATTAAAGAAATCAATTAAAATATTAAAAATGAACTCTTGCATATTAGCCATTATATGAACTTAGAAAGCTATAAAAGGACTGATAGATAAAGAACAGATTTTAAAACTTATGGTAAACATGCTAAGCATTCTGATTAAGGTGTGTGGATCCTGGAGGCCACCAACCTTATGCACTTAGATGTATGGCAATGTGCTGTAATAGAGACAGGTTTACCAAGGCTCAGCTCTGCAACCTGGGCTGAAAGTTCTCCAAAGCAGCATCTGTGCAAGTTTCCTCTGAGTTTTATCTGCAATTAAAAAACAAACAAACAAACAAACAAAACAACAAAACACTAATGAAAGCCATATTCAATACACATCCAGAGTGAACACAGCTTCTCCCCTGCCTGGAACAGGAATTCTTCCACCCTGAGCTCCAAAGCACTGCTTTCCACAGCAGCATTCCCAAATGCTCCACTAACTCTGGTAATACAAGAGGTGAGCAGGTAACAACCTACTGCTATTTGCTTTGTAACAGCTGCTGCTGTGGGATACCAAACTGCATCTAAAGATCTGAAAAAGCCAGGAAATTTAAGTTCTCTTGCACCAATGCAGGACCTAGTGTATGTATAATATCCAGTAACACACAGCAGTGGCCTTTAGCACACAAGTTCTGGGAAGGGGTAGATGAGCCAACTCACTCAGTTTTGACATCTGTGTTCTCAGCAATCAAACCCTCTAAATGACTCCAGAAAAAGCCCCTTAGCACTCAGACAGCCTGAGCAGGGACAGAGCTGTACACCACCATCCTCAGTCAAGCACACCAACACATTACCAGTGTGACCAAGCCATCTCTGCATTTCACAGAACTCGCTTGTAGCTCCCAGGATTTATCTGCAGAGATATCCTAAAAGCCTCAGGTGAAGCTCAAAGTCTGTAGAAACCTGTCATATGTACATGCACATACTTCACTCGAGCTTGATCCATGGCTTTTCAGGGATTTTGAGGAGCCTTCTCAATTCTTGAAGTAATTGCTCCAAATGAATCAGGACCTTATGTTTCCTACTGCACCATTTCTTTTCAGCTGTTGATTTGCTCTCAGCTAACCTGGCACAACAGAGTGCTCTGACACAGCCAGGGGTCCCCTTCTTGCCTAACAACTGGTCAAGCCCAACACGCAGGAGCAGCACTCCTGCCCTCACAGGAGCCAGCAGCCAGGGTTTTTTTGCTTGTTTGTATGTTTTCCAGCTAACAGCAATTCTCTCCCAGTCTGGTGAGATCACTCCTCTCCACACACTGCTGCTGGTCCACAAGTTTTAGACACACAGGGTCCCTGTACTGTCAAAAGCAGAGAACCAACATTTAGCCTCTAATGGGGATGGATTAGATCTGCTTAATAGAAGTTTTATCTTGGCTTAGAGCACAGAAGAAACAGACCCTTTACAGTGTAGCTCCTCATCCTACCAGAGTTAGATCCACCCCAAAAACTTCATCTAAACCCAGCATTCAGTAACGTGGCCAGCAAAGAATTGCTAGGAATTAAGAACAGAAAAATGAAGCAATGGTATTTTCTTCCACAAGCCCTTCAGCATCCTTGCATTTGCAGGTTAGGGACCTCCCAATTCAGATTTGTCATCTCTCCATTTGTGTTTAGTTACTAAAATTAACACTACACAATACCTTATCTGGCTTCATTTGCCTGTGATATCTCCTACCACTCTCTGCTCTCTTCTGTGAACAGGCAGAAGGGGAAGTTGGACAATACAGTATAATAAATGTGTCTGTGTTGCACAGCCACACAGATCAGCTGAAAATACACTTTCAGTTTTTATTCCTAGAGAGGAATACTCTTCTTTCAAACTTGCCAATACCAGTTACTCATGAACACAGGGGACAGAAATCACTAATCAGAATCAGTCTTTCATGGCAATGTTAAGGTGTTACCAATCCTATTGGTATCAGAAAGACTTTAGTGCACGAGCACTGTACCTAGTGCCATACTTTAAAGAAGATTCAAAATACACAACTGTGTCATACTGAAAATTCAAGAGAAATACTAGAGCAAGGAACACAAAGCAGGTTCTGGAACTCTCCTATCCCTGAATGCAAGAGCAAAACGACAGAGGACCACTGCAGAAACAGGAAAGGGGAGGTGGGAAACAGGATGTGAGAACAACAGACATTTTTAAAAGGAACTATGGGTTATCCTGACTATGCAGTTATGTTCCATCCTTCACCTCATCCAAGACAGCTGACTGGAACAGCAGTTTAGCAAATGCTTCTCAAAAGTGTCATGAAAGAACCTACACATCATAGCTGACAGACAGGCCGAGGTATCAGCACCAAGAAGAGGTGAAGTGGTAGCTGTGAGTTAAAAAAGGAACAGTCTCAGGCAAAGCTAGGCCCAGCAAAAAAAAAAAAAGAAAAAAAAAATCCACCCCCACCCCTCCCGTGGGCTTCTGCACCAGAGCTGCAGGAACACAAACTGTTGTTTGTAGTGCTCTGTGAACTGACACAGCCAAGACTCCTCCTGGACACAGCCAGGTTACAGAACTCAGAGATGATGATGATGATGATCCCAGGACACAGCTGTAGTTCAAGCCCACTTCCTACACACAGATTTTCAGACAGGTGGTTGTACTTCCTCAGCTTCAATTTACCTAGGAGGGGTCACTCCTAAAGCAGAGGTGTGACAAGCAGCAATTGTTTCCTGGACCACAGATAAGCAGGATTGCAAAGCTGATTAGGGCTATCACAAGATACCATCAGCACCTCTCCTACCAGAGCACATCAGACAGAAATTATCAAGCAGCAAAAGGTTTATGATAAAGTTAATGAGATCCTACATCTACTCAATCAAAGAACAAGGACAGAGTGGGAGCCAGGAAGAGGAAAGTACCCCAGAAGTGTTAGGCTGAAATGAAATACACAGAGCATGAAGTCTGTGAAAAGCCAGAATGAATAACAGAAGTTCCAGCCATGGTGAGACCCGGACTGAACAGGAAATGGATCAGGAAGGAAAAACTTGTTTGGCACAGGTGATGAGATTACACTGGGCAGAGACAGCATTCCCCAGAAGCAAGGAAGCAGTTTGCTGCTAAAGGCTTGGGGTGATTGTCTAAGCCAGGCAGAAGGGAGGAGAGGAAATCTCTATCACAAAAACTTAGATTCACTGTCTCAAGAGCTCACAAAGACAGAAGAACACAGATATTTCTTCTGAAGCAAGAACATGTTGAGGAAACCCACCAAATCTAGGCATAAGTTGTCATTCAAAGGAATAACATGTGGCCCTGCTCCTTCTTCAACTTCACCTTTAAGATTAAATGTGCTACTTAGTGCTAAATCCAGTAGCAGACAGGTTATAAAGCCTCCCTTTGAAGCAATCAATTCCAGAACTACACATTTCAAGGATGAAAAGCCTGATTTTGTCAGAGCTTAAGACAGTAACCTGCACAAAATGAACCATTAGTAACCCAGGGAACTGCCATATCCTTTGGCATGGTACTTCTAGTCCACATAATCTTGTTTGTGAGGCTGCCTTAGAAATAGCTGCAACATTGCATTACTATACACAATTCAGGACATTACCCCTGCAGCACCCAATTTTTAAAAAAAGGCAGTAATTTCTTAGATTCATTTCTTCCTAGAACTCTACAGACTCTGCAGGTGTGATTAATGTACAATGAAAGACTTTATTTGTACCTTCCTCTACTCCAAAACAAGCTCGCTCACCTTTCAACAAACAAATCTCAAACTTACACCTCTTACACAGTGACAGCAGCCCTTCCTAATTTCACAGAACTGGAGATAAAAACATCATGTATTATCTGTGGCATGACAGTGCTAGGGCCATGAGCACCTAAAACTGCATTTACAAAGCACCTGATAACAATCTCAAAGACAAGCTTTGAGACTTCACTCTCTGACCTTGCACTCAAGATTCAAGAGGATACCTGGTCCAAAGCTTCCAGTAATAACCTGTTTTCCCCCTTGTCACTCAGCCACAAGAAGCTGCTCTGAGTTAAGCTAAGTTACTAACATGGCAGTGGGAGTCTGAGCCTCAAGCAGTGCAGCTGTCAGGAGGGGCAGCTCCTTCCCCTGAATTTCCACATCCTCCCTCACTCCTGCACTTGCAGATCACCAGCCGTGTGTGAAGCCAGGTCCAGCAGAGAGCTGGAGCTCTGAGGGACCAGCTGGCTGCACACAGAGCACACCAACGGTGCTCTGCAGTCACAGGGACTCCAGCCAGGGGTGAAACAAGAGCTGCAACAGCTACAGGGGAAACAGGAGACTGGGGGGGCTCACAGCCACCTCGTGGGAACGCACACTGGGGAGGAACAGACCTGGCCCAGCCAGGTGAAAAAGCTGCTGAAAAAGACCACACATGTGAAAGGCCAAAGGCAGCTGTCCTGGAGGAAAAAAATAAAAATCAAAGCAACACCTGACACGGGGGAAACCTTACAGAGAGCCTTCTGAATGCTGCACTCTCATCATACCTCTTATGAGTCACTGGGAAAGGAGAGTTGTGCATTGGAAGCCATTTTACAGTGTGTTCCCTGCTCTGGAGATCTGAGATGAAGAGCACTTTGTGCACGCCCTTGACTATTACATGTGGGCTTTGAGCCACTTCTCACCACTCAGGGTGGTTCTCCTGCAGGAGAAACTTATTCCACTGATAAGGCAGAAGGGCACTGTCAGTTTCTGTACTACAGAACTTTATTTCTTTTCAACAAGCTCAAAGTCTTCTCAAAAAAACTACTGGGGAAACTTGGTCACAATAATCCCACTGAACTCCAAGGTAACTCCCATTACTTGAAAATAATTCAGACACCAGCTGCAAGAATAAACCCACTGTAACATCACAAAGCACTTATGCAGAATGACAGCATCAAATACAGCACTGACAGTCAAAATAGGTGCAGATGAGATCACTCATTTTGTGTCATTGTAAAATTACTGCAGGCAAATGCAGCGTTCCCTGACCAACCCTACTGAGGTAACACAAGGAGTCCATTTGACTCAATCATGTGCACAAGCTCCCATCTCTTCTGGAGGAAGGCTGCCTCCAGGTTAGACAGCCTCCTTTCAGACTCCCTGTCCCTTTATCTCCTACTGAAACACCACGTTTAGGCACCTCAGTTAGTAATGACTGTTCCACCAACCTGCTCTGTATGGCCATGGTTGAGGTTTTTCTTAATTTCTCTCACTGGACGATGCAAGTTGTACAACACTGATCTTGTTTCTCAGGCAGGGAGGCATAGTTCATTTGCCTGACGATCTCAGCAAACAGTTCATCCACCATCGTTTTGCTCTTGGCTGACGTCTCCATGAAGGGACAGCCCCACTCCTGAGCCAGGGCTCTGCCTTCTGTAGACAACACCTCCCTCTCGGACTCCAGATCCACCTTGTTCCCCACCAGGATCAGGGGGACCTTCTCGTATCTCTTCACCCGCACAATCTGGTCCCTCATCGGCTTGATGTCCTGGTCAAACAATCCAGCTGGTTAGAACATGCAAGGAATCACATGCCACTGCTACAGAAGCACATTTCAACAGCCCTCACGTGCAACTGAACGTTAAAAACACACCAGAAGGCTTCTTAAACACAGAGCCACGCAGATCATGAATTCAGAGAAAACTGACTGCCCATCACTGAGTTACTTCTTCTTTTCTATTAAAGCCTGCACGTTTTACAGTTTATGTGCCTGTACAAACAGAGAGTGACTGCTGTGCTCTCAGACAGTCGGTTCAGCCAGAGGAGGACACTGAATTGCTGCTCTGAAGGCTGGTTTCAGCTTTCTGGAGAAGTTGTCTCAAGTCTAAGGACCTGTAACCCTAGCAGGGGCACGCCATTACACAGCCATTTAGGAAGTTTGTGCTTAGTTTACAGCTTGAGAAAGCCATCAATTTAAATAAAGCCTTCTCAGCCCTGGAATGCTTAGAATAATTCATTGTGAACACGTTTAATCACATGTAAGTAACCAAATTAGATGCTGTAAAGAGATTTTATTACCTAGAGTTGCATTTATTCAAGTCTGAGCCGACATGGGGAGTTTACACTTGAAAGTCTGAGTCAGCCTCCTCTGCCCCCTGAGTGTTTTAAGTTACTATCAGTACTACAAATTCTTGCATAGTTCTGAGACAAAGCAATCCCAGCGTTTGAAGTTACCACCGTGTAAAGAACTGCAGAGTGGTTTACACCTACAGCCTTGAGAACAAACACACTACAGACAGACGGGAATAATTAAACATTAACAAGGTGGATTACTGCACATCCATTCCTCAAATAATGAGGCTCGCTGGAACCCAGAAATCAGTGAAAATGAGAGCAGAGGCATCCCAATGTCACTGCTGCTGTTTTCCAGAGATAAGCACGTCTTCAGCTCGCACACGGCTGTTTCGAGGCCTCTGCTAAGATAAGGTTTAGCCTTCAGCAGAAGCAAACAGTGGGGGTGTGCAAGGTCTTGCCAAGCAGCTGGAACACACCCAGCTCGGAGCCCAGGCCAAGGCAGGGTTTGCAAATCCCTGCGCTGCAGAACTCAACTTACTGCCCAAAAACAAAGCCCCGCTTCTGCAGGCAGCTTAGACCAGTTACTGGCTGAGACATTTCCTTTTTTTTTTTTTTTGGAGAGTTTTAATAGCAGAAATAAATCCAGATCCACAAATTATCTAGCTCTCCTCTCCAGTACTCCACCTACGCAGTGAGAGCACCGAGCTCGTGCTGGACAGGAATATATTTTGGGGGGAGGGAGCGGAAAACAGCAGCTCACTTAACAAGTCACAACTGCAGAACAATGAGACTCTCTTCGAGAGCAACTGCAGGAACATGCCTTTAAGGAAGGAGAGGGGGTTGGAAGGGGAAGTCTCGATTTTAATATCGAGTGATTTCTTCACAAAAGGGGATTGCCAAGAGATTTCTGCTGGGGAAGCGGGAGCTAGTCATTGTTCTCCAGCACTGCGTGGGATTTAACAATGGTGGCACCCCGATAAGTACCTGCAAAGCAAGCAGTTTTCCACCAGGAAGCAAGGCTGGTAAACGCGCTTTCGAGCTGGGCATTTACACTTTTGGCCCTTCGGAGATAAAGCGCTTCTAGGCACACGTGGCTACCCCTAAAACTTCCTCCTCGGCCCAGCGCCTTCCCCGGGCAGGGCCGGCTCCGTCCCCGGCCGGGACACCGGGCGAGGTTACCTGGAAGGACTGCTGGTTGACTAGGCTGTAGACGAGGATGAATCCTTGCCCGTTCTTGATGTAGAGGTCGCGCATGGAGGCGAACTGCTCGGTGCCCGCCGTGTCCAGGATCTCCAGCACCGAGGGGGACGAGTCCACCTCGATCTCCTTGCGGTAGAAGTCCTCAATGGTGGGGTCGTACTTCTCGATGAAGGTCCCGGTGACGAACTGCACCGTCAGGGCGGACTTCCCCACCCCCCCGCTGCCCAGCACCACCACCTTGTACTCCCGCATCGGGCCCCGCTCGCCGCTCCCCGCCGGGCCCGGGCCTAGGGCAGGCGGCACCGCGGCCCTCGCATAGCCCCGGCCCGCCTCAGGTGAAGGG
>VXBQ01011974.1:237447-253977 GCA_013400175.1 Phainopepla nitens | reverse complement strand
CTCTGACGGGGGACACATTTCAGTGTGGCACCGAGGCACCCGCGCTGTCAGGGGGACACATTTCAGTGTGGCACCGAGGCACCGTCCCTGCCCGGCCCCCCAACATGGCGGCCTTAGCTTGGCGGTCGCGGCCGCAGCCCCCTCTCGGGCGGCTCTGTGAGGGGCGCGTTGTCCCTCCAGGAGCTCCTGCTCCGCACTCCGTAACTTGAACGCCTTAAAAAAACTCCTCCGAGCTCTCTGCCGGAAAGAGACCCGCGGGGGAGCGGAGCCGGGCTGTGACACCGGCGGGTGTCGAGAGTGGGACGCGGCACCGCGGTTCTTCGTCCCTGGAAGCCCGCTGGGCTGGTGACAAAGAGCGTCACCAAGTTGATCAGAGGGATGGAGCACCTCTAATATGAGGAGAGACTGGGAGAATTGGGATTGTTCAGCCTGGAGATGAGAAAGCTTCGTGGTGATCTAATTGCCCGATCCGGTGCCTGAAGAGAATTTACAGGAAAGACAGAGAGGGACGGTTTACAAATACGTGTAGCGACAGGAAAGGGGGAATGGGTTCGGCCTGAAAGAGTGTAGGTTTAGATTAGATATCAGGAAGATGATGGCTGTCGGGTGTGAGGCCCTGGCACGGGGCTGGCAGAGAAGCTGTGGCTGCCCCATCCCCGGGGGTGTCCGGGGCCACCCACGGCAGGGCGTGAATCGAGATCATCTTCAAGGTTCTTTCCAACCCACACCGCTCTGCGATTCTCTGACAGCTGTCACCTCTCCCGGCAAGACTCGCCCCGTGTCTTTACCCTCGCACAGCTGCCAGGCCCCACTGCTCGCTGCCAGGCGCTTTTCCCGGTTCCTGTCGGAGCCCTTCCCAGGACCACCCTCCCAGAAGCGGCGGGAGCTTTCCCGGCCGGGCGGGCAGGGCCGGCAGCAGGGGTCGGCTCCGGGGCCGTCCCGCCGCTTCCCCGCCTCTGAAACCCCCCGCCCTTAACAGCAAGTAACTACGAAGAACCAGCGCCTGTTTTCTCTCAAAAAATAAAACCCCCGGTCGCTTCAGACCCTGCTCCGTGATTCCCACCCGCAGGAGAAGCTGCCCTCCGATATGACCACATTTGTTCGTGCTGCTCCCTGCGGTCTGCAGGATTTCAGCAGGCACGAGTGAGGTGCTGGGTTTGTCCCTTTCCCCTCGGCATCACCTGTTTGATTGCAGGTCCAAGGCAGACACAGCTGCCGCGGTGTGTCCGTGCTGGGCTTCCAGCAGCCCTAGAGAGGTGCCTGGTCAAGGCTGAAAACATCTAAAGGTACTGAGGAGGTGACTCTGCTCGTGGCTGTTTTCACAGACAGCTTTATTTTATTCGCTTCCTTTCCATAAAGAGAACATGTCCATTATGGGAAAAGGTCAGTGAGGACTTTTGTCCTCCAGAACAAATCTTACTTAAGTTACACCAAATTTGATTCACTCTTCTTTATTACATGCAAGTAAAAAGCCCTCTCCTTCCTTCGCCGTTGCCTCCAGAATTGTGTTGTCAAGTGAATTGCTGGCAGGAGGCAGACGTGCCTGGATGGAAGATTTTCATGTGGCTGGTGAATCAGCTCGAAAATGTGAAAAGGTGAGCATTAAAACAGGCTGCCTCCTACTTTAACCCCATTAGAAATCACGAGTTGTTGCAAAGTACCTTAATGCACTCAGGGTGCTCGGGATAAAGGAAAGCCGCAGTTGCTCCCAGAGGAGCTTCCCATCTAATTTTAACCATGACACAATCGGCGATAGTGACAAATGGGAGGAGGGAGAAAAGGGGCAGGGGAGGATGAGGGTGACAATAATAAGATTACACGGTCACTTAGGTTCATTATGTGCACGCCTTTGTGGCGCTGCTGGTCCATTATGTTTGTGATGGGTGGAGGAATGACAGCGGGAGAGGAAGGGGCAAAGAGCACAGTGGGAGAAAAGCCAAATATATTTTTGTGCAATTGACTTTAACCAGCAACGCCTCTCTCTTGGGCTGAGGGGAAGCCCAAGCAGGTGGACAGGGGATTGGGAAACTGGATTTTTTTCCCTCCTCCAGTATTGATTTGGATTGCCAATGACTGCCAAGATTTATTTCCCAACTCACAGCACTATATGGGAGGCATAGATGCCTACAGCTGAAAACAAGGGCCAGTCTCGAAGTGCACCAGGTTGTTTGTTATCCTTAAGACGAGTCATTCCCTTCATTAAACAGTTTGCACAGCTCTTTCACCCTTGTGCCCTACCACATATCCTGAGCCACAAAAATAGCTGGTGATGTAAAAGGTTTTGAAACCCTGGATGGGAAGAGCTGCTTCTGCCATAAATGGCCAAGCCCTGAGCCAGCCATGCAGGGCACCTCCTGCCAATACCACCTCTGCCACTCCCTCGCTATCAGCATCTCCTCCTGCTGAGGTGTGGCACATCCCGGGTCAAAGGCCTGATTTAATCTCTGCTGCCACTTTCTCCACAGCTCCTGCCAAGGAGAAAGGAGCAGGGCTCAGCCCTCGGTGCTGCCCCAGGAGGGTTTGCCCTTTCTCAGCAAAACAACCTTCCCAAATGAACATCCGGGCAGGATTCGATTGCTGCCAGAGCAGCTCTGTGCTGCTGATGGACTCAGCTGCTCTGTGCTGTGCCTGCAGCCAGCAACAATAAAGCAGGCTCTTATTAAATTAACCTGCTAAGACACAGATCCTGCAGGGATGTTCGGGGAACAGACAGATGGCACAAGCAAGGGCCAGGAACAATTGCAATCCCCATCTCAGCAATGTGAGAGACGAATCCTGCCCGTTGCTGTGCCCAGCAGGGAGGCGGGACTGGGAGCAGTACCCCGAGAGGGGACAAAGGAGCATCTCCAAGCCACGGATGGGGTGAGGAGTCTGGAACTGGTCCTGCGGATGCCAGGGTGGGGCTGCACCTCCCCCCAGCAGCCAAAGCCTCCCCACTGCAGCCAGAGCGTGGCTGCTGCGTGGCCGCCACCACCTCTTGTGGGCTGTCCCCGCTGCCATCGGCTCTGACTCGCTGTGTCTGCCGAGCTCCAAGCCAGGCTCTCCTCTGGCAGGCAGCCTGCACAGGCTGCCGAGCCAGGGCAGCAGGGATAGCCCAGATTTCACCTCACTTGCCATCTAGCTGGGGACATCATTTGCGTAAATACATGCAAAACCAGCTTAAGACCAGTGTCATTTCTTCTCTGCCTCTTCCAGAGGTTTTGCTAATCCACTTATTGTGCCTTATGGTGTTCAGCAGGGAAGCTGCAGGGTAGGGACCAGCTCCTCAGGGCTCGAAGGGGTCCTGCAGCACCAGGGGCTGCTCTCCCATGCAGCTCATTCACGGAGGTCGTGTCACACCAGTCACGGAACTGCAGTGACAGCTTTTGATCTCAGCCCCGTCAGGTTCCAGTGAAATGTGCCTTAGGGATTGGATGTGTCCACCTGGCCCAGACTCCTAATTCTGGAGCTGTTTCAGAACCTGCAGGGATACTCTGCTTTTTTGCCAGCTTTTCCTGCCAATATAGAGATGACTCAGAGGCAAATCCTGAGGACCTTTCTCAGAAATTTCTGATTTTCTGCCATCCCTCAGCTTTTAGCCATTACTTTAGTAGCAACAAAAGGCATGATGGTGCTTCAGAAAAGGTAAAGGACATCTTCCAAAGCAATTACTGATTCTGAAGCAGAAGTAGGGCTGCACTGAAATATAATTGGTACAACAAGGAGGCTGTTGGGATTTCTGGGAGAAGCATATCTCTTTGGCTCGCAGACATGGTACCAGATCACCAGCCATTTAGAAGAGCTTGGCCCAGGAGCTGAACAGCACCACAGGGAAGATGCTGTTGGTCCACCCTGCCACACTCCCTGCCCGCAGCCCCTCACCTCCCCAGCAGCCCTCTGTCCTGGCTGTGCCCTCGGATGCTGCATCTCCTGCCTGCAGGATCAGCGCCAGGGCGGCTCTCTGCGTCTCCGGGTGTGATGAGTCACCGCTCCGAGGGAGCAAGCCAGTGCTGGTGAAGCCAGAAACGTGGTTTCACGGGTCATTCCTCTTCCTATTTTCTCCAGACGTCGAGCTCTCTCCTCATTGCCCTTCACAGTCCAAGCTGCTGTAATCCCTCCTGCGGTGCCTGGGAAGCGCCTCCAGCTATTGCTCAGCGGGGCTGAGGCCGAGCGCGGCTCCGCGGCTCCCAGGAGGAGTCCTGCCCTCCACACACCCAGCGCAGCACCCGCTCCTCGGGTACCGCCTTCCGCGCGTTTCTGCAAAGCTGAGGGGCCGCGGCTGGCCTCAGATCTGCCTTTGTCAAATCACCCACACATGGGACAGCCTCTTCACAGAAAGACATATACATACATATTTTAATGTTGCTAGCCAACAGTAGAGTAAAAATGAAAATATAGCTCCTTAGGGCTAAAAAGCCAGAAGGCAACAGTGAACACATAAATCAAACCTGTTGCTTTAAACTCCAAATGAAAAGAAAGGAGGGGGGGAAGGCAAATACTCTGTCAAGACATATTTTTAAGATTTGTAAAAATAAAGCTATTTTAAACTGATGTCTTACAGAAAGGTTCCCATTTGCTTTTAGAATTCCACGTTTTCCTTTTTTTATCGTATTTCTGCAGCATTTGCAATTCAAATGCTACAGAAATGTGTAACCTTGCTCATGAAATTTGCTGGCCAAATGAAGCAGCCAACAATTAATTAGAATGAAACCCCCTGCTTTACTCCCATTGGTGAGAACAAGAGAGAGAAAATGTAAAATTCAACCCAAATGGGGTATTGAGAAAATACTTTAATATGATGTTGATCTTAATAAGCAAAACCATTTCTTTCCTCCTTCTTTTTTAGTAAATTGCTTTTCACTTGCCAATTTCCTCACAGCAAAGTGACGAGTATTATTCCGAGTCGTTAATTCCCCCGTGCAGGCTCTGGCTGAGCTCATTAAAGCCTGCTGGGTCCCCGGGCGGGCGCTGCCAGGCTGTGCGGTGACCCGGCACCAGAACACCCCGGCCTCGTGCTGTCCCCAGCCCTGGCACAGGCAATGTCACCGAAGGGTGCTCGCCTCGTCTTCGTGGCAGGGCCTCATGCCTTGGGTGGGTGACACGGGGATATTTCTGCTGGAATGCTGCTGGCCCTTTCCTGAAGCATCACTCCTGGCTGGCACGGGATGCACAATATCTGAGTTCTGGCAGCACTCGTGGCGTGTGGGAGATACACTTCCCAGGTGGGCAGTGCCACTGTCACCAAATGCTGCAGGGTGGCACAGCCTACTTGATTTAGAGTCGTGGAATATCAAATCAGAGTATCACAGATCATCTTCCTGGCATGGCCCTGCTCCCCATGCTGATGACACTCACTTTCCCATCCATCTTTTTTCCCCGGCCACAGCTGAGGATGTGCAAACACATCAGCAGAGAGTCCCTGTGCCTGGCACACGTCCCCAAATGGCCACTCTGCATGTGCCTCTGATGAGGACAGAGGCACTTCTTGGATCAGCCCGAGGCCAGAGGGAAAGGCAGAGCCGTGGGCAGTGGGAGCCAGGCAGAGCTTCTCCCCAGGCTGCCTTTGCCAACAGCCAACAAACCGTCTGCAGAGCTCGTGATGAGACACCCGATCAGCTCCCCAGCCAGGGGAGGCCGATGGGACAAAGCTGTGTGTCCTCCACACCAGAGCCTGTCAGCTCTCCTGGAAAGGGCACCTGGCTGCTTGGAGACAATCCAGACACCAGCAAGAGTCTTCAAAACACCCCGGAGAGCTGCAGCCTGGATGACATGTGGCGTCCATCATCGTCATCCGAGGGAGCCAAACCAGCAGACCTCAGATGCTGACAGCTCCAGGAGCCTGGGAACCAAGGGGTTAAAGTGCTTGGCCAGGGAAGGTCCTGGGAGGAGAAGAGCACCGAAACTTCTTAATTAGAGTATTCAAATTAGATGGAGTTGCAAAGCAGTTAATTTCTCAACTTGAAAAAAACCAAAATTAATATTTGCCAGACAGGATCAGAAGCAGTGGGAGCCATTGACAGCTTTGCTGGGGCTCCTCGTGCTGGGGAGGACTCCAGAGGTCTCTGCCATAATTGCTTGCAGTTTTTAGTAGCTTGTTCTGCAGTTTATGAACTTGCTTGAGCATTTTGTGGATGAAAGCCAGTGATACAAACCCCAGCTGTATTTCTGCTTAAAGAAGCAAAGGGCTGCTGCCTGGCATTGCAGTGTGACACTGGTGTTTCAAAGAATTTCCTAAATTGCACAGTCTGGAGAGGATCAAACCTGTGGCTGGTGGAAGCAAACTGTGGCTCTGCCAGGCTGGTGCTCCCTCCCAGCCTCCAGGACAGGCAACCACCTCCCATCCCTGCATGGACTGAGCCACCACTCACACCGAGGGCTCACTGCCTCATTGATCCATTGCCTCACTGATCCACAGCCATGGACACCTCACTGTCAGCAGCCCCTGAGCAAGCCCAGCCATGCCAGTGCCAGGGAGAGGATGCTCTTCCCTCTGCCTTGTGTCACAGCAGACCTGGAGACAGCTCCAGTATGGGGATGTGGACTTGGGATGCTGTGGGGACAGCGCCAGGGCTCAGCCCTAGCTGAGTCCTTGTCTGTGGGCTGACAGCTCTCCTTGCTCTGGTCCATCTGCCTCACCCCTCAGGCTTTTCTCCTCTGCTTTTTCGTTGTTCTAATATTTCCTCTTATGCCAAATTCTTTCCCATCCTCTTAAAATTCGACAATTCTCTTTTTTTTTTTTCCTTATCTTGTCTGCGTAATTGAGAACCGTGCTGAATCCCTCTGTGTTCAGTCTTCATACCTTGTGCCGCCACTATGTTACAATCACTTAAACATGAGATCTTTGCATATTATTCCTGTGGAGACAAATTTTTTGCATGCTCCCTAGAAAGAAAGTCATCCGCCATTAGCAAATGCTTTGTGGGGAATGAGAGGGGATGTCACAGCAGGAGCAGAGGCAGCAGTGGAGGGTCCCACCCTGCATTGTGCCTCAGAGTGATACTGACGGCTGAGACGAGCTGCGATTTCTTTCCCAGCCATATCTTTGCTGTTCAATGGCCGTGAGTGAAAGGCTTTGACACCCTCCATCAGCACAGCACCAGGTGGGGGCTGGCACACGTTCCCTGCCAACCTCCCTCTGGCGATGCAGCTGCCACTGCCCCTGGTGTCACCCAGCAAGTCTCAGCACAATGGGAAGGGAAGGAAAAAAGCCACTTCCCCCTGCACAGGCACCTTGCACCAAGAGCAGAGAAAATTGATCTCTGGCTGCTGAGCCTCTCTAGCACTTTGTGTTGCTAAGAGGAATAATCAAGCCTGGCCCTGGAAAAGGCAAGGACAGAAAAGAAATAAAAGCTTTCCCTGTCTGATGATTTCTCTCTGGGGTTGGAGCTCTCCCTGGGGGACCCCAGTGGTGGTTTTGGGAGAGGCAGTGGGGCTGCTTTTGCTCTGGGGCCTGGTTCAGCCGCAGATCCACAAAAATCCCACAAAATTTTGCTTTTCCTGCTCACTCAGGAGGTCTGAGGGAAAGGGGAAGAGGCTGCTGGGGCTCCCAGCTGAGCCCTCAACAAGGGGGCTGCCACCTGCACTCACACTGGGCTTGCCCAGGGATATCACTTGAGCCACAGCACAACTTGTCTCCTGTCCTTCATGTAGCAGCCATGGTCTGATGCAGAAGCCTGGCTTTCTTCAGGTTGTGGCCCTCACAAAACTGCAGGGGCTGCAGTCTGGGGACAAGGATCAAAGTGCTGAAGTGTCACTCATGGAGCTGAGCAGGGAGAGAAGCTCCTCACTTGCCCACAAGCCAAGAGTTGAGCTTTGCCCTCCAAAAGAGTGTGGGCCATTTGCCACAGCCCATCACCACCAAAATCTGGATCTAATACTCTGTTGCCTCAACAATTACTGGATTAAAAGAAAAATCCACACTGAAAGGGGAGCCCAGAGGCTCCTCCTGGCTCCCGGCAGCACACCCCGAGCTGGCTCAGTCCCAGCTGCAGCTACTTACAGTCCAGGAGACACACATTTCTGCAGGCAGCCCCCTCAGCCCCATCCTTGCCAAGCTGTCCAAGAGCCAGGGCTAGAGCTGTGGCAGTGTCAGACTCCTGTGAGCAGGGGTGTGGGGGTACCATCACATCCCCACACTGTCCAGGGAAGCTGACTGTCACCTCAGCCCCAGGTAAGCGCTGCCAGAGGGACGCTCCATCATTTGGTGCCTTCTGGAAGATGCAGGTTGGTGAGGCTGCAGGTGGGGACAGGCAGAGGAGGAGGAGGTGGCAGATCTCTCCCAGCTCCTGCTCTGCAGCCCTGTGCCAGGACTGGCCAGGCTGGCTGGCTGGTGGTGGGCGTGCGTGACTCATGATCCCCATCTCCAACCGATAACACGTTTACTGCCAGCAGGACGGGCTTCCTGCCAGCACAGCAGCCCTGGAGGCTCACGGGAGGGTGGCTGGGCTTTGCCAGCAGCTGAGCTGATGCAGATGGGCGGGGAGGTCACCAGCTGCAGCCCTGGGATGCACAACCTGATGTACCCCCTGGCTGGGTGGGTAATGGGGGCACACCAGGAGCCTCTGTCCCAATGTTGGGTATGGGAGCACAGGGGCAGAGATGGACCTGGCCTAGGCCAAGCATAGCAGGCCTTGGAGCCAGCCCAGCTCCCTCACCTCCCACTGCACCCTCCCTGCCTGCCTGCCCAAAGAGCTGGCTCCCCACAGCAGGCCCACGGTGACAAATGCCTTCAAAACATTCTTTATTAAGTGAGAAATCTCACTGTGCTCCCTACGCCAAGCCCTAATACAGTGCAGACCTAAATACAGCACTAATGCAAAAGCTTAAAGGATTTCCCATAATTGAGCAAAGCTGGCAGAGGGGCGAGAGCCTGGCGGGGGGAACTGCAGCCCACCTCCCTCCTCAGCATGGGCTACCCTCAGTCTAACCCCACTGGTCCAAATGTGGCCACAGCCGCCACCCTCAGACTGTTCAGTGTAGGAAATTAAAATCTTCCAAGGCCTCATCCTCCCCAGCTCAGGGCCCCAAGTTGCCCTCATTACTCTCACCAAAATCCCCTTGATTTATGCAATAGCACAAGTAGCATCATGACGTGTGACCTGTGCATCACCCGTCCTCCCGCTGCCAGCACTGCCTGTCCCAAACCTCGCTGAGGGTCACAACAGGGCCAGGGCAGCAGGACTGGGCACATCAAGCTTCCAAAGCACAAGGGATGCTCCAGGCAGGGGAGCTGCTGAGAGAGCACCTACTGCTCCTGCACAGCCCAACATCATGGGGTGTGGGTGGCCACCAGCACCCTGCACCCCAGAGAATACGCGGTCTTACCTTTGTATTTCCTCTGCCTTGGCACAGCCACACATGGCTCTGAGAACAGTGATGGGAATATCCTGTGTTTGCTTACTAGCACGGCAGAGTGTGATCCTCGGGCAGGCTCACCCCACAGCCAAAGGGGCTGATGGCTTTGATTCAGGCTTCTGTGGGGGAAA
This sequence comes from Phainopepla nitens, assembly GCA_013400175.1. Taxonomy (NCBI): domain Eukaryota; kingdom Metazoa; phylum Chordata; class Aves; order Passeriformes; family Bombycillidae; genus Phainopepla; species Phainopepla nitens. The sequence continues at coordinate 244,513 of VXBQ01011974.1, read as the reverse complement.
GCAAAACACAGTTTTCTTCAATAACCGTTTTCCAGAAGCTTTACAAAGCACAAGCACCTTTGCTTTGATGCAGCCACATGCAGCCCAAAACATCCCCAGCCCCCCTTGATGTGATCACCAGGAGCTATTCAGCAGTGCCCTGCCAGACATCCAGGTGCCACTGCGCTGCAGGTGTGGGGGCAAAACTGAGGGCTGGCAGGGCTGTGGGGCAGGTGGGGCCAAGGCCACACAGGCCTTACAGCCACGGGGAGCACAGGACATGCAGAAGTGCAGCAGAAGCACTGCCGTGGAGATGGGCTGAACGCTGGTGCTGGGAAGCACTGAAGCAGAAGCTGCACTGATTACAGACACAGGCTTCCAGCACACGGTGGCTGCGAGGGTGGGAGGCAGCAGCTCCCTTGGGAGGGCTCCGATAACATCTGCGAGCAAATCATTTACACGAACCATGGAGCAAAGCAGAAGTACCTCTGTGGAGCCCAGCTGTGGCTGTGAAGAGAGAAATGGTGCAGCAGCACTGTACCAGGGCCTCCTGCCTGGCAGCGGGGATCTTCCTCAGGCAGGTGGCCAGGTGTCACAGTGCCATCACCTCAGGGCTGGATTTACACTTTCGGATCCAGGGGCAGTGGGAGCAGTGGGGCAGATGCCAGGCCATATGCCTGTAAACAGACTGGCAGAGCCACCCTGAAAAAGGCAAAATGAGGAGGGAAGGGCAAAGCAAACATCTCCCAACTGAGCCAGGCCTTGCTGGGACCCCATCAGAGCTGGCTTAACTGGATGGCTGCTCCTCCAAGCCTGTCCCCATGGCCTTCAGGCTGTGGCTTTCTCTGTCTCCCTGCCCACAGACACCTCAGAGGCCTCCCAGCCCACTCACAGGGATCCTTTGTTGGCATCTGCAGCCATCTCAGAGATGTACTCGAGGCACTTCTCACCTGGGCTGGAGGAGGCACTCGAGTCCATCATCTGCAGAAACAGCTCAGAGCACAAGTGAGAGGGTACAGGCTGCTCCTCACACTGCCCTGCACTCTGACATAACCCCTGTTGGAGACAGTTAAGGGCTGCTTGTGCTGGACAGCATATTTTAGATCCACAACTAAATATTAGGTTATATATTCTGGGTATTAGCCAAACATTTCCCCATTCTCTTATTTCTCATAATAAATAGATCAAATCGATCTATTTATCCAGCACTATGACCAGATTGAATAAAAACTGGCTTTGGACCACCTGAATATGGATCAAGTCTTGAAAAATTGAATTTTTCCCGTGTTTCCCACTGAAGCTTCAACAGTCAAAGAGCTAAGAGAGATTCTTGTATTAAACTTGACTTTCCTGCACAAACAAGCCCCAATAAAAAAGTAGATGGGCCAGGTGCTGTAAGACTTCAAAATGACACTTGCTGCAAATACAGCATCATGAATAATTTTGCTCAGATCCTTTCACCCAACTCCATCTATAAAGCAGTTTGCAGCAGCTCCTCCTGTAACTTCTGCTTATGGGGCCCAGGTAAAATCCCACATCCCTGGCCCAAGGATGCTGTTTGGCCTTGAAACACAATTTAAAGTCTCTTGTTGATGGACTACCCTCGATTTTCAGCGCTAGTGTGGGACTCCCACTCCCAACCTCCTCCATGGGGGAGGCTTCTGAGCAGAGCTGGTGTCTCCAAGCAGCCCAGGCCCAGCCCATCCCACATCTCCAAGGAATGCATCACTTGAAAGCCCCTGCCTCCATCCTGCAGGGAAATAAAGCCAGACCAAAGCTAGCAATAAAATTATGAGTAACCATTCAGGAAGGATCCCATGCTTCCATATCAACTGCTTAGAAAAGTTTCAGTTCCACTTTTTTTTTAATCTTAAAAACAACTCAGACATTTAACTGTGCCATCAGATAAGGCAGGAGTCATTTATAGAAGAAAGCTTTAAGTGGCCTTGACACACAAATAGAGTCAATTAACCTGCAAGGAGAAGTCAGGGGAACAGGCTGATGAAAAAGCAGCAGTTACATAATTTGTCCTGGGCTTGGTCTGTCTGTTCTCAAAGTCAGCAGCTTGTCCTGCTGGGGATGAGGAGCAGCATCTGCCCAGCCTCCTCTGGCAGTGCCTCCTCGCCCCCCCGGGCAGCCCAACTGCACCCACATGCCCTGAATCACATTCCCAAACTCCAATCCCTCCCCCACGTCCCGAGTGTCAGGTTCTGAAACTCCTTTGGGAAAACAGCCAAGGATCCTTCCCCTGCTGTGAGGGGACTCCCTGGGGCCGGCACCAAACTCCTGTGGCGGCACCAGGAAGGCTCAGCCGCCACGCCGGTGTCCTGGCACGGCCGCCTGGGTGCCAATGTCACCAGGTGCCACCGGCCACCAGTGCTGCCCCGGCACATCCCACGGGCGGGTACTCACATCCTCGGGTCCCGCCGTCCTCCGCCGCCCCCGCGCTGAGTGACGCCGTGGCCTGGGCCAGCCGCGTGCCCTGGCTCGGTGCCTCCAGATCAAAGCCTCGATGGAGCAAGTGCTGACCACAGCCAGGGGAAGGGCAAAACCCCTCGGGCGCAACGCTACTGGCAAGAAGCAGGTGACCAAGGTGGCCTCACCACCTCCCATTTTTCTCACAACGTTACAGAAAGGACAAACAAGCTCATCGAGAGGCAATTTTCCCTTGCAGCAGCCCAGAGCCAGTTCAGCCAGGGCGGCTCCAGACCACGGTGAGAGGCAGCCCCAGGCTGTGCTGGCCGGAGGCGCGAGCCCGGCCGGGCAGCCCGGGATGAGCCGGGCACTCGAAGAGAGCTGGGGAATCCAGGCTGCTGCCAAAGGGGAGCTCACTGTTGTATTATTGCACTGGGACATTCAAAACAGTATCTGACACGAATGCTGAAAGAGAAAAATTAACACGCACACCACTGTTCTACAAAAGCCGCAGGCCTTTGAATGGGAGTTGATTCGTTCTTCACGGTTATCTTCAAATGCACAGCTCTGATCTCCTCTCTAATCACATCACAGACAGGGTCAGAAAGGAAGCATGGAAAAATACAAGCCAAGCAGACCACATCACATGTGTCTCCGAAGGTCTAAGGCACGAGAGAAACCAAAAGGCAGCATCTGGAAAGTTTTACTTTTTATTTTTCTAAAATACAAATGTCTGTCTTGTGTTAGTAACTTTAATATGATAGGCCAAATGCATCCAGTAAAAAGGAGGCACTGGCTACAGAATTCAAAATACTGAAGATATTTTCTGGAAAGAAATTTATTCTGTTGATCTACACTTCAGATATAACATTGATTCAAATTCATTAGTTATTATTTTTACATCAGAATCTTTGAAGTTTGGGACTAATAAACTGGAACTTGAAAAGTTTTTAAAGTAAACTCCTATTAATGTGTAGATATGGATCCATAAAAAACATAACCCAGAATTTTATACACTTTATTAAAAGATCAAAAAATAAACAATAACAATATAGAAGTAACATACTAAAATGAGTAGCATTATGCACATTTCTAAAGCACGTACAAGCACTACAGCAATATAATGTGGCAAAAAGAAACATAAATTCAAAGCGTACACCCTGTTGGTAGCAGTTGAGGGAATGAACTATCCTGTTATGGAACTGAAATACTGCATTAACCTACGCCTGTCTGGATCCAATGATATTTTAATTTCTTACAATTCCACAGGGCTAAGTGTAATCATTTGTATATATTTTCTAAACTATGCCATTAAATTGGTATCTAATGTTTCCCTTACTTTGTTTTACCAGAAATGCCTATGAAAAGAAGAATGTGCTTCAAAGATCTACTTTACACAGTACAGTATAAATGTTTTTATATATTTAAATTAAAAATTGACAATTTAGGAGAACATTCTCTCTTTGATTTTAGTGATTGCCTAAAATACAATTCTCTATTTATAAAAAAAAATAGTGATCTGTTGTCAGGTGATGTAATAAAGGGTGAGGAGTTGGTTCATTTTCATGATCTAAAAAAAAAAAAAATTAAAACAAAGCTAATTGGAAAAAAAAAAAAAAAAATCCCATAATCCAATCTAAGAATGGTCTTATCATCCCCTCATCTGCTAGGATACAAAAGCCATGGCAACAAAATCATTTGGCTTCCACCACTATCAAATAGCATCTGTGTACAGTAATAAAGAACTGGAACCTTGTAATTCGGTGTCAGGTAATTCTCTCTGTTGTGTGTTTGGAAAAATAACTTCATTTTATTTAACAGTTGTGTTATTTTGCATGTTTAAATATCTCCTTTGAGAGGCATATACAGTTATTTTTGATGATAGAGGATGTCAGTAAAGATCACTAGCAAAGATTTTAGCAGTCTTGTCATGATCATGCTCATATCCCGACAAAGTTTGACCAGCTATGATTCATTTCACATAGTGCAAAATAATTTTTCTCTCATAATCCTAGAAATGAGAAAGAGCTTGATTATAGAAACTGATTATGGCAAAGGGAAGCCGTAATCGTGTGGTGGCTTGAACTAGCTGATTATTTTGTATTAAAATCTAGGTTATTATGTAACACCACGGAGAGAAACAACAACCGATTTTTCCTCATTTTAAAGACCCTGGGGCCACTCCAATTCAGCAAACCACCACTTGCAGAGCCCCATGGTGCAGAGAGGGCTGGCTGGGCACACCCTGGCATTGCCAGGAGTCGGGAATGCTGGCCAAGGAACAAGTCTTGGGCTTGGCAGCAAAAGCTCAGCCCCAGTGCTGGGGCATCCAGCAAAGGGCCACATCGGATGCCACCTCCCACCAGTTCTGCTCTGGGGGACTCGGCTCACTGCTCAAGTCAGGACCAGACTCATGGCAAAACCAGCTATTTTTCTGATGCAAAACCAGGGCTTGGGTTTTGAAAAAAGAAAAAAAAAGAAAAAAATAACTTAAAAAAAATCCAACAAAAACCAAAACTTGTTCCAATCAAAAATAAATGGGTCAACACAGGCGCTTCAGCTGCTCCAAAATCCCCCAGCACTGCAGAGCCCCAGCAGTACCAACACAAACAGGAACAAGAAGCTGCTCACAGAGGGGCCACAGCTTTGCTCTCCTTTGGTAGCAACTCAAAGGGGCTCCTTAGTCCCAGCCTGGAGCAGCCAGCTGGCCACACTGCCACCAGCCCCCACCTCCCTGCCCCAGCAGCACTACCATGTCCCTCTCAAATAAACACCACGGCTGTCACACAGCAGAAAGAACTGGTCCCAGACAATCCCAACCCATCCCTGTCCATCTATAGCTCACCAGCTCCTTCCCTTTTGTTACCTTGCCCCAAAAGGTTAAAAAAAAAGATAAAATCAAGACGTTGTGACATTTCAAATTCGCTCTGGGATTTAAAACACTCGACCACAATGACAGTCACCTCCCACAGATAAACACTTCCAGACAGAAATAGGATTAGGTGCTAGGAAAAATGTGTGTGTGCTGCCACGGACCTAGCAGTCCTAATAGGATTCACCGAGAACACAACCTATCAGAAACATGACCTGGGGTGTGTTTGAAAATGTAGGCTGATTAAAAAAAAGTAATTTGAATCTTTGCTAGTGACCTTACTAATTAATTCCACACCGTTTCCCATTCTCTGTGCTGCAGGTTGGAGCTGACCTGTTATCAGTCTGCTGTATAATAAGCTATGGCAAACTACAAAGCTTTTACAACAGCAAAGCAACATCATGCTTTCAGATAAGTTTTATAGCAAAAAACTCCTCCTTTTCAAAGCCTTAGTAATACCTATCTCTTTTACAAACTTTTCCTGTATTATTACAGACTTTTTATATTCAAAATAAGTTCCAAGGATTTCTTTCGTGGACTATGTACATAAGTGCAAAAAAGGTGTGTCTCACACATTCGTACACTAACTGAATCAGTTTAACTGCAGCATATTTGTATCTTCAACACTGTTACGGGGTCATTCCACAATATTTTTTTTTTCTTATGTACAGTTTTTGCTAATATAAATTAGTATTAAAATAGTTATATGCTTAATTATCTAGCCCTGATCGTAACGTAATCGTGTGAGTGTTCAATTTCTGGAGAAAAGAAAATTGCAGGCAAAGCTACAGTACTGAAACTGATTAATTCTGAATTCCCACCGTGTGAATGGATGTGAAATGAAAGCAAGACCGGTCAGTACGTTGTAAATACAGGCTGCTGTGTTTCTGAAGTGAAAATACTGTGGAATAACCCTTGCCACACAACAATTTCTACAAGCTATAAAACCTGACTCTAAATCCATGTGTTGTAAACTTCTTGACTGAAAAAGTGACCTTAAAGACACAAATTCAGCGTTCACATGGGACTTTGGGATTTTAAAAATATTCAATCATATCTTTATCTGACAGTATCGAACTGTACCTTTAACAAGCTCATACTGTTACACATCACTTTTAATTTACATGTGAAAATTTCACAAATAATGTATACAAAGGTAGCCATGTTGTAGTTTTGTTGCCATAGCAACAACAACTTAATATAATTAGTTAACAATGAATCTATCATTGTAGGAGTTACATACAAAGTTAATTTTGTTCTTAAACTGTAAACTATACAAACTAGTTATGGACTGTATTCTATACCTTACCATGCTTCAGTGTTGGTTTAGAATATAACTAAATGGGCTGAATACATGTATTAAAAATTTTAAACTTTCTCTAACTCTCCTTCAAAATTAAATTCATTAGTTACTAAAGATATCAAAAAAAGCAATAATGAAAACCTTAAAAACTAATGGTAGAGAAATGAAAATATATGACATGAATTAATGCGTCATAGCCTAGTAACAATGAGTTGTAGCTCTATTTACATTTGGATTAGGCTATCAACTATTTTTTTTTTTTTAAAGTTATTACAGTCTTTAACATACAGTATATACTCTAAGGCCTTCAACAGGCACATGGTAAAATCAGGTCAATATCAAACTAAATCCATTCAACAGGAATGGGAAATTAGATTTTCCTCATAAATTTCACCTTTTTCAATTCTCACGTCTGTGAAATGTACAAGGGATAAACAAAACGAGGACTCCAGTTTCTCAATCGTTGTGTACCCGGCGCGTCCTAGAGCTAACTCCTG
>VXBQ01011974.1:180606-229646 GCA_013400175.1 Phainopepla nitens | reverse complement strand
ACGCACAGACACGCGCGCAGACACGCGCACAGACACGCGCACAGACACGCGCACAGACACGCGCACAGACACGCGCACAGACACGCGCACAGACACACATGCACGCACACACACACGCTGCCTCTGCGCGCCCCAGCCTGCGCCCGGCCGGGCGGGACGGCGCTCGACCCCGCACGGGATCCAGCCCTCGCCCGGTCCTCAAGATCTGAACACGTGAAAGAAAGCCATTGAAAGGGCCAAACCTGATTGGCGGTAGCTGTTGCAGCGAAGGGGACGCTGGTGGCAGGAGTTGTTGCTGCAGACACAGTGGTGGGCGTAGCACCGTGCATCATGGGCACTTTCGGAAGGGAACCATGGAAGCGACATACAGGAGGGTGGAGCGTATATATATTTTGTTTGTTTGGTTGGTTTTATGTAACCATGGCAACATGTGGTGGATTTGGGGGCGTGGCAGGAATCACAGCAACAAGCCATGTGACATCGTCATGAAGGACACATCGGGGCGCAGCATGCAATCACAGTGCAAAGCAAGACAGCGTTGGGAAAAAAAATAAACAAGAGAGAAGGGGAAAAGCCAATTACAATTATAATTAAGGAAAAAACCAAAACATTCTCAACACTTAGTACATTTATAAGCAGAACAATGATGTATTAGACTCCGAGGGCCAAATTTCCAAAGGGGGGAGAGGATGGGTGTGCTAGCAAAAGCCCACGTCAGCTCGCACCCGTGGGGAGTTAGACACAGCCAGTGCACGTTCCTTTGGGTGGGGACATTTTGGCAAGCGCACCCTCCCGCCCGCCTGGGAAAGCTTGTCCCCTTCCCTCCCCACCCCGTCCCCGCCAGCAACCAGAGGTACATGATGCACTTTGCAGCGGCTGCCGCAGCCCTTTCACCAGGTTTTCTCGCCTCTCTCTAGCAGGGACAATGTTTCGGCACGGGACAGAGCTGGAGGCACGGCAAACGAGCGGCTGGCAGACTGAGCTCTCTCCGTACAAATTCAGCATGCTTCCTTTCCACCCTAATTCTACAGGATTTGGCAAAACTCCCCTCTTGCAGGGTGGGGGGTGGGGGGATGGAGAGGGGAAGGGACAGAGAGGGGAAAAATACACAAATGCATCTGAACAGCTACAATTTGCAAAAGAGCATCCCAAAGGACAACATGGCAGCAGGGAGCCTGGCAGCCTCCTGAAGCTGCACGTCCCGCAGAGCACGGTGCTGGAAGGGATGCTCTGGTGCACACACGGGCACCCCCCAAACCCGGGAGAGGGGCGTTTGTGGGGCGGAGGAGCCCACAGGAAGGCCCAGCCGTCCCCACAAACATGCAGTGGGGAAGCAGACTTGCCTTCCCCTCCACCCCAGCAGCCATGGCCAGCCCCAGCAGGGAAGGAGCGTGTGCCTGCAGCTGCGCACGCTCCGGCCTCGAGATGCTGGAACGTGTGGGTTGGGGTTTCCTACAGGCAGAGGAGAAGTTAAGGGACTCAGCTCCCCGTCATGCAAGCGATGTGTCCTCCCTGTACTATAGAGACAGGCAGGTTCAAGAGCAGAGTGTTTAGCCATTCATGCCAGAGCTTCCAGACCTGCTCTTGGAAAGCCTTGCACCTTCCTGCCTCAGGGCTCCTGCCTCTCTTCCTCTGGCTAAAGCAGGCACACACCTGGATGCTGGTAGTCTTGCATAACCTTGGCTAGAGAATGAAAGCTCAGCTTTCACCTGCCCTGCTGTGCTCAGCAGCTGTAGACAGAGGTGAAGGTCCTCAAAGGCCTGCAGAAGTTCCATCAAGACCCAGATGCTGAGCCTGAACAGAGTGGATCCCTGCAGCACTAATGAGCATGTACTCTGCCGCCCTGCATCCCACATATACCTGCAGTGGTCCCTCCCTATGATCTCCTGTACCTGCACACCTAACACTGCCCTACAGAGATGACTCTCCAGCCAGTCCATGGTCCAAACCCTGCTTCTCTCGCTGTACAAGCAGCACTCTGCCCTGGCAGAGGGGCTGACCCCAGATGTGTTCCTCTTTAGCACCTTTGTTAAACCAGTCTCCTAAAATATCCTCAGAAGGACAAAAATCCAAACTTAAGTCCGCCTGTTGCTTGATACAAAATAAAACAAAAAGAAGCCAACAGGATCCTCCCACTTCTATTTCCTTGGGTCAGATGACTTAAATGGGTTGTAAAGACATTTAAGTGACAGATTCTTGTCTCTGAAGTGGAACTAAATAAGGGTGGGAACACATCACCTTGGATTCTCTTATAATAAGTCACATGAAACACTGCACTGCACAGAAATTAAAAGGAATACAACCATTTAAGCCTCAGAGAAGACAGCAGATAGACAGTCACACCACTCAGCCACCCAGGTTCTCACTGATGCATACTAACTTGCAGTCTCTTTCAGATTAGGAAAAGTTGAGAAGTTTGTGTAGAAAAACCTACCAACGCTTGCAGTGGGTGTCATGCACAGAACTGACCCTGCACACCATGCATTGAAGCGTGGAAAGATGAACAAAAGGGATATTTCATTAGTGAAGCTTCAGTGTTAGATATCACTTTAACTAAAAAGCAGGTATTCTCTTTGCAGCATTCAGTATTTAAGCACATGCAACCAGATTCTGCATATTGGTACATCAATAGTTTAAACTCAGTTTTAAGAGATCATAGCAAACCAAATTAATTCTTTAATTCTTGGGTAGTAGAGAATAAACTCTTCCCACCTTGGTATTAAATGATATGATTAATCCTAGAAATCAGGGTTGTTTGGGATTTTTTTTTCAGCTATTGGGCACGCTGATTTCTTTCTGATCGTGTCAACAGAAAACAAATTGCCCTTAGAAGAATGTCCCACTCATGTTAAAATTGACTTTCCAAAAGCAATTTACTCCCGTAAGCAGGGACTGTGATTCAAAGTCTCTAGTTTAAGCTGAAAGAGGCATTTATTTTTCTGGACTCGAAAAAAATTGCAGTGGTGATGCCATTTTCAAGAGACAGCCTGACTCCCCCTGCCATGGCAACCCACGATGCTGATCTCTCAACAACTGAACAGGAGATGCTAAGAAAAGCAACAGCTCCCTTCCCCTCCCCACAGTGAGAGCTGTGACGTGCCACCTCTCTGCTTTGCCTTCCTGAGCACTGCCAAGGCCAAGCCCAGATCTGGAGTCTGATGTGTAACATAAATTCATCACAGATCCGTCCTCTGACTGGAAATTTGCTGCTCTGCCCAGCATTAATGTCTTCAGATGAGAGCAGGTGCCAGTAAGCAGCCCTGTTATGCATCAGCCCTGCACGTAATTTCATTGCCATGAGAGCACAGCACAGCAAGTGCTGGGTACAGCTGATTGATGGTGCTCCGTCAGAAATGCGTGTCCTGATGTCAACTTTGGCAACTGCAACCTTGAGGAAGAGGAGTGTGTAGCCAGCTGGGGACTTGGCACTCCCCACGGTGCCCGTGTTTCCTGAAGCAGTGTTTCACTCAGCACCTGCCAGGGCTGTGGCAAGCTCAGCTCAGCCCAGCCCCTCCAACGCTTTGCAGAGCACCAGGTAAGAAGCTGCCACTCCATCCCTCTGCATGAGAACCCGCTTCCCTGGAAGAACATCTTGGTAGCTGCTGAGCCCTGAGTGCTGCTTCCAAGGGCTCTCATAACAGAAAGGCCACACGAGCAGAGGGTTTAGGTCCCAGCTCCCTGGACCCACACTCCACCTGAGAAAGCTTGCTCCAGGACAGGATTGTCTCTAAAGCTTTTCCCCTGACCCAAAGAACAACAGCACCAAGGTGCAGGTTCACTGTGTGTTCACCTCCAGGGGTCAGCCCAGAGAAACACTCTGTATTTTTGTAAATATCATCTGACAAGTAAGTGCAGCATTAAAGACACTGGGTATTAATTTTCCTGTGATGCTCTGAATGATAATAATGATACTAAAATATGAGCTATCAACTCTGGAATATTCCTAATTCAGCCACTTATAATACTTCCCACTCCAAGCAGGTTTTGTTTTTCATTTGGCTGCAGTTAATTGGCCAGTCAGAAGTCAGTCACATCTGCCACATTAATATTTCCAGTCCTATAAGAATTACTGAACTGCATATTTCAATTAAACTCTGAGACCTTAAAGGTACAATCAAAGCTGGGAGTTAAATTGCTTTTAAAAAGCTTAGGGTATTGTACTGGTCAAAAGACATGGAAGAGGGAAATATATGCCTTTTAAGAGGATTATATAATTTGTAGTTATTAAAGACTAACCATTCCCTCTATAAACATCACAGCTGCTGCAATATGTAGGTCAGTGAGATACAAGCTCAGGGAGGTGTCTACAGCCTCAAGAGAGCAGGCCTAGAGGTCTACAGGACATTTTAACATGAGTCCAAAAGAGTGCTATGCAAGAGTCAAAGAATTAATTTGGGATTAACCAGTTGAACCATAAGGAGAAAAACAGAAAGTATGAATTCAAGAAACATGCAGACATTTTTCTTAGTTTGACTGCTTAAAAAAACCCCCAAACCACACAAAAAGGGCTAAGAAGGGTCTTTACATGTGAAAAGCTCTAAATTTAGTAGGTGAAGGGAAAAAAGTCAAAAACAGATGTTAATTTTTCATCCATTTTTAACATGAAACTACACATCAATCCTCTTTTGCTAAGGACTCTTACAAAACTGCTCATTAGCTGAACATTGAGGTCATAAAATAAACAACCATGGTGGTGGGCAAGCAAGGAGACACTTACCTGTAGGGATGAATGTAGGCTGTTGCAACTGCATGTTGGCTAGAGCCTGTTGGTAGTGGAAAACGCTTGGGTTAAAGACTGTGGTGGCACCATTGTTTTTTTCAAGTGCTGGCCTCTTTGGTAAAGGTTGAAGTGCACCAGGCGGCAGGGCCTGTGGATAAGGGAGTCATTAAAGACAAGTGGAGTAAATAAAGGGGCCTGGATGTAGGTCAAGCATGCAATAAATAATAGGGGGTCTTGGCTGCAAATCACCTGCAACTCTATAAACTTAGCGAGACAGGAAAGAGAAGAGCAGCTAAGTCACAGTACAAATAGGTGAAACAACAGCTTCACTAGGTAAGCAGTTAGTAAATGACCACGAGGAGAGGCAGAGTCCAGAAAGAGGAGGGATGCTAAGGAGCTTTTCAGCAGGACTGACTTGGGTACAGAGGGAGGAAAAAAAGCACTGGGAAAAGGAAGGGGAGAGGTGATCACCTGGACAGGATGCTACAAAGAGCAGTTGCAGGCAACAAGCACTAAAAACCCCAAAACAAACAGGAAAAAAATATAGTAGATGACTATTTAAAACCCAAGAACATTAGCATAAGCAACAAATGTCATGGAAAAATAAACGGATGCTTGCCTCTGGTTCAACACCTGCCTACATGTACGTGTGGAAGCGTGCACACTGTGCAGCCAACCCATGTGTCCCGATGGTAAAGCTGTAGCTGTTGCCAGTTGCACATATAACACTACATTCACAGTAAAATGCATTTCCACTTGTTAGTAGAGAGGCTGAGCAACATGGTCAAGACCAGGCCTGATTCTCCACTGCTCACACCAGAGGCACAGCCCACCACCAGCAGATTTGGACCAGCTCCCACTTTACAGAAGGTGGCCTCCATCAGTCAAATGCTGCTCACTCGTTATTAACAGTGGAAAAAGCCATTGACAAATCCCTTCTTTTCATTCTATCACACCAGCAGGCTTCTTCCAGCCCGTCAAACCTGTTTCATGATCAGACTTGGTAAAAAGCATTAACCCAACTCAGGAACTTTTCTCAGTGAGTTACTCATCATTCATCCAAGCATGTCTCAACAGCAAAGTAGTATGTCAGGTTCTTAAGAGACAGGAATGTTTCTAATGATTTACAGCTTTTCATTGTACCCAAGTAAGAAACCACATTTTTTTCTCCACATTGTGATAGAAAAGGGTCGTTTTAAATTATGCCCCGCAGTCTTTTTGCATGTAACACTCCCACTGACGTCAGTGAGAGTTACGCACGTGGAAGTCATGCAGAATCAGGTCATTTCTGACTAGTTGTTAGTCTGTATCACGTAGCAAAGCAATGGCTGAAAACCAGGGTCATCACTCCTACTTTTATTTTAAGAGGTCACAAATGAATGGTAGGTAATGGAGAAGGTCTGGCTAACGAAGGGTTAAAGCTACAGACACACAGTACTCGGAAGAAAGGACACAAGTAAAGAGATTTTAAAGCTTTATGAAGATCAACACACAACAGAATGTAAGTGAAAGCTTGCAACAGTTGGTCGCCATCTAGAAACAGGTTTCACTTTAATTTGCTATAGGAGACTGCTCATCTGAGAAATGTTAAGCAACATATTTCCAGGCAAAACATTACTCCATCCCATCTCTACTCACACAGTTGCTTTTAGGTCGTTTTAATATGAAAAAAGAAAATTAAAAGAAATTGCACTTGCAAAACTGCCCTCAGACATGCACACATCCTTTGCCTATGCTAGTGGGCATCCAATCTAAGCATTAGGATTTAATCTTCCCAGACTTCTTCTGGCTGCTACCAAAGGACAGCAGTCAAAGATGGGACAATATTCTCAGACACACACACCAAAATCTTTTACTTAAGATCCATATTTTAGGATGATGTAGGAGTTCTCATTTCTAGGTAAGTTTTCGTTGGTATCTGTGTTAAATCTGCCTGTTATCTACAATTTGTCTATTTAATGATGGCTATGTGAACGTTCCTCCAGGCACAGGGCAAATCTGCAGCTCACAGAGTCTGGAGTAGTTTAATGTACATCACAGAGGTCTTACAGCTTTATGGTGATGAAGAACTTGCTACTTAAATTCATTCCTAAATTGCTAAATAATCCTTTTCAGACACTTCCAAAACCTGCCTCAGAAGAATGTACTAATTATAGCAAAGCAACTGTGGCAGGCACATAATGGACTTTTGACTCCGTGCTTCTTGGCCAAAGGCTGTCACCACCCCAAACCCCACAACGGGAGCACCAAAAGCAGAACAGCTGAAGGCTTTGAGACCTTGCTGTGATCTCCTGGCACATCACAGGACAACTCCCAAGCCCAGCACTGCAGTCAGAGGGAGCACAGAGACACCAGCAGGCTCCAGGGATGTCAAGACACATCAGACTATCCCATCACCTCTCCAGCATCACCCTCCCCCCTAACCTGCTACAGGCCCTTGAAAGGAAAGAGAGGAGATATGGCAGCCTCACTGCTGCTCCCTCAATAGCAGCCAGGTGGAGAAACACAAATAAATGCAATGTTTCCAGAGTGTTCTAAAGAAACAAGCACTCTGCAGCAGCTCCTGTGCCACCTGAAGTCCAGCTCTGAAGTGGGCTCTGTGGGCAGGGGAGCTAGGAACTCGTCTTGATCTACTTCTGGTTTGACCCAGTCCTGTGGGTCACCCCCCACCCCAGCAGCTGGAGGAGTGTTCACACAGGATGCATAAATATGTCCTCCTCCTGTTGCCAACCTATCATGTTTTACCAAGGTGTAGGAGGGCCCAAGGAGACAGAACAATCTGGTTTCAGCCCTTTCTCCAGCCCTCCAGTGTGCTGAGGTAAGAGCCTCAGGCCAGGAGCACGCTCACTGAAAGGTCCATCTATAATGCCTTGAAGAGGCATCTGAAATTGCACATGATGAACACAGCTTCTGCACCGGGATCTGGCAGGGACACAGGATCAAACCAGTGTGTCTCATTTGACACTGGCTACAATTTTTGTATCACTCAGGACCTGCAGGAATTGTAGCAGCTCCAGGAGATACAATATTTCTTTCTTGTACCACGCTGTGGTTCTGAAGGAATCCCACAAGCAGAATATACAAAAAGGCAACAGAGATCCCTCACCATCACATTCTGCAGCCAGTGTTTGCCCATTGCAGAAGAGGAATTAGACTAAACTCTCATAGCAAAGAACTTACTGGCTGAGTTTAACTCATCCAGCTGCTTGTGCTTTCCCTCTGGACAAGCTCTGACCACCACAAATACAGTAGCAGCTCTGGACAGTAACTTTTTCTGACTTTACTTTTTCCCTGTGTGTTTGTGTGCACACATGGGTACACAACCTTTGCAACAAGATCTGGCCATCTGCGCCAGAGAAAGGGTTAATTCAGTTCAGTATCCATGTGATAGTCCTGCACTGATCCAAATGAACAATTTCCACTAATTAAATGCCAGGCAGTCTCCCATTTTTGGGCTGGGAAAGTCACATTCCTGCTCGAATGAGCATCTGAACAAAGAGGCTTGTGCCACTTCTCTGCATGGTATGGAAAGCAATTCTTCAGCAAGACTGACAGATAAAAACACACTGCATGCCAAAGTCAGAATTTCCCACGTGCTGGTTAATAAACCTCTCGTTATTTTTTTGCAAGACAAGAACTGGATTAAATCTTTGCAACAAACAATTTAATTGCACCTCAAAGTTCCCCTCAGATCTCTATCTCCTGGGACCAGATCACACTTTCACCCTTCTGCACTCAGCAAACAGGGGCTGGGTCTGCTGCCAGGTGTGACAAACACAGAATGATCCGAGAGAGAGCAGAGGTAGCACCTGTTCCCTGGCAAGTAGCAAAAACAAAGTGAGCAGTTTCCTCTGAAGATCATAAACGCTCTTATCACTCATGAAGAGTTCAGAAGAGGTGACATATTCCAACGAGTGGCTGCAAACCTTTCGATGTGTCAGAGCAGGAAGACTCATAGAGATAGCTTCTCTTGTGGAGTTTGTTCAGTGGGGGAGCAGTTATGGGCTCTCCCTTTCTCTGCCAGACCACATCCCCTCAGAGTGGTGGCTCCTGGAGAGGCCAGTGAGGCACTGGCAGGTCCTGCCTGTGCCGGCTTTGGGGCCATGTCTGTGTCAGCCGTGAGCAGAGCAGAGCCGTGAGAGGCTGCGACGTCATTCACAGCATCATTCCACCACTGCTGCCAGAAGCTGGGCCCTAGCAAGGCTTCCTACTGCTGCTGCCTAAAACCCCAATAAGGAAGACTCTTGACTACTTAAACCCAAAAACAAGTCTTTGGAGAGGAAGAGGAGCAGATCACCTTCTCCTCCCTAGCTCTGGGAATGAGAAGCAACATCAGCTTGACGGTTTCACAGCTCCTCTGTGTCCACTCTTCCCTCTCCCTGCTACAGCTGGGCAGCAGGAGCTTTCTTTTAAAATGTATTGTATCCCTTATTATTTGGGAAAACAGGAAGGATTTGTCTTTTATGGAGCCAGGACTGACAGCACTGTGAGGATGGCATTTGCCTCACTATGATCATAATAAAGCCAAGTAAAACATATTATTTGAGGGTCATAAACCAAAGACAGCATATATGAAGACAGCTTGCAGGAAGAAGCTCGGGGAGCAGATCCCATGCTTGAGACTAAAGCAAAAGGCTCTCAGAGTGAGGTCCCTTTGCTGACACTGGCCCTCTGGGGAATGGTGGACGAACCACAGACAGAGCCAGCTGAAGGGACAGCCATCTCCTCAGCTCACCCAACACATGAGCCAAGTCCCATACTGCACCTGCTTCAGTTCCCAGCACAGATCCCCAAGAATGCTGATTAGCCCTCTTCCCCCTAAATCTCAGTGGTGCTCATTACACAGAACACTCCTGTGCAGGGCAGTTACCAGCATGGCACAGCCAGGCAAGGCTGTGATGTTGGGAATACAAAGAAAAGTTACTGGATCTGTCCCACAACCACCTAGTCCTCTGGCATTTAGAGCACACTGCAGACCTAATGGGATAAATCCTCAAACTCCCCTTGAAACATGGCATCTTGTCAGTCCAAAGCTGCCAGTGTTTGGAAAAACACTTCAAAAGCCAGAGCTGCCTCCCTCCCAAGATTATTCACCGTCTCCAAAACACATCCAGGCTTCAGGAGGCAAAGCTGAGACATTAATGGATGGTGTGTGGGGCACAGGATTGGCATGTCTGAACGCACACTGAACATTTCTGGCTGGGATGGGCAGTCTCCTCCCCAGGCACTAACACCACAGACCAAGAGCAGAAGGTTTTCATGCAGACTACGATGGTTACGTGCAAAGCGAGAAGGTGAAAGGTCCAAGTACCAGGTCAAAGGTTGCCTCGAGCGGTCGCTTCAGTGATCTGACAGCTGGCTGAGTCTTAATTAGCAGGCAGCGAGCACATGATGGCAATGGGCCGGGGAGGGGGATCAAGCACAGTAACAAAAACAGCAAGCAGAGGTGTGTCAAGAGAGAGCAACAATTTGGGAAGGCGAAGAGAAAAAAAAATTAAAAAGTGAATGCATTATACAATATATTAAAAAGACGAGGCATGCACAACATGGGGTGGCTGGGTAATTACCTGGCCTAGTGGCAAGTCAGTTATTTTGCCTCGGTAAGTTTTAAAAGTAAAGAAATGTCATCACAGGACACGTGCTTTGGAGCTTCGTCACATCAGCTGGCACAGCAGGGCAGGAGCACTCAGGGATCAGCACCTGCACAGGGACTGGCACTGGGCTCCAGCCCTCATGCTGCAGCCACACATCATGCAGAGGCCAGCAGAGCACTCGTGGAGAGGGAAGGACCACTGGGAAAGGAGGGAGCTTCAAGCACATGCTTAAAAGTGCTGTCCTGAACTGGGGACTGAGCCTTACCCAGTTCATCCAGTGCTGCACTGACTTCAGCCAAGCAGGAGTGAGTAAAGCCACTACTTGTGCACATCAAGTGACTGCAGGATTGGGTCCCTCAGAAATGCTGCATTTAGATTTGACATCGTTCTAAATCTGTTTTAGAACACAGACCCACGGCCTGGCAACTGTTTTCCCCTCCAAGAAAATGGAGCACCTTTCTTCCCTTTAATTAAGTCTTACACCTCAACAGGTACAGTAAATGCATCAAACCTTGAAAAGTCCATGAATAATGTAGGCTGTTTTGGTAGCAGGGGTGATGCAACAAGCCATCAATAAATATTTTAAAGGTTCTAGTTAATAGCATACAAATAGGGTTAATTACATTTTTAAGAGAAGTCAGCAGGATGAATAAAACATGCACTGGCTTTGGTTAAGTAGCAGTGTCCTAGATAATTAGCAAAAAGGTAAAGATTCAATTGTGAAAAACATAAGAGTTTAATTTCAGAAGGTTATTTTTCGACAGATCTGGACTCTTTTTTTTCAACAACAATAAAAACAGTAAGAAAACTAATAAATAAACTCTGCAGGACAAATAAATACTGCAGTGTAAGTTAATTGTTCAAATTACATTGCAGGTAATATTGATGCTTCAAGGAGGGCACTTGTTTAATTTCTAGAACTGCCCTGGCTCTACATTGAATTTCATTATGAATTAAAAGCAACCTCCTCTACTATCTTAAAAAAAAAGAAAAAGGTATTTAGAAAAATTTTAGTGGCCTTAATTCTAAATCAAAGAGGAGGAAAGAGCCTTTGTAATATTAATTTTAAAAAATTTAAGAAATAATAGAAGAGATGGAATGGACCTCTAGAGATCAGCTAGACCAATACCCTGCTCAAAGCAAGGTCAACTACAGCAGCTTGCTTGAGACTGCATTCAGATTCAGACACAGGTTCTCAGTATCTACTAGGATGGAGAATCCTGTTGTAGTGTTAGACCTTTCTTTGGTAAATAAATTTTCCTTATGTTTAAATGGAATGTCCTGAATTTCAGTTTGTGCCCATTGCGTCTTATCTTTTCATTGGGCACCAGAGGGAAGTTTCCCTCCACCTTCTTTACCTCCCACATCAGGAATTTATGCACATGGGTAAGATCCCCTGGGCCTCTTCTTCCATCCCCAGCTCTCTCATCTCCGGAATTAACAGGTCCCATTAAAGCAAACTCAACAGAATGGCAAACATTTATACCAGC
Organism: Phainopepla nitens; assembly: GCA_013400175.1. Lineage (NCBI taxonomy): Eukaryota > Metazoa > Chordata > Aves > Passeriformes > Bombycillidae > Phainopepla > Phainopepla nitens. The sequence goes on along the minus strand of VXBQ01011974.1, from coordinate 217,842 downwards.
TAGGAGTAACCTGGTGAGTCTTTCCTGACTCATGTTCAGAACTGTAGATAAAAGTTGCCACAATTCAACTTCAAATTCAGGTGGGACCATCTCTACCAGAAAGCATCAAACAGGTCAGGAAATCACCCTTGTTTTATGTCTTGTAATTTCACTAAGTCTTGGCAAAGGTATCAGACACAAGTTTGCTAAGCTCAAGCAACTGACATCATCTGCTTTTTGCAGGAAACAGGCCAGGATCTCACTGAAAAGGATATATTGTGTATTGAGGACGCTGAACTGACCCCTATGACTCAGCCAGGGAAGGTGTTGGGTGCTGCTGCACTTGCATTCATGTCACATCACAATGTCATGTCAGCAAATCACAGGGCTGGGCACCATGTCCCTACCTGGTGAGATGTACTGTGCCAATGCAGGCTTCATGCTGTGGTGAGCACAGAGACAGGATGAAGAGATGGAATGCATCTTGCACATGCTCTCAGCTCTCTAGTCAGCCATTTACAAAGCTCTCTACTTTTCCACAAATGACACACATGACACGTGAAATCTCTCAGCAATGGAAATGCAGCTTGAGAAGAGCTCTACTTACCATTGCAGCTGCAGCTGTCTGGTTCACCTGGTGTTGAGCTGCCTTGATTTTGGCTTGCAGGTGTGCAGGGGGATGAAAGTACTTGCATTTCTCCCTAGAGCATCGACCTTTGATGTAATCCATGCAAACTGTAACAGTATTTTCATTTGTGTCTATCATTGCAATATCTATAGGGTGAGCATAGCGGCAATCATTCTCACCACGTGTGCAATTTCCACGCTGAAACTCTCGACAAACCTTGAAAGAAAGTCACATTGTTGAGCAGAACATCAAGTTACTTTTCATTCAGTATTTTCAACACAGAATATCAGTTCAGTTGGCCACATTAAACCATGTGTATATTCTAAATCCATGATCATCTGGGGTAGCACATATATCAACTGACACAGGGGCAACTGGTGCTATTCACAACTGCTTCAGGGGATGAAAAAAACCACAATGTTAATAAGGCCAATTACCAAATGCAAGTTAAGTGCAGAATGGAAAGTGACCCCAGAAAATCAGTGTCATTTTGACAAAACTTTTGCAGCTCAGGATTCCTTCCCTGCCTCTAAAGCTTAAATGTTAATAACTCTGCCATTTGTGTCTCACCTGGATTATGTATTTTTTATGGAGTACACTCTTGGGTAGGACATTTAATTCTAAATGCTACATGCTACTGCTATTTACAACAAGCACTTTTTCTTAAACATTAGGTGCCTCTTTCACATAAATAATCTCCCTACCCTTCACAATAAAACCCTGACTCTGGCATTATGTGACAGCCCATTTGATTACACAGCAATGTGTTTGAAGGTGTTGCCAAAATTACTAGCTGTACTAGGATCTTGCAAAGTTATGACCACTGAAGCATCAGAGGCACAGGAAAAGGTTTCACAGAAAGTCTGCAAGGTTTCTTGTCTGAGGAACTGAGAGAAGTTGCTGAATAATATAGCAAGTGGTGTAGCTCACATACCAATGTGCAATCAGACTGAGTGTGGGGAAAGGTGAGACGTCAGCAAGGCAAGATAGAGTACATAACACAAAACAATGTGTTTTGAAATTACACCCTTCTCTGCTATCTTCCTGTGTTACAATTTACACCTGCAGGGGCCTCTGAATTCAGGTCCTCAGCCCTTATCTCCTGCAGAGTCTCTTCTCAGGGTTTGAAAGACATTTACAGCTCCTCCACCAATAAGTCCCAGCACGTCCAGCCAACTAGGGAGGGGGAGATGTCTTTCCAACACCCCACACTCACCACTCCCATCAGTGTAATGCTTAAAGCTTTCTGAAAAAGCTCAATGAGCCCATCTCTAGAAAAGCGAAACGTCTGTTACCTCCAAAACATCTCCCACCCAACAAAGTTTAAGGGCAGACCACCTACTTGGTTTTTTGGGTTTTTTTTAAGCATAGCAGATCACATACAAAAAACAAATCCTAACCCTGCTCTATTAACCACTGATACCAGAAGAGTAAGTTTTCCCAAATTTCCAAGGATTTGGGAAAAGGCCCTGCAAGAGCATTTGCTCTGGCAGAGAGCAGCAGCCCTGTGCTAGGAAAGCTGCAAGTTAAACTCTGTACTGTGCTGCATCAGGTCATTTTAGCAGAGAGCAACAGCTGGGACCACATGCCCTGTCCACCCCTGTCAGCAGTATTGTATCACGTGTGCAAATACCTCCAGTTTATCCGTACGCATCAGTTTCTGCCCAGCAGAGCCTCCCGGTACTGTAACAGTAGGATTTCCAGAAACCAGGACAGGAGTATTTGGTAAAAGCTCTGCAGGAACTAAGCCCATCCCAGGAGAAACATGACTCAGGTAGGGACTAAAAGCCATGGTGGGGCTTGTTGCAAGCGATGGAGTCACAGGAAACGTTGTCTGTGTACAGAAAGAGGAAAAACAAAGTATTAGTTAAAAAGCTCCGTCTTGGATTTCCCATCAAAGCCTTGCATCACACTTCAATCCTTTTAGACAATTTGATTATCCACATCAAAATGCTGTGCTTTCCAATCTATTCATTTATTGCCATTTATTTGCGATCCATTCGCTTCTCCTGACTCATAGATTTGTGACTCATCCTGAATACAAGGCATCTTTATTTGTCAGATCAAAGCATATTGATGATCTTTATAGTTTAATGACACAATTAAGGATTTCATGCCAGCAATTAGGGCAGACCTAAATTAAACAGACTTCTCATTCCCAAATAAATGTCTTAGCTTCTTTATGTCTACACTGCAATGCTGTAGAGACTCCAAGGTAAAGTGCAGCTTTGGGACCTGGAAGCAGCTAACCCCACTAGCTGCACTGCTGCATCCACCATCAGCCTGCCCTGAGCTCCATGCTAGCATGGCCAGTGGGGTCAGGTCAGACCAAAGGCATCATTCAGTCAGGTGAGCTATCTCTGCTGCAGTACACTCAGCTGGTCAGGCATCCTGCACATCTGGGGTTGGTTTCAGAGTGTCAACAGACCCCAGGCAAAAGCCATTTTGCCAAAGGAACTAAGCCTGCACTCTGTGTGAATGGTAGCAAGAGGACACCAAACTCATTAATGTCACAACTTGCCAGATCTCATGGCTTTGGCAAGAGCCAGTGAGTCTTGGGCTGGAATAGCAATGACAAAGTGTTACTGAAGGAGATGGCTCAGGTGGACTAGTGCTAGGTCCAGGACCCCACAAGGAGCCATGTTCTCTTTGGGACAGAACAACAGGCCATGAAGATCTCAACTGCTTCAGGTCCCTCCATTGTGTTAGGCAGGTGCTCTGAGTGCAGCAGAGCTTCAGTGCTGGGGGTCAGAAGCACTTCCCTGACCTCAGCTGCTCCAGCAGCACTCGTCGGGAAAAGGAGCTGCTGTGCTGGCAGGCAGGTGAGTACAAGGCTCCTAAGCAGATGCTCAGTTTAAAGTCTGGGACTAACCCCTATAGTAGGGAGTCTTCGAGGTTTTAAAGCACCAGACACAAAGTATTCTTGGGAATGAAACCAATTCCAGCTGATGAAAAACTCCACCTGCCCCAATGAAGACGAGAGCATGTAAGGCAGCACTCCTGCTCTTGTAGAAGGGGCTTGAGCACCCCCCAGGGAAAGCAGCCTGAAACTTGTAACCCCTTTTATTTTCCTTCATCTGCTCCACTGTGAACTCTGGATTCCAGTTAAAGCTGCTCACATTGGCAGGTGCCTATGGTACCATCCTTGGGAGCTACAGCCTCTACTTAGCAATAAATACAAGTGTGCTTACACAATGGCCTGGGGCAGTTTTTTGGCCACACACATCATTCCCTCCTTTCTTTTGTTTTGGAACTTCTAGTCCTGTGAACTTCTACAAGAAACCACACATGGACAGTGTGTTCCTCAACAGCATCTTCATCCTGGTACTTTCATATTTTGCTCATTGTGATGTGGAAGAAGTTAACCCACAGTAACACCAGCCAACAATCCCAACCCAGCTTTAGCTCAACAATGCCCCTTCCTAAGGTCAGTGACAGCAAGCAGTTCCTGAGCCAATGGGAAAGGGAATCGTGACAGAATAGATCCCATTTTCTCCTCCTCAATGAGGAGACACAGCTTCCTGCAGCAGTGGCGCTGAATGCTTTAAGTGTAGCAGAACCAAAAAAATTCTTTTTCCGGGAGAGATTTCCAATTTTCCTCCTTGTGAGCCTCAGCCAAGCACTGCTTCAGCTGTTGGGAGACTTCAGCCGCTAAAGCCAGAGATTCCCCAATCCACAACCCTTTATTAAATAATTTTCTTCTCTCTTTCCATTCTCTGTGGCTCTCAGACATTTTACACCTTTTGCTGCTAAAAAAAAAGCTCTTTAGGATTTTCAAAGTTCTGACTCCCTGAACACTTCAGTGAGAAGATAGCATCTGTTAAACTGTTTTCTTTTGTGCTTGTACCAGTAATTACAGTGGTATCTGCTGAATTTCTGTCATTTGCACCATAAATGCTATTTTAAGGAGCTTCTCCCACCTGGCCAGTCTGCACAGGTTATAGTGGGGCCTGACATGTTGTCACCATTTGTTTTACACACCCATAGTAGACCAAACCTTGCAGTACATGTGGCTTGCACAAATGTGTGGGCAAACCTACCCTATGTTTTTCAGCACCTAATACAGCAGAAGTATCCTGACTGAGCAGATGTGGCACAAACACTGATCCAAAATGCCAGGAGATCCTTTGAAGCAAGCTTCTCCTGCTTGGGTTCAAACACAGCCAGCAGTCAGGCCAAGGATCTCACTGGTTTCTGAGACAAAGGGAAGATGTTCTTCCCACTGCTGAAGGAGGGATTTGGGGAGACTGGGACTGCTGGTGATTTGCAACACCTCACAATGAGTGAATTCACCTGAAACAGTCACTAAGAGATGATATACCAGCCTGTTCACCAAAACTCCTACAAAGGTGGAAGCAGGACCTGCTCCCTGAAACACAACCCCCATCTCCCTCAAAAGCAGGCCCTCTTCTCACTGGGAGCAATCAGCAGGGGCTCAAGGATCCAAACCCAAGCTGAAGCGAGTGGAGTAAAGATGTGCATGAGGAACAACTGAGCTGTACGATCCACCTGCGATCCTGGAGACCTACAGAGTGATGCTTGTAGGAGCAGGATGAGTTTTTATTGCTGCTGCTGTTTGCTCACCCCTCTCTGTGCCCTGACATCTGCTGCCTCGTTCAGAGGTTTCAGGAGCGCTCCCTCTGCCCGCCTGCACCCCGTGCCCGCCTCCCTGCTTGGAAGTGCCAGTTGTGCTCCACACCCTGCCCTCAGGCTGGGGCTGCCTCGAAGCCAAGTGGGTGCTCAGCCAGGGAACAGCAGACTTCACTCCACATATTAAACCTACAAGAGCTGGGGTTTCAAGTCTGGAGTGTGCAGCACTCTGAGAACTGCGCCTTTGTGAGCTGGCACCAGGGAGCTCTGTATTTATTGTGGCTGATGAGGGGAAAAGATGGGCTGTGCTCACTGCCAGACCCGGCTGCTTGTCTTGGATTGGGAAATCCAGTCTGGCTCATGCATCAGTACCAGTAATAGGGATGCTGCCAGCCAATTCTTTCCTCTACGTCTGTGCAGGTCCCCCATGCCCTCAGGGAATGTGAGCAAATTTCTTCCTTGCAGCCAGAACAAAAACGTAACTTTTACTCCAAACAGCACTGTCTCTCCTCAACATGCCTCCTGTCCACCTCTTGTGACAGCTGTGCTGCTTTTGGCTGGGATACAGTTAATTTTCTCCACAGTAGCTGGTGTAGGGCTGTGGTTTGATTTGTACTGGAAACAGTGTAGATAACTCAGGGATGTTTTTGCTGCTTCTGAGCAGTGCTTACCCAGGGTCAAGGGCTTTTCTGCCTCTCACCCCACCCAGCCAGCGAGTTGACTATGGGGGACAGCACAAGGAGCTGGGAGGGGACAGAGGACAGCTGACCCCAACTGACCCAAGGGATATCCCAGACTGAATGGCATCATGTTCCTGATATAAAGCTGCAGGAGGAAGAGGAAGGGAGGGACAGGAGACCTGGCAGAGCAATATTATGTCTGTCTAAAAAAATCAAACTCTCATCTTAATTGCTGGTATACTCTAGGGCAAAACAGAGGGATTGAAAGTATCAGCACTTACTCCTACTGCTCCCCTTAAAGCTCTTGCTAATTCAGGAAATACAGAGACAGGTTTCCTTGCAAATTAACTTTTATAAATCATAGCACAGAGACACTACCAGTATCTCCTGTGCAGAGGGAAACAGATTAGAGTGCAGCAGCAAAGGGTTCAGGCTGGTAGCAGCTCACAAGACTGGTTTACTGAGTATTAAAATGCTCGTAAGAATAGTAATAATTTAAAAAAGCTGAAACGGCTGATGATGTGTGAGAACACATCTCAGGGGGAGGGTTGCCAAGGACTTGGACAGCTCCGAGCTCCTTGCAGACCTCAAGCATGGAAGCTTTTGGGTTGAAGATTTGAGCAGAGAGAAGGAACCATCCCAAGGAGGGACATTTGTCACCACTGGTGACAACAGAACCTGGAACAGCTGATTTTGTTAACAATCTAGAAGTTGCATTCGATTTGGCTAGCAGAAACTGTGCTAAAGCTAGAGAAGAAACACAGAGTGGGTGTGAAGAGGAAGGCAGAGGAGCGGTTGGTGTTTTGTCGAACACGAGCACTGTCTCAGCCAGAAAGTGTTGATTCTGAGTTACCTCAGACCCTAAAAAAGGGAAAGCCTGAAAATGAGAGGCCCACTGTAAACACAGAGGTGTTGATAGCCTGAAGGAGGGGAGACAGGTCATTGCTAAGCAGCTATATGTGGAAAGCACACAAAAAACAATGGCAGCTTATAGTCTGGGGAGAGAAACTGAAGATAAAGATCTCGTACTGACAAGATTGAAAACTTTGATATTAAAAATGTACTTGATGCTGTCAGAAAACCCAAAAATCTGTGTTCCCCTCCAATGTAACTGTATGGGGCTGGCTGGCTGCAAAACCACCCTCCAAAATGAAGGCTGAGCATGCTGGAGCGAATCCAGTGGGCCAAAGCATCCAGCTACCTACCACCACAGATGCTCATTTCCCCAACCAGACTGCAAAGACACACTCCTAGCTCAAAGGATCTCTCATTTGTGGGCTGCTGTAGCATAAGAGACAGGTGTTAACACCCCACAGCATTGTCTCTTGGCAGATACCACTCCTGGGTGGGCCAGGGTACCTGCGTTTACTCATTCCTAGCATGCCTTTGATTAGGGGCTGAGATACAAATCAGGTTTTTGCTGCATGGAACAACTGTCTGTGCAAAGCACCTGTTGAAATCGGCTCCAGCACTTGCTCCAAGCATCACTGGCCAAGCAAGTTGCTCATCCTCTGCTTTAACTCCTCCATCAGCACCAAGGAGTGGCAGCAGAATCCTGCTGCCCCAGGAGGGGACCAAGGGCTGAGTTAAAGTCTGGGCTGTCTTCAGGGGCATGGATGACTCAGAACTATCAAGACAGTCCTGTCTACAAAGACCTTGACATGAAGAAAAGTTGAAGAGCTTGAAAACAAAGAGAGGAAACAGCTTCCCTAGGCAGCAGCAGAGGTAGCTGCAGGGCAGGAGTGGTGGCACGTGTGTCACCACTGTCATGCTCTGTCAACAGCTTGTTCAGGCACTAATGGGGAAGCACCAGGCAAACCAGTGCCCTGCTCCACCACAGCACTTGGACCCCGGGCTGAAGCACCTCCAGGGTCAGCTCCAAAAGTGTGTCCCACACTGCTGCAAAGGGATAAAGCAGGATGGAGAGGGTGGGGACTAGGCCCAAGGTGCAGCACTTTTTGGGTAGTCTTGCACTGGCATGCACAGGATGCAAAGTAACCATTATCAGAGAAACCAGACATCACATTGACCAAAGTAGCTCTTCCTATCAATGCCAGAGCCCAGCTCATAGACAGACATCATTTCAGGAAGCCTGGTGAAAAGCTGCTATGTCAAGTGCTGGTTTAGTTTGGATTTGGTGGGGGTTTTTTGGTGGTGGTTTGTTTTGGGGTTTTTTTTTTTTTTTGTTTGGTTTTTTTTTGGTAGCTTTTCTGGTGAAATTGCACTTTAATATGTCTAAGCATTCAGCTATTGTTTGGAGCTATTAAGCATGCTCTGTCAAATCTCATCTCTGGCAAGCATCTCAATTAAGCAGGCATCCTGTTGATCAGCTTTCTGATCACATGGGATTTATTCTGCTGCTGCACCAGATACAATAATTTCTGTTTTGACGAATTTCATGAGTACCCAGAATGAGGCCCCACCCTTCTCATTAACAGTGAAAAAAATTCTCAAAGCCAGCTTCCACTGACAGCATCTTTGGGAAATCAAAGGCAGTTGAAAGAGCAATCTCTTGTTTGTCTTGAAATTGGTGTGGAGCAAGTTGGGCAGCAGGAATCAGACCAAGAGCTTGTTTAGTCTGAGTAAAGTGTGGGAAAGCATGAAGGGAGCAGTCACTGCAGAACAAATTTTTATTTTTCTTCTTTGCCCATGTCTCCCTCATGGCACAATTTAGAAACCAGGGGCCTTTCTCATCAGATAAGGTTACCTCTGAAATGAGAGCACTAACCAGACAAACCAACACATTCAGTCTCAGAAGCAATTTAAAAGGCAGAAGTAAAATTTAGGAGCATACTGGACCTGCAAGATTGCAAAGTGGGAAGATGGGAACTTTCTAAAGAGGAAATCCCAAAGATGTTTTGAATAGCCAGCCAAAGAGCATCCACCGTGAATTCCCCACAGAGGAAAACTCCAAATAGGAAGGGTTTGCTTTTGGTACAAGGCTTGCAAAACCAATGCCACTGTTTTGTGGGAATTCAAGATTTCCTTCTGATGTAGACATAATTTCAAGCTCCACAAAAAAGAGGTGCAAGACTACAGCAAATAAGAGTCTAAGGCACAGCACAACTAAAGACCTTTTCTGTGGTCAATTTTTTCTTCTGTCTCACCTTTCCATCTTCAAAATGGGAAGAATAAACAGCATTTTCCTAGTTTACAGGGCAGGGCCAAGATAAAGCTACTTAGCAGACACACAGGATGATCAGTGATGCCAAACATGGAAAAGCCCCCAAAACACAGGAGGAATATGCCAGACTGAGGAAATGGCCCAGTCTGGTGGCAGACCACCATCATGAAGGGACACTGGCCAGCTTTCCCTGCTGAAACAGGGAAACCTCCATCACAAGCTCTTACACTAAACATCACAATAGCCTCCAACCAGGAGGAATCCTTCACTGTTCTCCAGTGAGAATAAACCAGAAATACCTGAGCTGTTCAAAGCTGGGGCGACAGATGCTGTGTCCCCCATGGACAGAGAGGCCAGGCACGGTAGGTGGGACAGCAGGAGGCCAAGTCCAGGCTGGTTCACAGACTTGACACCTTCAGGCTAGAAGAGCTTGTCTGAAGGATCTGGCCAGTCCTCCCATGTGGCACAGCACAAGGAGCCTCACCCAACTATAGCACACTAAGTGCACACTGCCCCAGGAAAGATACTCAGCCTCAACTTTAAACTGAGAACTCCTAATTAACTCTCAGCGCAGCTTATTCACATCATCATTGAAGAGCTGCTTCAAGACCTCTGTCAGTTCTTAAAATATACATTGTGACAGACTAAAACTCAGCTGACAAATGTCATCCCCTTCCAGATATACCAACCAGAAGACACAAGCCATCCTCTTCCTGGCGTAACAGGGTTCTCCAGCCTGAAACCTGTTTTAACTGACAAGCATAAGCAGGGACAGGCAGTGAAGGCTTCTCTGAACTTCCTATCTCCCACAGGCTTCTCTTCCTACCTGAAGAGGAGCAAATCTTTCCTGCTCTTACTCTAAATCAGCATTACTGTGAAAAACAAGTGACAGGGCTGTGACATTAGCACAACTCTGCTGGAACAACTGCAATGAAATGGGTCTCACTCCCAGATGTTAAAAAGGATTAAAGCCCAGGTAGGATTCCTCTTCCTCAGTTTTAGTCCAACAGTGCAACACATCTAGTCCAAGGGAGTCAGCATCATCTCAGTGCAAAACAAGTATTCAAAACAGGATCCACTGAAATCGAGCCACTCAGAACTTCTGGGATGTACATCAATCCACTGGTCAAATAAGCACCTGATGGTAAGACCCTTCCACTTGAAGCCTTGAATCTCACAGCTCCTCAGTTATCAGAGGAAAAAAGACACAGCTCGCAAGGAGATGCAAAGGTAGCATCAGACACTCTTCTGGAAGATTCTGCCCAGTTCTGTGCAGCACAGACAACGGCCTGAGCTCAGGCACAGGGCTGGGGCTCTGTGAACAAACAGGGAGGAGCAGGGAGCAGTGTGAACCCGAGGGGTCCGTGGCTGTAACTCACAATTGGCTGTAGCTGCGCGCCCGGGAGCATGAACTGCATCTGCTGAGCAAACATGGCTGCGGCCGTCTTCTGCTGGATCAGGTTGTTGCGTCCATTTATTTCAAGCTGTGTTTTTAAATGTGGGGGAGGGTGGAGATATTTGCAGTTCTCTCGGGTACACCGGCCCTAAAAAACATAATGGAACAGCATTTCAGTGAATGTAGCACCCAGGGCAGCCAGAGAAATTTAATTAAGGATTGTTTGGGTTACTGGAACAACACAATCATCGAGGCGAAGGCGGCTTGGTAGCTACTGTGCCTCTTTTGTGATTTTTCTATAGTAGGTGAAGAGAAGAGCAACATGACTTCTCCTGCAGTAACACTGACTGAATACTATCAGGCTAAATCAAAAAGTCAGGCTTCCTGATGTTAAAATGATTGTTGTAAGAAAAAACCCCAAACAGTCTAACACAAACACCAATACTTTCAGAAGCCAGTGGCAACAATTCCAGAAACAACAACAAAAATTCCCTGTTTCCTTGCGTGGGTTGCTTTTCCCCTCCTTCCCAACACCAGACCACTTAATTGGCCCTGACAACCAGACAGCAAGAAACAAAACTGTCTCTACCACTTCCCCAGCTGCACTGGATAAAACTTTAGGAGGACAGCTCTGTAAGGCAGCACCTCTGATCCACAACATGCGGGTACCCCGAGATGCTGAGAACAGGCATTCACAGCAGGAAGAACTGAAACGATTTTCCCCCTTCATGCTTTCATTTGTCAAAAGTGATGTGTGTTGGAGTCATCACTGACTCCTTCCCTCCTGCAATAAACATAAGCACTGGCTGTGCCAGTGGCTCCTAAAAAGCAAGAGATCACTGCTATTATCCCTGAAAATCAACTGAGATTATCGCTTAAAAAACGTGTATAAACTGTGCCTTTTTTTAAGTGTTTGAAAGTAGACATCAGAACATAAATATCAATACATCACTAAATAAAGAAGCTAGTAAAAAATCTTGTCATTAAGATGAAACAGTTCTTGAAAAATAAGGTTTTTTTCTCTCCCCTCCTTTCTGTTTGAATTTCTTCCTCAAGAAACAAGAGGCATACAGAAAACAAGAAATACTTAATGTAACTTTATGCAAAAATGGTGACTTTTTTGAGGAAAAAATTCTTTTGAGCTATTCAAAGCCTAAAATAAGGCCAGACCTGGAGACAACAGAGCTATTTCATTACAGATAATTAATAACAATTCCTGCAGCCAGCAAAGGCACAAGACCATCCATTACCCAGCCTGTCCCAGGCACAGTTGTCAAGGGCTGCACACAGAGTTCTCAGTCTCAGTGTAATTAAATTTGCTTTCCAAAAGGGGCACATCAGATGACCCCATGTACCTGCCCCTGTTAGCAGGATCACGTGCAGCAGAGCTGCAGCCCCAGGCCCACAAGGATACAGCTGTTACACACCACTCACCCAAGGCTCAGGTGGGAACCTCCTGGCATCAGCCCAATGCATCCAGGATACTCCCCTGGGGATTTTTCTTGCCTTTGCAAACACACAGGTGGAATCACTGGACAGTTCAAGCACCACTGCAAAAGGCCAACACCATGACCCACTGTAGGGGCTGGTTTTGAATCCCCAATCAGGCTCCCCAGCATGCCAGGTCACTGTAGAGCAGCCTGAGATTTCCAAGCTTTACTGTGCCCCCCTTCCTGGTGGGGATAACAGCTTCACTGGGGAGAGGCCTGCAGAGCTTGACTGCAGCTCAGAAGGGGCTGTTTGACATGTGTCATGGGAAGAGGCTCCTCTCTTATCTGCTCCGTGGAGATCAGAGTTAAACAAAGGGCAAATAATTGAATGCAAGAAGTGATGTGCCAAAGCCAGTGGGACAGGAAAAAAAACAACTTCCAAATTTTAGCGGCCTGGCTTGGTAGAATGAAACCCTCTGCCCTGCTCCTAAAAGAGCCTAGTGGCTCCCAACAAGCCAACTCAAAAGGAAAGAGGCTTTTTAATACTATTGTTTTGGCTTCTCAGCCATCCCACAGCCCCAGATCCCCAGCAGTGAGCTAACTGCTCACAGACCCCGAGGACACGAATCTTCATCACCAGACACTTTCTCACATCTGTGTGAAGTGAGGGTAAAATGGCACCAACAAAGCTGGCTGGTGCTGAGACACCCAGTGCCACTACAAAGGAAATAACTGCATTAATTTGCATGGAGAACACTCATCAGCACTGGGTCATCCTTCTCATGCTGCACGGGACCAGGCCTCTCTACAGCCCTTCCCATCACCCGGGACCCAGCAAGAGTGCAGGGCTCAGCCTCAGAGCACATCTGCAGTGTCCCACCTGCACAGCTCCTGCGGGGCTGTCCTTGGCCAGGCAGCTGCTTGATTCTAAGCTTCAGCCTCCATGGGCTTAGACATCAGCCTCAGAAACTCCTCCTGACTGTAACTTGGCACAAGGGTTTTGGGTTGGGGAAACACTTATTTCTACCAAATTTGGAATAAATCTGTGTAGATGTTTCTACACGGCAGGAACGGAGAAGATGAAAAAAAGAACTACTATTTTTTGTAAACAATACTTACACTGTTGACTTCAACTTGAGAAGGACTTTGCTATTTCAACTGAAATTGTGAATATCATTGATACCAGTAACCCCAGCTCGGTGTGAAGCTTTGTTCTACTTTTTTTTCCTCAAAGCAGTTTGTTTAATTCCAACAGGGGGTTCTACAAACAGAATATTTTTACTGCCAATAACAAAACCACCATACAGCACGAGGCGTTGGTCTTGCAGACAGAGTCTGTAAGCTGAAACCAGTGCCCAGACTGTGCTACTGGTTTCAAGGACACATATTTCTAAGAAACAGAGCTGTGCAGATGCTGCTACAGAGCAAAGGCTGTGAAATGCTGTCAGTCAGGTCTTTGAGGGCTCAGAAAGACTAAATGAATCACTGCTACACTCAGATTCAAACCCTTGCCTTTGGTCTAACTCCTCCTCCCCAGCATTTTGATCCTGAGCACCACCAACCACTGTGTTTCACTGGGGCACACTGGAAGCCACAGCTGAGTTGAGCTGCCCTCTCCAGCACCACAGTAAATTCTTCATCTCTCAGACAATGAATTTTAGGAACTGGTGATGTGACAGAGTGACACAAAATGTTCCCAGTTTAGACACCTTTCAAGATATCTTGCTCTATAGTGATGGGCTCCACTAGTACCCAGTACCCCCTGAACTCTGGCACTGGTAGGGGTGAGCCCTTCTTCTACCCTTCCAACACAACACCCACAGAACACACACAATCTTCAAGACCAATTTCAGCTCTACTAAAGCTGCCAGAAGGACAAAGGAACTGCCATTTTTAACTCCTCAGTACCAGCTGCAACACAGCAGGGAAAGCAACAGGGAACTGGTAGCAAATCTGCTGTGTGGATACTGGGCTGGGGATAAATAAGGACAACTCCATTTTATACCTGTGTGGCCTAGGAATACAACATGAGAAAATACAACAGGAGTTAGGCCCCCAGTTTTTGATGAGCATATTTATGCTATGAGGCACAGTTTTCCTGCAGGGACTAGTTGTGGCTCCAGCATATTGAAAGCTCAGCACAGGGCACAGGACATTCCAGGGCTGTGCACAGAAAACCTGAGACATTCTCCAAGCTGAGTGTTGCACCAAAAAGCACCATTATATCACCTGGAGTGGCCACTGCACGTATTGGTAGAGGCCTGGTGCCCAGAGACTGATCTGTGCTGGTAAGCAGCACATTGAGCCTGCTGGCACCATGCAGCCATCCTGTAACTGGAAATTTGAAATTTGCTGCTGTCAATTTAGCCTGACTACTGACTCCAGGACAGGCACATTCCCACCCTGTCCCAGGTGGCACACAAGCCTGCAGCCAGGGAATCACCACCCAGTAACAGACTGCTGCTGGCCTTGGTAACATGCTAAATATAGCTGTATTTTCTGGCTCCTCGCAAAATGGAAGGAGTCTGAAGGATCACATTCAACTGCTTCTTTGCCAACTACAGCCAGGAGGGAAAAGCATATGGACTGCACTTTCCAAGGCTTGAAAAATGGATATTAAAAATAAATCATTAAAGGATTTTATAAGAGTATCTTCTCCCCATTTCTTCCCACACACTCCCCCACCCTTACAGTAGGCTGCTGGCATGTGATTGACTCTGTGTTGCCAACTTAAGTCATGCTGTGATGGCGTATACTGTAAATGGCTGGCATCTGACACCAGCTAACGTGACAGCAGCTTGCACTGCAACAAAGCCAGCTGTTTGGAGCACAGCACTGACGGCAGCACACTAAAATCCACTAGGAAAACCTGCATTACATCTGGCTGTGCGGAGTTTGCACCTTGTCATCTGCATCCTAGCTCAGAGGGATGCAAATAAGAGCATTCTGGGTACTGCACCAGGCTGGGTGAATCTTCCCTAAGCATGTTGCTCAAATTCTCTCCTCCCTGGCTGCTGAAGTGAGTTGAACTGTGCTGCAGAAACAAGGCTCCCAGCACAAACCCCACTGCTTGCTCACATGTGCACCAGTAATGCAGTTTGCTACGGTCGCTTTAATCCCGGACACCAGTGAGGGGTTCCAGACACACATTTCTGGTTTTAATGACTGCACAACATGCCCCATCAATCATGAGCAGTTCTCATGTGAAAATCTTCAAGCTAATGCGGCTTTTCACACACTGGAGGCTGCAGTAGGTTGGTGCCCTGACTGTGCAGTCTTTTCCACAGACACCAATGACATGTGCAATGACTGACAGCAAAAAGAATGAAAAGAGACCAGGCAGGAAAGGATTTCCATGTTTTGCACAAAACCAGGCACCAAAACACAGCTTGTCTACATAACTTTTCTCCGCATGAAGCAGCAGATTTCCACCTCCCCAAGAGGAACTCGGTGGGAAAGCACATTCAGAAATGTGCTGGCCCTGCTTACTCAGTGCCTGTCGCTCCAGTGCTGAGGCATGAAACGCTCTCTGCTTTCCATCCCACTCACCACATGCACATAAAAGCTCTCTCTCCTGGCCATGGATCCTTGCTCCTGCCACAGCCTTGCATGGCTTTCTCATACACAATACAACCTCAACCGCCGTGGTGTCTGCCCCACATCTGCAGGGCAGGCTGCAAATTCATGCCATAGAGCATGAATTGTCCTGCAACAGTGAGAGGCAAAAAGTGGGAAGCTCAGGGTTGCATACCCATGTCCATGCAGCACAACTAAGAACATGAACTGAGCAGCACATGCTGCTTCAGGTCTACCCCTACTGCCGCTTGCTCTGTAAGAAAAGAGGGGTCCTGAGAGGCAGAGTTGGTACCTGGTGCCCAAGCTCTAAGTCCTTCACCCATCCTTCAAACTTTGCAGCTTCCAAGTTACCCTTCCAGGACAGTGAACCACCAGTGCTCCACCTCTACTCAAGGGCTCTGTGCTTGCTGCAGTTTGTCCCTAAGCAGCCTGCTCCAGGGCTAAGCAAGCGCAATGCTGGCTGGATTGAGTGGCTCATTCTGCCACCTCCAGTGCACTGCACCATGCTCCTCTTTCCACACAAGCAGAGAGCTGCATTGGAGGAAGGGACATAGCTGTCCATCTCACTGCTGGACCAAACGCCTTTCGCTGGTAAACATCAAATAGCAGGGAAATAGCATGTTTTCAACTGGAAAACAAAGGAGGCTGGAGCTGACAAGTCAGTCTGATCATTAGCAAGTGTTACGTCTCAGAGAGGTGTTCATGCAGCCCAGTTGTCACCTGCTGCAGTTCAAAGCCAGCCCTGAACACATCTTTATCTGCAAGTCCTTTCTACAGGCTAATGAAATTTCAGAAATTGTGCTGCCAACTGAAGCAGTGAGAACTGCAACTTTGCAGCTTCCCTTGAACATTGGCCCTGGCCCAATACATCAGGCAATTTCCACTTTAGAGCAATGCTTTCCTCCTAGTGGTGTTGGAGCAGCTCACTTTCACTGAGAAGTTTTAAAGTGAAATTATGTAGAAAACACTCCTTGAATATGTTGTCATGGAAGGCTTTTAGACCCCTACAAGCATCCCAAAAAGCAGGTCTAGAAGAATATAGTGAAGTGATACATCTCCCCATTGCCCACACAGATCACCTACTTTTTGTACCCATTACTTGTGTATTTCTCAGACACAGGACTCCAACACATCAGTCTCCTCACAGCTGATTTTCAACTGCAGTTTTGCTCCACTTGCAACAGAAACCTAAAATTTCTGGTTTAGGCCAGAACAGGAATTATTTCCTTTCTCCTTGAGGAAGGGCCCATACTTAAAGGCTGTGGTCACATCTACCCCCTTCCTTAAAACTCTCACTCTAGACTATGCAAACCATCCTCTTTCAACTCTCCCAGCACAGTCTCCAAGCTTTCCCTTAGGCTACTCCCCAGTCCCTGCTGCTGTGGGTACCTGCATGGGGCACTGTGCTCCACCTAACCCCTGACCAGTTCTATGCAGGTACAAGATTTTTTTCACATGTCCTGCAGATGACACTGCTGCTTTTACATCCCTGCATGGCATTTTCTTTCCTACTAACAATGTAATGCTCTTTGATTCACTCTCAACAAGCCTTTTCCAGAACTACTCCAGACCCAGCTATGCTGTACCCTGTATGAGGCAGCTGATTCATTCCAATGCTGTATTTCATACTGCTTTTATTGAACTCACTCGCCCTTTTATGGATTACTTTTCCAACCTGTCAAGACTACCTGCAACCCCACATCTGGTTCTCTAAAGAGTGTCTGTAGTTCTTCCCAGCTCAAAGCACCGTACCAATTTAACAAGCATACTCTCTCTATTCCATCATTCAAGCCACCAGAACAAAACTGAATAGTCCTGCCAAGCACTACTATCCTTCCAGACTGCCACTGAACTCAGTTTTCCAAGCTGTTGTGGATAGTCACATAAAAGTTTATCCTATGCTTTGTTCCCTGCCTTGTTTGGAGGTGGATTTGTGCTGTGTCAAAGACTCCCAAACCTAACTCCAGCACTTCATTCTCCCTCTCTGAAATAACTCATCTCAAAGGCTTTCCAGTTCTGCTGCTTTTTCTGCTCCTTTTGGGACAGATGTTAGGATTCTGGAGAGTCCTTGCTCTGCACTCCTCCTACACCAGCAGCCCTGCTTACACAATACTGGGTACAAAGAAGCTGGTGGTCTAAAGTCACTTGTAACAGCAATAAAAAAATACAGCACAGCTGGTTGCTGACATTTTTCAAATGCAGGTGTAACACCCATTTACAGAGAGCCCAGAGACTGCTGTTCTGGTGAGGATCCTGCTGTGATTAGATCATAGCTGGAAAGAAAAAGTAAAATGTATCTTCTAGTTAGCACTACCAGATGGCAATCAGCCTCCAAGGCAAGGGAAGCAACACAGACTTCCTACCATACAGAAGTTTTAATTTCAATGTGTGTGAATAAAAATGCTAGAGTTAAGGTTAATCTGGTAGTTTCCAGCTATGGATGATACAGACCCTGTGAAATGCATGTTCTAGCCAGGAAAGAGTACAGTTCATGAATACAGAATTTGCAGGACATAGAATTCAAACAGCCCATAAAAAGCACAAACTACAGTTTTACATCTCTAGGGTGAGTTTTGCCTAACTTTGAAATTCCCACCTCTGAGTATAAAGAGCCACCTTCCTGAGCCTGCGCAGCCAGATGAGAAGAAAACTGCTAAAAACACCCCAGGTGTTATTTTGGCCCAGCTCAGCTCCCCTGCAGTCACTTGAGAATTGTTTGCAGATTTTATGCTGTTCTGAACCACGCTCTGAGCTGCAGCAGCAGCATGTCAGCTCCAACCCACGGCTGCTGAGGTGAACAGGGACATGTCTTTTGTCAGGGTACAGAGGACAAGAGTCAGACCTGCCTTTCCACACAGCTGCAGTGGAAAAACCAGAATAGCTATACCAATGTTCCCAGCACTCTCAAGGCAGCCCCAGCTTGTCACTAAAACAGTAACTGAATTTCATGGTTTCAATGAATGTTAGGTCAAGCCCTTTCTGAGCAAGCCTAGACTTGATTTTGACTGAAATGAGTGAACCTTGATGTTTTGCATGATTCCAAATGAAAGCAGGTGACATTTGGCAGCTATGACAAGAGTTTTGGGTCCTTTTGAACTGAGAGCTCAAAGCAAAGCTCAGTGGCACATGCAAGTGCAAAGCAGCTTGAAAACCCTCGGAGCACACCAAGCAGACTCTGTGTTCACCCCACTGAAGGGAGGCTGGTACACTTTGCACAGTCCCAGCCTGCCCCTGGTGCATTTTGCACAGTCCCAGCCTACCCAGTGTTCCTCTCCCTACAGCTGCTGGACAGAGCCTTGGGAGGCCAACCAGTGTTTGAGCTTAAAAAACCCAAAACGCTATATCCCTCTGCGACTTTAAAAGAATAGGTCAGTGAAACACAACCACTCCAGTGCAGGTAGGGTCTAGCTCTACGTCCAGGGAGTTAGAAAAATACACAAGAAATGGAAAGCAAACAACAATCCCTGGTTCTAAGACACTGATGCTGCTCTTCAGCCTCCCCCTGTGACTGTTCGGCTGGGATATTTTTGCTTTGCAGGGAAGATGGAAAGAAGGACACAGACGGTAAAAAAAGCCAGCATCATTTTTGCAAAAGGTATTATTCAAGTCCAGAAAAAAAAGCTGCCAACAGCCAGCTGAGGAGACTGCTGAACAAACACTGCTAAAGAGCCATAACACTTCCATCTCTTTGTCATCCCAGCCTTTGTCTGTGAAAGCCAACCTCCACCACAGACACAAACCAAGCTGTAGGGGCTGTGTTGTGTGCCATTGGCTCAGGGGGGTGTGCTGGGTGTGAAGGCTCTCTCCCATCACAGGACTGGAAAACTGCCCCTTGCCACCAACACACGATGACCAACCCCTGTGGCACGTGGCCAAGCTGACAGGGCTTTGGTCATCTCCTTACTGCAGAGCTGGACAGGTCACCACCAAAAGGCACGTAAGGGACAGCAGCACTCTGCCCAAGCAGGGACATACTTTCCACCACAAGGCACAAACAGTTTGGCAGCTGAACAATTTCACTGGTATATTCAAAATGTACACTGAGCACATCACAGTGCTTCCCTCACACCAGGGTAAGAGTCATCAGGTGCAAATGCTGGGAACAAACAGATGCACAGCATGGCCAAGCCCTACTGCACATGCCAGTCCTTTCAAACAGTCTGTATAAAAGTGCAAGGCACTTGCTCAGGGGAGTTTGCAAGATCAGATGTGCTCTGCTGGAACTCAAACATGCTTATCTAGGACTCGCTTAAAACCTGCAGCCTCAAAATGCTTGTCAAGCTTGTTTTTGTTACACAGCTCAAACCAGAGCAGGAGAAAAACAAAGCAGAAAGCAGCATTTCTATGTCCTCATCTCCCTTTTTGGTAGCACCTTAACTGGTGACAGCCACTCACAGCCATTGCCAATCACTTCAAACCACTGACCTCAGCAGGCAAATCCAGCTCCAGAAAGAAAGGATGGCTTTGTTACCACAGAGCTCAAGTACTATCACCCTGACATTGTAAAATATATTTTAATTAGGAACAGAGGGGACATGCAACTACTGCATTCCAGTAGACTCTAAGCAGCCACAGGCACTAGCCTAAATTCCAAATCCTTATTCACCTGGCAATTAGGGAAGCTGAGAGCTGCTGTGAGTGAAGTTTTGCACATTGCTGAATACAGCAATGTTCCACTGAGTTTCCCCAGGACAGCACAAAGAGGTCATGGCTGTCCTCCTGCTTTCACGCAGGATTTTCATTCCAAGCTGTTTGTTATACTTGAAGGTTCTTAAAAACTCAGAGTAGTTATTTTGTTGGGGAAAAGCCCTGTAGCTCCTTCATTTTATTTTTACATCTTGACAACTCTTTCCACCTCTGTTCCCATGCCAAGCTCTCTTTTTTTGAGGCCAATGGCACGCTCTGTTATGCTCAATGAAAAAAGTGTATTGATTTTAATGTTTTTGGTTTGTGGAACATTTAGCTTGCTTCAAGCAATGGACAGTGTTTACCAAGCCCAAGAAATATATATTAAAAGAGTATGGCATTGTCAAAGTATGTTTTTTTGAGCTGTAGAGCCACAGAGCAGAAAAACATGTTTATCTGAGAGATTACTACTTCCAATAACAGTAATCTTATGTCACAAAAGAAAGGAATAAAGACTTCATCAAGTTCTTTTCTTTGGTATCCACCAATATATTTTTATTATGCTATGTTTATGAACCATATCAGTCTGTTACCACCACATATTTGAAATGAGGTTTAAACAGAACAGAATTATCATCATTTAGAGTTCTGAACTGAACATTTTTTAATGTCTTCCAAGTATTATTCCACTACTCTCCTAGGCTCAGGAATGTTAAAACCACAATAAAATAGGCTTCTTTAGTACAGTATCACAAACAGGCTCTCTCCAAGACAAATGAGACTTTACAGACCTGCCTGGACACTGACCTGCTGAAGGAAATGATCAATAACAATTACAAAAGGAGGTATTTCGTGTCCAGTAAAGAGAGCACGTTTAGGAGTGTGTTTAGCCATGGGACCACTGCATGTACAGAGCAGGATGTGGAGTAGGTGACATCCAGCAATGTTAACATTCCTGAGGGTTTCAATGTGGTACTATTCCTAAGTAAAAAAAAAACAACAACCAAAAAAAAAAAAATCAATTCCACCTGGAAGATAGAAACACTAGCAAGTCATTGATTTTTCTTCTATAATAAATTACGAAAAAAAAAAGCCCATGCCAGCTCTCTGGAACAATACTGCACAAGCACTGTATTAAAAAAAAAAACAAACACAAAACCCCACAGAAAAACAAACAAAATTAAACTTCACATATGTCTTCTACCTTCCATCTCCCTCAACTGTGTCCCTCCTGATTGCTATTACACCAGACCAGCATTTGAAAACAGCAAGTGCAGTTTCTCTTGTCCCTTAAACCATCTTTTCATTGTAAATCCCATAATCCAATTCTATAACTTTCACCAGCTGAATCTGTCAAGGTCATATGGAAAGTTGATGCTTCTGACCTTCCTCTACCTACAGTGTCTGTTGAATATTACAATTGCAGCAGGCAAACCACACGTAGACAGAACCAAGCAAAGTACATTAAAGCCCAGGAGAATAAATGTTAAAGTACTGTGTTCATGAATACAAATATCGGACATGTGACCACCTCTGGCAGCCTCATGCCTCAAGTTTACACAAGGGAAAAGGCAAATAGGGAAGAGCAGAGATTGATAACTAAGTGTCTGACCCAACCCTCCCTCCTGTCCTGCAGAGGGCAAAGCCATGCTGAGAAAACCTCATTCTCCCTGTGTTTCAGAAAGCAAAATGAAATTGCAAATAAAAAGATATGGAGGTGGCAAGGTTTGGTTGGGTTTTTCTAAAAACTTGGCAGAATACAACCATTCCCTGAGCAGGGAAGGATGTGGCTGGGCTCTGCCACTCTGGCCTTCCATACTTCACCTGGAAACAAAGAAATGTCACAACATGACATGACAGTCCCTCTGTGCAATAGCTTAAGCCAACAAAGGAGGTGACTGCAGGGCAACAGCAGCTGCAGCAGTACAGGAGGGTGATGGCCTCAGTTGCCAGCACAGGATTTGCTCCCTGACATCTGTCAGAGCCAGGGGTCTGATGTTCCAAAGCACAGGACACCTTTCTGCTCTTGGCTAGGATGTGCCCCATGGCAGAGCAATGTCAGCTTGTCCTCCTCCTCACCATGATGGCCCACTGATGTCCCCCAGCTGCTTTCTCAGGTTATGGTTCACCCCACCAAAGACCAAGCTTTGTCCTCCTGCTCCTGTTTCAGCTACAGTGCCAGGCATATTTGTGCACAGCAGCACGTTTCTCCTCTGCTCTGGCTTTGCAGAGAAGCTACCAAGCTACCAGAAAAGGGCTGACTGTGTGCCACCAACTTCACACATCTCTGAGCAAGGACCCTAAAAGCTTTCTGTCCATGCCAGGCCTCAGATTCCATGCCCACAGTATAATGAACTTGCTGTTGGTCAGAAGATTAAAGGTGCAGATACAAAAAGTACCTTCAAGAGAGCTCCTGCACCCTGCTAGGCACAGCAGGCAAGGACCACACATCTCACATGGACCTTGGCTTCCAAAGAGGACATTCAGGCCAAGTGACATTGAATCACAGCCCTCCATCTAGGAGGCAGCAAGGCTTGGAGAGAAAGGAAGAAGGAGAAAAAAAGGAAAAAAAAAAAGGCAAAAATAAAAAGAAAGCCTGCCTTGCCCTAGGCAAATATTCCACCTCAGTCAGCTTTTGCAGACTGATTATTTAGTGAGTTGTTTAGTACAGCCAGTAACATATGCACATTTAAGTCACAGAGGGGATTTTTCTCTTAAAAAACACCTTCAGAACTCTTTAAAAAGCACCTGGCACTAGAAAGCAGATATGTGACCAATATTTGCCACCATCTCAAGTGAAAGGGAGGTTAAGGCAGTGTAAATGTTTGCTAGGAGCTGAGCCCATGGAGAAGCATAGCAAGCTGTGGTCCCTGATTCCACGAAGGCAAACACGATGGGCTCACAATCCCAAAGATAATACACTGACATCTCCACGGGCAAAAGAAGAGCTTGGCAATGACAATTCTGGGACAAAACTGCAATTAGTGAGACATATTTAGGTGCAGTTCCCATGCACTAGTCACAAGTGCCACACAGGCAGCCAGCTTTAATGAACACGATGTCCAATTCTGTGCCAACATCTGAAAACCTGTTAATATACAATGGATTTATTACAACCACTTTGGCCAGAGCAAAACTTCTACTTGTTCTAATCACAACACTGCTCACAGATCCCTGTTCCCACAGTGTGTTATGCAGTCTCGTGAGGTCTGTGCAGATTCACACTCCCAACCTCACTCAGCAACAGCAGATCCACGCCTTGTCCCTAACCCAGCACACTCAGTTACAGAGTACCAAAGGCCTCCCAGGAGCAGGAAGCCAACACTGCAACAGATGCTGCAAACCACACTGCTCACCCTGCATTCCATGCTGACCTCCATAGCCAAAATTCAGGGTCTCTAGGTCTCCACACTGACATACAGCCCAAAGACCCCAAAATCTAGCAAGAGTGGTCTGCTTTCTCCACGTGATGCCAGGAATGGGTATTAACTGATAATGCATTTTGCAGAAATCACGATTGCAGCTGCTAGAGGTTAATTCCATGTAGCCACTGAGATCTGTTCCCTTCTGTGTAACAAGAGCTGCAGGACAGGACACTGAAAAGGCTTTAAGCCTAGTTAGGTGCATGTATCCATTTACTCCTGCAAGATGCAACTCTTGATGACCTAAATTCTCCTCTGAGCAGCACTGGTGTAAGTGCCAGAACAGCTAAGAAAGGAATGTGTCCTGCGTGTGCATACATGTGTGTCTGTCCATCCATCTGTCCCAGCTGACCAACAAGAATGGAACTGATCAGGACTTTCATTTGCCTGGTGCTTTTAGGGTTCATGTTTTTAATAACAGTCAGATTCACTTACTTAGGTTTGAGAGCACAAGAGAAAAGCTGGGGGAGTCAGCAGCAACTAAAGCATATCCATGTGGATGTGCTTGCTTATTCAGACTTGAGACACAAAAGCAAACTGATCAAATTACCATGGGGTTTTTCTGCCCTTCCTGTATTGCTGCTCCACTTTCCAAACTCCTGCCCTGAGCTGCTTATCCTTGTGCTGTACAGACTGCCTGGGATGCTCAACGTTTTGTAGACGAGGAGGAATGCAAGGGTTACCTTTTGAAGGCTGTTTTCTATTAGAAAGCAATCTTAACATGACTTCCTTAGGCAGCAGACACCTGATCTCACGTATTTTGCTTTTGCTACTGACAAGAGATATCTTCAAATGCAGCACAATCCCTTCCAAAAAGGGCAGCAAGAAAAAGACCTTTCACTGCCCTCACCAGGCACAGTCAGGATGAGTCAGCTGCAATGCAAATGTTCACTTGTGTTTAGGTGGGACAGGCCCATATAGGTGGGGTTAGGAGGGATTGGAAGGATTTTTTCTGCAAGGAAGAGTGACCTTTCTTGAGGACATCTGCAGTCTCTCCCGCCACGTGAGAGGAGTAGCTGCAAAGAAGCTCCAGGGTCATTAGCAAGTCTGGAATGCAGCAGGACCAGTGCCTATGTAAGCAAACACCCCAACACTGCTGGAAATGCTCAAACTGGTTTAAACAAAGATAGATGGACTTCTGATAGGGCCCCGCAGAAATCCCTGCACAAACTTTTCTTCAAGTGCCTCTGATACAGGCCAAGAAGGACAAAGTAAGAAAAGTGCTAACACTTTTCCCCTGATTGGGCTAAGCACTGAAAGGATGCTTAAAATCATTCTCAAAGAATTAGCACAATCAAAACAGGAAAAAAACCCCAGTTTTGAGTAGTGTTTTTGTCCTACCCTAATGTGAGCTCTATTCCAAGTAAAGACTTCTAAAGATTTTATATTACTGTGGACTCTTCAAAAACCCATGCAGAGAAACACAAAACAACAATGAAAATCCTCTTAATTCAATCTGTGCTTTATCGCACAAGGCCGCAGCAGGGGATTTCTGGCTGTGGGAATACAAATACTCATCAATGCTACAGCTCAGGGTCCTGCTCCAATTACTACCCAAACACAAAATGAGACAGTCCCAGCCTGAAGAGTTTTCAGTCTAAATACACCAGATTTGGTGGAAAAACCCCAGGCAGCCACGGGAAGCCTCAGCAACACCCAGACTGCATTCCAGCTGCTCTGTGCTGGGCTGCTTCAGCCATGATGCCCTTGATGCCTGCCGAGCTCCTGCCTCCCACAGCTGTCCGTGTCCCACCTCTGCATCACCAGCTAAAAGTGATCTCACCAATCTGTCTCTCAGCCCCCAAGGGATTTCCCCCTCCCCACCCCCAACTCTCCCAAGGATGGTGCAGAGCAGCTTGAGTGGGCTCTGGTGACAGGAGTGACATGGGCTGTGCGGGGTAATCCGTGCCCTGCTGTGACATGCCAGCCAGCAGATGCTGACAGAGCTGCCAGTGATGGGTGGCCAGGATC
The DNA here is from genome assembly GCA_013400175.1 of Phainopepla nitens. Taxonomy (NCBI): domain Eukaryota; kingdom Metazoa; phylum Chordata; class Aves; order Passeriformes; family Bombycillidae; genus Phainopepla; species Phainopepla nitens. The sequence continues at coordinate 192,420 of VXBQ01011974.1, read as the reverse complement.
CCTGCCACATCCCCAGGAAAGTGGCTTGGGGAGCTGCACTGCTCCTCCCCAGAGTCACCCCCATTTCCTTCCCTCGAGGTTGTCCCTCGAAGCTCAGAGAAGGTTTCAGACATCTTTTGCTTTTATCAACCCTGATGGCTTTCCAGCTTCGAGCACCAGAGTCACTCAGCCAGCCTGCCGTGCTCCAGCTCCCACCCTGCAGCACATCACCGAGGTGTTACAGGCAACAGGACTGACACAGCAGGGAGCCGAAGCCTGCAGGGAGGTAACCGTGATTACAGCTTCATCTGCAAGGGCACCAGATGCACTGAGAAATAAAAATGACTGCTGAAGCAACAGGAGAGGAGAGCAAGAGACTTCTCAGGCTGCCTTGTGCAGTCCCTGCAGACATTACAACAGGGACAAAGAGGACAGGGGAGCTGCACTAGGGCTGGGGGACAAGTAGGCCCAGAGGGGAGGAGGAAACCGAGCAGAAAGAAGAAGCAGGGCATTAGAATAAGGCTGGAAGTCTTGCACCATCAGAGCAAGATTTGGGAGGGTTTCTGCATAAGCAGGAGCATCTTTTAACACCTTCCCCTACACTGTTTGGGAAGGAGCAACATTCCCTCCAAAGACAACTTTCTGTCTTTAAAGTTCACTGGTTTATGAAACAGGATTCCCTCACAGGGAGGAAAGAGCTTTCCTTCCTACAGCTGACCTAAAACACCATCATCTCTGCCATGCCTGGATGACCTTCCAAGCCTTCCTTAAAGGCTCATCTATTTGTCTGGCTTTCAACCACCTACGACCCTAAGCACTAAAGTGCTACTGCATGGGCTGAAATGTCCAACCCCATGAGGCTCTAACTTTCTCCTGGCTACTTCATCCTGGGTTTGCTATCTGCAGCATCACGTGGAAGGGACTCTGGGAGCAGAGCCCAAGCACTGCATGCAGCACAAGGCTGCACAAACCAACCATTTGGGATCAAGAGCATATAATGGCTGCAAGCCTTACCCAGGCTCTGATCCTTTAGGAATGGACAGCGAGAGGAAGAAATGTAGATCAGTGGGATCGGCAAATACCGTTGGGATTACACGCTGAGGTTTTGTATTCAAACTCTGCTCAGTTGAAGCAGGGCTCTTTAAGGACCTAATCTCCGTGTGACTGCTCCCAGCACCAGCAGGGCTCCTGTGGATAACAGGGACTTAGGGAAGCACCCTGATGACGGCCGTGGCCTCAGGCATGCGGGCTGCAACTCCACTGTGTTGGTGCTGCCCTGGCTACCTCTGAACCCCCAGATACTCCATGCTTTCCCAAATGCCCTTCTGTTGAGTTGTCTCCTCTCACTATGCACCCAGAGCTGATCACAGCACCCAGAGTTCATAAGGCAAAGAAGAAGTAATGAGACAGTTAAAGCACCGTGTTTCAGGCTATTGGCTTGAATCCCCATCAGAAGCTGGTGTGGGTACTGCTGGGCAGATATGTGGACATCACTCATGCAACTCAACTGGATTCCAACACTCCTATGTGTAGTGGTTGTTTTGGGTCTTTTTCTGACATCAGTGTAGGAGAATAGCTGAAAGTTAGTGCTGTACTGATGCAGAGTACGGTCAGAGGCAGGATAATACTGAGAACACTCACCAGCCATCTGGGCAATGCATTGTGGTGCCATACCCATTCTGGAGTACTATCCAAACTGCTCCTGTTTCCCATTCCCAGAATCAAGCAGATTTTGCCTCACCTGTTAATGGTGCTCTGAGCACCTACCTCAGCAAGGGGTGGGGGCCAGCAGCACCCCTGCAGTAGTTATGCTAGACTGGGTGGTGGGTCTTTCTCTCCACTGTGCAGCCAGACTAATACACAAAGTAGCTTGTTTTAAACATTCACATTCCACTGCTGCAAGAGGAAAACTTCCCAGAGCACAGGCTGCCACCTTCCAAACAAGGTCAGACACTGGCCTCCTCCCCCACCACCAGTGACCTTATTAGCACTGATCATGGTTCTAATAATATCCCGCATGGTAAGCGGGCCATCTGCCGTAACATTTCACTACAAACTTGGGGAATTGCTTGATTTGAGTATGCTCATGTCCCAGCAAGCCAACTGTGCCCTCTCAGGAATATGCTTCTTCCTCTCAGCTTTAAGCTAAATGTTGCAGAAAGGCACCTCCAGGTCTCAGCTTTCCAGCTTGGAGCTGAAGCATGCAGAGAACAGCACTGAGCCATTACCAGCTGCTGGCTTCAGACAGAGGAGGTAAAAACACAGAGTTAGAGGTTAATAATCCCTCATTCCAGCATCCAGCTCCTTTAAAAGTGGGGACATCAAGTAACCATGTCACTGAAATCCTAAACTAAGGCCAAACACTAACCAGACATTCAGAGAGCCAGATGCAAAACCCAGGGCTCCCAAGAGATCAGCATTACTTTTGTGCCATGTACTTTCTACTGTGTGGACAGCAGAAAGATTTTACTATCCTAACACATTAGCTATAGTTAAGCTGAATATTTTCCCTGCCATTACAGAACAGGGGGCTTTCTAACAGGCAGGTAAGATTACTGAACTAAACACATTTGATAGCTACTCCTTTTGAAGGAGCCAGGGTTTGAAATGCTTACTCAGTTCAGACACATCTGTCTAAAACACCCAGAGTCTTGCTACTACAGCAGCTCAGCTACTGTAGTAGCCTTCAAAGACATTTTTTTTTTGTACTGCTCATGTGAGGTCAAAAAGTGCAATTAGGCATGGAGACCAACATTACAACACTTTGAAGCAGTTTGCATCATCACAAGGCTCTGAAAGGTGGTTTTCCAAATCCTTGGCCTTTCCTCTAATCAAAAGACTGTCATCAGACATGGCACGAGAACTATATGGGGTGAGGAAGGGGGTCAGAGCCTGGGTCCCTGCTGTTTTATGAACAGCAGTAAAACAGTATTAATAAGCCAGAAGTAAAACTGTGCCTGTATGGGGCAACATCCACCCAAGGCCTTCAAAGCATTTATTTTAATACCAGCAAAACAATATTTATAGGGGCAGAATTTCAAAGAGCTCAGCTCCTCACTTGGAAATCTAACCACATATTGAAATGCTCTGTGGGAGATGTCAGGCGATGGGCTCTCCAAAAAGCCCGGCACATCTTGTTTATATTTGTTTTAAAGCTTCCAAACAGCTCAATTACATAAAAGCATGTTACTGCACCCTCCTTCAGAAGGGTGAACCAAGTGGCAGAAAGCTATTGTCAGCTAAGGGATTACATCAAACTGATGCTATGCCACTGAAGAAATCCACCGACTCCACACGCTCATTCAGTCACTCCCCTCGAAGGCATCTTTCACCACCTTCCCCCCAGCTCATTTTGCTGGCCTAATGTGTAATCAGGAGCAGGAGAAGTCCCTAGGTAGCTTCACTGACCCTGCAGCAAGACAGGACATCCCAGCCAAGCATCCTCTTTGCCCCAGACTGTCCAGGCATAGAGACTTGTAGGTTTGGTGCTTCTATTCCAATCCCAGTGTTAGCTACTGCTACTCATCAGGGTTGGAAGACATAATGCTTGAACTTCTTCCCTAGAAGAATTTGGCAGTCCCACATTTTGCAACATGGCACCATTTGAGGTGCCAGAGCTCACTGTACACACACACACACACTGCCTTTTGTGCTCCTTGGCCAGTTTCTGACTCACAGCAGGTAGGGGTAAATGTGAGCACAGCCACTTGCTATCTGGGCCCAGCACCTCATCTCCCTCCTCCCTGTGCAGAGGAAGACCCTGGGGCTCACAGAGCATCTGCCTGCAGCTGTGCTGGATCACAGTCATGGAGCTCGTGCTTGCAGTTCCCAGCAGGCTAGTCAAGACTGCAATCTCTAAGTGTGCATGCAAAGAAACCCCCAAAAGCCAAAGATGGCAGAGCAAACAACCACGGGCAGCCCTCACCCTTTAGAGAATGGCCAAGAAGACCACTCAAAACTTGATGCAACAGTTCACTCCAGCACAAGGAGCTCTTTGCTGCCCACAGGAACTCTACAGCACTTCAAATCAGGCTTCAGTATTTTGCAGAACCAGAACCTTGGTCTGGAGGGCTTTGCCCTCCAAACTGGAAAGAAAGCCTCAGGAGCAGGAGGTGGCATGCCATGGTCAGCAGAACATTGCAATATGCCCATAAAAGGTTTCAAAATGTATCTGCTTAAGCACACACAGAAGCTCAGAAGGGTTTAGAGTCAACATCCCAAAAGAATTTCTCTCCTGCTTTTTTAGGCAAGTGTGAGCAGCAGTCAGCACTTTACCATCATCTTTCCAAGCAGAAACCCAAGGCTACTCTTGGCTAATTTTAATAATGTAAATGCTGCTGGTTTTACCCTTTGAGGATGGTGGTTTGCTCATGCTACAGGGAGAAGAACGAGGCAACATGAGCTGCAGGCAGGAGCAGAGGCCCTGCATTGCCAGGGCTGGCTGCTGAGGAAAGGAGAGGCGAGGCTGGCAGCAAAACCCCACTGCTGAATTTGCTTGGCCCATCTCCCTGAAGAGGCTGGCCTCCAAAGTGTGGTCTCAGGACAAGTTTGTGGGCACAGTTCTGCTTTCCAACACGTACAAGGGGAAAAGCACACAAGTCTGAGGCCCAGGGAGAAGCTGTAATCAATTAATCAGCTGCAAGAAGACAGACAAGGACGGTGTTCCTGTCCTTGTCCCTTGCACTGGGAATGCCTCCCAACATGCCAGCCCACGCATGAGACTGGTACTCACACACAGGCAACAGCAAAGGCATCTGCTCCTGTGTGGGCAAGCCCTCAGGGGAAATGTGGGGTCAGGAGGTCTGGGGCACAGATGGTGCTCTCCATCTACTGCACAGCAAATACCCAGTCACCAAATATCCACTCTCTGCAGGAGCAAGAGCAATGAGCTGAAAAGAGAGCATCCCTCCAGGGCAGCACCTGAACTAGACTATGCACCAAGAAACCTACAGATATCTCACCTTTCTTGCCATGTTACTATGGACAACACCAAGTTCCACAAAGCATATGTTCCTGTAAATGTAAAGGCCAAGGTAGAGCTCCCTGCTGAGGCTGCTCAGCTACAGAAAGATTCAGTAGAGATAAGGACAAGGCCAATCTCTTCACTCTCCATAACACACCTCAAAGATCACCTCCATGCTTTAGAGCACAGACAAGAATTCCTGTCAAGGACTCTGCCTCACACCTTTGCAAATGGCTGGCAATGAATAAGATCTTCCTGCATCTCCCTGTCTATTGCTGTCCTTGCAGCACAGCCACTAAGGTAACACCAGTCTGCTTCCAGTTACACAAGTTCATCACCCAGCAGCTCTGCAGAGAGCCAGGACCAAGGGAATTCCAGCTGCTGGACTTTGCATTCCGAGCCTAAGGCCCTCTGTCCTCCTGCTAACCCTGCCACAGTGGCAGCAACCTGCAACAGAGAAGCAAGGGAACAGCTCAGAGCAGCAACCTTCTAAACCATGACTGCAAAACCCACCAGTGCTCATCTGCCACGGTTCAGCTGTCAAAAAGTCACAGATAAATGAAATGAGACTACTGGGCCATCAGAGAAATCACTGGATAACACTAAACAAATCAAACATGCTGTGCACAGACCTCTGTCCCACAGAAAGACAAGCTAGTCAGATTAAAGAAACAAGTTGTATCCCTTCCCTGGAAAGCTGAACATGCCTGGGGAGGTCACACATCATCATCAAGTAACCAGCCTCAACCCCACAGAGAGCATCTGCAGTCCAGACATTGGGATGATGCTCAGCCATAGGCAGTGCCAGGTGAGCTTCTCCATCAGTGCTCTCCATCCCACAGATGTGCTAAAAACTTCTGAAGACATTACAGAAAGTATAGACAGCATGTTGCCAATTAAATTAAGCTGTGAAAACATGGAGCTTGTTGTAACCTATAGACAAGAAGGGATCAGGCCTAAATTATTTTACCCCCACAAGCTCACCTATTCTCCTTGAAATACCAATTTACTTCAGAGAGAAATACAAAGAGAAATATAGAAATTTACAAAGACAGAGAAACACAGAATTAACAGTTTTTATAAATAAAATTGAGTCTAAATACATTTTTGCCCACTTTAAGTTGTTTGATTTGGTAGTTATAAAAAGCACTTATGACACACCCTAAGACACACAAGCATCCAGAGTGGACAGAAAGCTGCTGCAAATCGACTGTTGCCACACAGGTAAGTGGCTTAATGACCAAGGAAAAGTGGATGTTTGCCACACAGGTGACTTGGCCCAACACTGTTCTTGTGGAATATTTACATCTCCATTACACTGAGCTGAGATACGGAGTCGGAATGTCTCCAAAAATATCACTAAGGCTTTGTTTGCTTTCTTCTTCCTCTCTAAAAGTGTAACCATATGCTAAGTTTAGTGGGCGTTTTTAGTTGTTTCCTAATTTGGACTTTATTTATATTTTTAAAAAATAGATTTGATTGCAAATCAGTAAGTCAGAAATAATTCTAGTCAAGTCAGCATAAACTAGGAACAAATTAGCATGAAAACTGTGAGGAACAGCCTCAGGTACATCAGTTTCAAGATCATATAGTACATCCCTTGCCCATTGCTGTGGGATTTCGAATATTATTACCAGAGAATAACACTTCACTTAGAAAATAGACAATTTAGACAAAACTACTTTTAACTTCTTTTTATGCCTGTTCACAGAAAACTTTTCACCTTTTTACAGAGTACTGCTTTGAAACTTTGTGTACTGCTTTTTGCAATAGTTTAACAATGTTTTTCACATTAGACCTCCCAAAGTCAAAATTCACATTACTGAAACTTTTCACCCCACTATTTTCCATCTCAAAATGGTCTTTGAAGCTTCAATTCACATTAACGCTCCTAAACAAAATTTAAAAACCCCTAAACAGCAAAACACCCCAGCCCATACCTCACAAAGCTGCATTTATGAATTTTTTGAAACCACAAGTCCTCAGTGTAGATACCCAAACTGTGAGCAGTATAAATCAAAGCCTCTGTGAACACCTGATGTGCACTACCTACACGTTTTTATATAATATGTCACCATCTCCTAATGCTCTATCTCTCATCTCTCTGCTGTAGTAGTGACCAAAGATGATGCTTTTTTTTCCTTCCTCACAACATCAGAAACTGAAAACACAACCAATGACTTGCTGGCCAGGAACTAAGAGTCAGACAAGCTCATATCCCACCCTCCTGATCCAGCCTGAATAGGAAAGTTAATGACTTGATGAGCAGCCCACCAAAGTGCCAAAACAAACCCCTGTAGGAATTGCCATGAGCCAGCAAACCATGTCTCAATCCTTAAAAAAAGCACTGGCTGCATGGGCAATGAACAAACCCAGAGGCCACCTGAGTTTACAGGGATGACATGCCATTCCTCTCCTTTGCTCAGAAGGTCTCTGAGATGCCACAGGGCCTGCCTAGGAGGTACCAGAGAGCACTGGCCACTGACCAGCACCCCTCATGGTCACTTCTGGAAGCAGAGTGGCCCAGCATAGCCAGCTCTTGTGCCTCTGGACCACCCCGCAATCAAGCAGTGCAGACTCTCCTGCCATTCACACAAATTAATTCAGAGAACACTGCTTCCAGAATAACAAGGAGGGATGCACGAGTAGAGTGAGAGCTCTCTTGGCATCTGACTCAAATCACAGCTTCTCACAAGGAACTATTTTTAAGTTTTGTATCAATCTGCTTGAGAAAGGTTCCTTCTGCTGCCTACAAATGTGCAAACTCCCCCTTTTGAAGAAACACAGCTCAGGACAGCAAGATCCAGCCTTGCACTTTCAATCTAATCAAGACCAGATATTTCTTGACCAAAGCATTGTACAACACACAACGTTCCTGAAGAGCATGTTCTGGTGACTCCCACCTGAGCATCAGTGAAGGCCCCCATTACCTTCAATGAGTCCTGTGTGCTCTTCACAAGATTACAGGTAGCACACAATACCTGTGAAACAACCCACACTGAGGCAAGTCGGACTGCTTCTTGAAGGGTTACTGCTTTTTCCACTGCAATAGGCATGGAAGTGCTACAGGAGATTGAGGAAAAAGGGGGAAAAGGGTGATTCAGTAAGCGTATGGATGCTGCACATGACCTGACCAGTGAGGTGAAACCATTGTTTGCTGGGTTATCAGAAGTTCCTGTATGAAGGCATTGTTCAAGCTCAAGAGGTCTATGAGAAAAAAAAGAAAAAAAAACAAGCAACAGCAGCACACAATGGATGCAGATAAGCAACATCTGAACAAAGCCCTGGGCGGCTGCAAGACAACGGAAAACTTATTAGCCACAAGCATCCTATATCCTGCCTCCAATAAAGCAACACAGATGTTCTGCTAATGCAGGGCATGAAAAAAAGAGAGCACTAAGCAGCTATTGAGCCCTGCACAGGAGAGAGGGTCAGTGTTCCACAGCTGCTGGGCACAAAGACGTCCACAGGATGGGCACCAAAAGCCTCTTAGAGCATCTGAGAATGTAACACCTCTCTGGTGACCGGTCAGGACAGCCACCCTTAGAGCCATGAGCCCCTCAAGACCACTGCAAACAAGGCTTTGCAAGCCCAGCTCTGGCCCAGGAACAGAATGACCACCACTGTTTGAGGGTTTAGCCCCCCAGGAGGGTTATCTCCACTGGGAAATGCCTGGCGTTAGATTCAGGCTGCAGCACTGGGGACCGCAGCCCTCCACGGCACAGGGAAACAGGGCTCTGTCCACTGAGAGCTGCTGGATCCATGGCTCTGCAAGAAGTGCTCCAGGATCCACTTTCTTGTCTGCAAAGAGGGGTGCTGTTTCTGCACCCATCACCTATGGCCAAGTGCTCTGCACAGTCAGACCTCTCCTCGAGTACTTCCTAAAGACAGAGCTGTCAGCCCTCCATGAGGCTTTCCTAAGTCCAAAAAACCTGTTCTCTGGAAAATTCAGGCCACTTAACCAGCACATACTGGGCATCTGCTAATGTGTCAAGAGGAAACTGCAACCAGAACATTATTTAACAGCCAATTACACAGGAAACACTGAGCTGTAGAAGATCACACCCTACCCCTTTCCCTGGGTTGTTTTTTTTGTTTGTTTTCTTAACATGGTGTTCCCCATCCCATCCCCACTGCTGAAATCCCACCAGAGGGTGAGATTTGAACCCCAGCTGCCCTTGGACTTAGTCCTGCACATCGTCCTGGCCTCAGCTGTGGAGAAAGGGGCTGGCACAGAGAGCCTGGGCGTGCTGCAGGAACTGCACTGCCAACAGCACACGTGGGGAAGCGTCACACACCGGGTGACAGCACGGCTCAGCCCAGCCAAGCTGGGTGGCTGCACAGGGACACCTCCCCAGGATGCTGCAAACACCAGCAAGGGGCACAAAACTACCCACCACAGTGTGACAATCCTTCTTTCCATTCACAAATAAACACTGTAAAATACGAACATATTAATCTCTTCATTGAAAGTATCTGCACTGCCACTGGCTACAATTCAAAAGTTTCAAGGGCATAAAGAACAAGATTTTTTTCCTCCTTCAATAAAAAAAAAAATGTTTGTCTCTCACTGTCAGCAAACCAGCAATGTAAATGAACATTTGAAAGTCACTGTGTAACTAAGAGTCATTTCATACAATCACATTAAAAAGAGAAGACTGAATGCAAACAGAAAACTTGAGCTTCTAGGAAAAAGAGAACAGAATGAAAATATGAAAAATGTTTGCTAACAGGAAAAAAATGGGTAAACCAGTGTTAGTCCAGATCCAGTTCTGGTCTGAACCTCTGCATATATAATTCTACCAGTTCTGTTACTCATTATGCTCATAAAAATAAACACAGATCTTTTCAAGAAACCGTCGAAGTTCAAGAGAAAACTTTTAAGATTATAAAATTTTCCAGACTCTTTCTAGAAATTTTAACAGGTTGATTACTTTGGTCAAAACATTAAACACAATGTCAAAAAATTCTCATTTTCTATCAGTTATCCATATGTCTCAGATTAAAAATACTTTTGAGGAGTCATACATTTGGGAAAAAGAAAAAAAAAAAAAAAGATATTCCTTTCCCAAGAACCATGGTGAAAGTGAGGCCAGAAAGAAATGCCCACATCCCCCTCCTGTGAGCCCCCCCACTCCTCACCCTCACTCACAGTCCAGGTCTTTGGTTTTTTTGAAAGTCACCCCTGGAACTCCAGCAGGGACAAGCAACAAGAGCCATTTACTGCCTCCAAAATCGACTGCAAGGATTAGCACCAACCTCAAGGCTCAGCCATAGCTCGAGCAGGCCTGGCAGAGCCATCAAGTTTGTGTGTCCCTAAAAAAAAAGGCACTTTCCCAACAGCCATTTCTGGAAAAGTTGTTCTCCAAATATTCTGGCTGGTCCTCATCTACAGGACAACCTTAAAGTGCATTTGCAACTCTGTCTCCAGGAAATGCATGTAAAGCTGATTCATTATCTTAAAATGCTGCTTTCATTTCTGCTCATTAAAAGCACATTTCAGATGCCTGCACCAAATGCACAGCTGATGTGATCTGGACACTCGAAACTGGGTTTCAGTTCTCTCTACTCTTCTTATTTCATTTACTGCCCGCATCGTGTGTTCTCTGTTTCAGAGACAGCTACATCAGACCTGAGCTACCACTGAAAAATGCCCTGGATAAAATCCTCTCTCCCTGCAATGCCTGGCACTGCAGGCAATCGCACCCGATGTCAGACTCAGCCTAGATTTCAGGAGCAGCATCCTCCCTGCAGACACAGAGCAATAAACAGCTGTTCTGCACATCCCACACCCCTGCACACCGAGCCACTCGGAAGGGAAAGAAAAGCAAGGAAGCTTAGGTAATGCACGCGTTGCAGTCCTCACCTTTAGGGAGTCAAAGCAGGCAATAACTCGACCATTTTCCACATGGCAACTCCGTGACGGATGGGCGAACTTGCACTCTGCATCAGACCGAGAACAAGTCCCTCTCTGAAACTCTCGACACACTTCTAACGTCAGCCATTTTGTATCACGAACCAGGGAAACGTTTACAGCCATATTAAAAAAAACAAAAATTAAAATGCAAGCAAATCGCACCCTTCGTCAGGGTAATAGTTACTGCTGATCTTTGTTTTTCTTCTTTTTTTTTTTAAAAAAAGGGTAAAAAAGTGAATTCAAGTTAAACGTGAAGAAATAACTAACTTGTTGCTTTGGTAGAACTCCTATTCATCAGCACTTAGGTTTTCATTTAAGTCAAATCGTGTTTCTTTAAACAAGAATTAAACATAAAGCCAATCATAAAATAGAAATCTTATCAGAACAACTGAAAATCAAATTAGAGGCCAGCTCCTAAAAGTGCAATTGTAGAAGTTAAAATACAAGTGTTATATTTTGTGCCACTGCCAAAGTTACTTGCAAATAACTGGCAGACTTTCAAAAGAATTCTGTGCTCTCCAGTTAATGGTTTCAATTATTCTTGCAAAAAGCATATGCTGCTGGCAGCACTTCAGTTTGTGGAATGGTCTCGGTCCTTGGGGAGAAAACTTCGGGTTTGTTTTTTTCCTTCTATTTCTTGCTTCTAAAAATTATGGTTCACGAGCATCAAAACAGGCAAAAACACGTCTGATTTTTTTTTTCCTCTTTCTTTTCTTTTAAATATTTGCTACATAGTCGGGGGAAGGAAAAAAATTAAAATGGCTGAGCAAACTGCGTGTAAATGGGGANAGAGAGCGTTTCATAGGGCGGCGGTGGGCGCCGCAGCCCCGGGACCCTCTGGGACGGCCCAAACTGCGGGCGGCGGCGGGGGCCGCACCCCACACACTACGGGGCAATAGCTTGCTCTTCTCTTCAGACTTTTATTTAATCATTTTTTTTAAAATTAACACTAACT
>VXBQ01011974.1:149198-180447 GCA_013400175.1 Phainopepla nitens | reverse complement strand
AAAAGGGGGAAAAAAAAAAAAAAAAAAAAAAAAGGGCAAGGCTGGAGGAGCCGCCGTCAGGGCACGGACCGCAAGCAACGCCGAATTAAACAGAGAGGGGGGGCGAGGGGCAGAGAGAGGCAGCCCTAGACAGAAATCCAAGCAGCGGTGGCTTCAGGAAAGGCACTTTTCAGCAACCTGCAGGAAAAAGAGAAATAGAATCAGCCAGGAGNGTGGTTTTCTGCACCGCTCCGCAGTTCCAAGGTGTTCCGTTAAAGCCAGCCCCGGCGCAGGGCCGCTCCTGCCGCGGCACACGGACACAAATGACTGCCCCGCAGCCGCTCCTCTGTGGATTCAGAGCCTACAAAACTAAGAGCAAACCCGACAGGGAAACCTAAGCCACACACACACGGAAAAAATTAACTCATTGCTCACAGCTGTAGTTTTCCACCAGACCAAAGGCAACTCGAATTACTCTGACTCCAGCAACTCGTGTTATACAACAAACAACTTTCAATGCATTCCAGTTGAAGGCTTCCTTGGCATCCACTAAAATGTTAAGCTGTCCCTAGAGTCTCCCATTCTAATATTAGCTGCACCATTGCCGCCTGATAGGATTGGGCTGTTTCCAAGTTCCCAAAATCCAGCCCTTTATCTTCCTAAAGTACGACTGTCCACTTTTGCAAACATTTGACAGGCGCGGGATGTTGCCTGTGTGACTGCTATTAAGATTTCAAGCTTTTGTAGGAGAAGTGCCTTCAACTACAAAAAAAGGAAGCTTAAATTCCTCTTTTATTATTGGTGCATTATTGCAATTACACTGATCAGTAACTGAAACCTACTGGAGCTGGAAACAATGGAAACAATGCTACCAAGGAAGAAGTGTGGGAAGAGGCTGTCATCAGCAGCAGGGGGTGGGGCACAGAGGCTGTTTGATTAACAGATCGAATTATTTCAATTTAGAAAAAACAACACTCGTTAAACCTACACTCCAAGTACTTTCTAGACCTAATTAGACTCGAGTTGATAACAAAACCTGCCCAGATCCCTGCAATCCAGCTTGAGGGATCAGCACGAGGCTTGGTCTGACTCGTGCTTCTGGAAGGACCTTTGCATTTTTGCACATCAGGTGGGGAACAGAGACTGCAAACGTCATATTTGCTAAGCCTGTTTTAAACTTCAAAGAGAAGGAAAAAAGGCACATCTAACCACGCTTGTATCTTTTGGGTTTTGTAAAGAGATGCCCTAAATCAATTCCAATTTTGCAAGCAGCAAATTTATACAGGAATCCCATTCACTGATATGTGGGGTCCCTGTTCAAGTGAGCTCAGACAGCAAAAAAAAGGAAAGGATGGGCAGAAACTTTCTGCAGGGAGCTAAGGACTAGCTGGGTGCAGCTCTTAAAAACGAGCTAGAACAGGTCAGATATGGGTGGGGATTAGAAAGAATGCACTCTCAGAAGTTCTTCTGAGCAGACTGAAATACAACCATCTTGTGGATTAAGTGCCTATTCCACAGCTTCAGGCTCCCAAGGGATGTGAGAGTCTGTTAATGCTGGGGATAGAATATGATGAGTCTGACTTAACACACAGTTACACCAAATGCCAATATGTCTGAACAGTGCAGGAACATCTGCCCTTCCCAGCCCTTCAACCTCATGAAATCCCAATGTAGCAAACCAAATGTTGATCTTGTTCTCAAGCCATGCAGCTCAGGAGCACACACTGCCCACAGGCTGCATTAAACTGCTCCATCTCCAAAATGAAGGGCATCATGTTAATGAAAGCTAAATCAAATAAATTCTACAAAACATTAAACTACAAATAACAAAACATTCAGACACGTGTAACATGGTGGATATTTTTCTTTACATACTTTTCTTTGATGGGGGAGGAAATAAACCCACTGATTGAAATTGCCCCTGCCCCACACCCTGCAGAAGGGCACACTCATCTGTGTAACATACAAGAGACAAGAAATTTTCTGTGCTATGGAAACAACCTATCTCCCTGAAGAAGGATTGACTCATCTCAGACCCTGGCACTAGAGCTCCTGTAGTGGAGGGAGCCAAATTAATGAATATATTTTTTATACTGCAATTCTGCAGCCTGCGAGGCACCTGGCAGAGCAAAGCAGCAGCACACACTGCCCCATCACTTGTTTGCTGGGCACTCAGGAGAGTGGTTAAAAGCACATGCTTAACTCTGAGCATGCCAGCAGTCTTTCTGGAAAGAAAATCTGAAGCATGTACTTAAGCACTTTGCTGAATCAGGGCCTAAATAAATGAATCTGCTTCACAGGTTTATCAGGACTGGGAGGCCAGCAAGCACAGGCAGCAGTCATCATGTTTTGGCTTAGACGATCACAGCCCAGAGGAGCACGAGTTAGGCTTTTCTGCAAGTCAACAAATACAGTTCTGTCAGTGTTTGGATTGCTGCAAATCCCTCTCCATGTGGTCAGGGGGAAGGCTGGAAACGCGTGCATGCAGGGCTGACATCACAGCAAGCGCTGCACACTGCTGCAGCGAGGCTCCCACGCACAGCCCAAGGACAGCACACCTCAGACACGAACCCGCCACTGACAAACAGAGCTCCAGCTCTCCAGCTTTCAACTCCTGGCAGCAAACAACTGTCCTCACCAGAATGCACCCTTATAATTCCTTTGTATTACCCTTTTTTTTGGGGATGGGGGAGAGGGTGTGGAGTGGCTGGCATTTTATTCCCTTTGTTCTCCCGTATATTTCAAATGGGAGGAATTTTTTTTAAAAAAAAGCATCCATGCCAAAACCAACATACAACCGACAAGGATTAAAAAGTAGCTCCAGAAATCAGGGGCTTCGTTAGCATGCAGGAAATACAACAAAGGGTAGGTGCTGCCTTTTGAACCCTTCCCAGCAAGCCAGATCCGTCTGGCAGGGCTCGGCTCCTCCACTACCAGATGAGCCAATCTCATTTCAACGGCATTGGCATCAAAGCTGGAGAAAGCAGCAGAGCAGAGAGAAAAGCCTGTGGCCTTTATCCCTGTAAAGAAACTACAATATCCCTGAAGCCTCTGCTCCAGGGCCACTTGCTGGGCCAGCCTCTAATTGCCTGAGCTGCAAGAGGATGTGCTTGCTCCAGATGTCAGATGCAGCCTCACAGCTACCAAAGTGCAGGGGAACAAGGGCAGTCTGAGGAGCAAAGGTCACACCAGGGCTCGCCTCTGGCGGGACTGAGATGCCCTGACCACTTGAGGTAACATGAGGACGAGCGTATTCACTTGACGCTTGAATTCCTCCTGCTTGCCATGAAACCGATCCCCTTCCACTGACAGCCCCCATGGATGTCAACTTGTGAGGACACTTCCTGACAGCCAAGTTCAGAAATGGTAATTTATGTGACAGGACAGATTTGAGCAGCTCCCAAGTGTAAATGATGCTATTTAAAAGAATTTTTTTTCCTTTTTTTTTTTTTAAAGAAAAAAAATGACTCAGTAGAAGTGCCAAGGTGGGTTCCTTATTTACTGTTTCTCAAGGATTTCTGGGTCATGACTGCTCAGTTGAGAAACAGAAGTGCTGTTGCCCTAACTCACAGTCCAGTAAGAACTGTGTAAGAATACAGTAAGAACAGCAACTCTTCCCTTTGCCTGAAGAGGAACAGAGATACTGCAGACACACTGGAGCTTTCCCAAGGTTAAGTTCCAGCCGTGCTCATTTTTTATCATATGCAATGCTGTCCATGAGCCTCTTCCACTCAAACCACCAGCACATGACCATGGAACTGAGGACTGGCTCTCCTGAGGCCAAGCTCAGCCCTACACTGCCCAGGCTGCAGTGTGTTTTACCTAGTTTTGCAAGTTATGATCAGTACAAGCTCAGACCCATCCTGGATGGATGGATGGATACCCTGGAGGCACAGCAATAGAGAAATTGAGCTTGAAAAATCAAGACCTCAAATTTTATACCAATTCCACTAAAACTAAATATTGCTATTAATGTTCACTCAGTGTCTAGATACTGTCAGAGCCCAAAAAAGACATGGGCTTTCTTCAAAGCACTAAATTCAGCTGGCAGTACAAATGCCATACTCACTTATCAGCCCTTGCACCTTTGAGATGATTCTGTAACTTGGGCTTTTTACTTCACTTTAATGAGTATGGAAGAGCTTGGTGTGCCCACCACCTCATCCTTGATAAGCCAGAATAGGGAACTCCTCACCCAAACAGCAGTGAGATGTTCTCATTATCAAACAATCTTCCAAATAAACAGTGTTCCTGGAAATACTGCAAGGCAAAGAGAAATGGGAGCAATGAAAATAGCACATTGAACTGTTTTGTTCTGAAAGAGAAAGAAAATTCTGTGGAGAATACCACCATCCATCCAATAGCCTTCCTTTCTCTTCCACTTTCACAGCAAGTAGTAAAGAACACATGAAACTATATCCTTGCTTATCAAAGGAACCAAAAAGTTATAGTCAAAGGCAAGGTTTTACTGAAAAGTGTTCTACTGTTACATTTATTGGCAGCGATGCACGAGTTAAGATAATGCACATTTGTGGGCAGCTTTCCAAGTCAGTGAGGAGGGGAAACAAAGTTAAAAAGTCTTCATCTAGGATCTACCAAGCCAGGAACACACATTAGTTGAGCTGGCTGACATTAGAGAAGTTTTGGGCCTCAGAAAAGCCCGTGGCAAGTTAGGTGCTGTCACCATTGGATCACAAGGCTTTACTTGGGACTGATCCAAAAGCGCTGCTTCATGACAGCAAAAGAAACCACAAAAACAACCCCCATAAAGTCCAGGCATGGATCCTCCACTGCTGAAGCACCAATGACAATGCTCTTACCCCACCTCACACAACACACAGCAGTGTTCAGATTCCCACAGACAGGATTCCTTTGCCAGTGGAACACTGACAGTTTGCACACAGCGGGGCGGCCTCGGGCACGGCCGGCTCAGCCCCCCGCGCTCCCAGCCTGTGCTCTGGGACCAGAGCCATCTCGGCAGTGGCAGCTTCTCCAGGGCTTCTCAGCACTTCATGGGCTGCAGTATCAAGACCAAAGAAGGTCAATTTATTTTCTGTCACCTGCAAGAGGTATTTTTGCTTTCAAATTAGAAAATAATCTTCTATTTTTTGCTCTGGCCCTCATACTGTAAAACAAACACTTCAGGGACACAGTAGACACTTTGAATATTTCCTTTGTGAACATTCTGTACCTGGACACTTTCTCCCTCAGGGAACAGTTTACTTAATTTAAGGTAGACCTTTACAGCTCAAAGAAAATAAACCTCCTTTTGTTCTTCTACCAGTTACTCAGAAAAAGAACAAGTTTCCTCTACCATGGGCATGCATGAAAAGTTTCTGTTCAAGGTCTAATCACAGATGTTGGGGGCCGTGAATCACCAGGGGTCACAATGCTTGCCAAAAAGTCAACTCCGCTCTGAGTGCCGTCTGTTCAGAACAGGATGGCAGAACCCAGAAATAAATAATAAATCCACGCAAGTCAAACAGCCCCCCTATGCTGCTGCAATGGAAAAGCCTCATTTTCAGGACATAAACTCACCACAGAAGTGACAGGGTGGATGTTTGGGCATGCAGGTACCACACAAATCTGTGCTGAAGGAACCACTAACATCGTCCTTCTTTCCCCACACTCTCTCGTTCTGCTGGCTTAGAGTAGCTTTGGAGAGTGGCTGTTACTGGTCACGACCTCTCTGGACAGAGCAGCACAAGGAACATCCTCCTGTGCCCCTCAGTGGGGAAGGCTGTACGTAGTGCTTCCCACTTCCACACTTCCCACTGCTCTTAGCTGCCCTGACACAACCTCAGCACCTCTCTTACATGCAGAGGTGGGCAACTGAAAAAAAAAACAAAGGCGGGGGGAAAAAAAAAGGAAAATATGCAAAATGAAGTAGCATGATGGAAGGAAGCCCTTCACTGCAGAGAAAAAGAATGTATAAATACAGGGTACTTTATCCTCCCTTGTGTACATGCAATTCTCCACACTTACACCCTGAAGCAAACAATCACAGGAAAAATTAATTCTGAGTTTAAGGAAATATTGAAAAAATCCCTTTGTTTTTGAAATCTACCATTCTTCAATGTGCACTGTGGTGCTCCTATTCCCTCAGCCACCTGAAATCTTCAGTCTGTTTTCCTCCTTCCTGAACCTTCAGCACTTCTTGTCCACCAGAGTTCAGAGAACTCCTCTCCCCTTCACTCCTACAGGATTAGTTCTTCAAAATTCTTCGACAGGCAAACAGCTGGGAGTTTTTTCTCACTATCTGCTGGGGATTTCTAAGCCAAAAATGCATTACAAAAACATTGCAGTTTAAGGAGCTTTTTTGTTTATTTGTTTGTCTTTGAACAAAGTCACAGAAGCTGCTGTGCTGGACGCACACACGTGCCTTGGCAGAACAAATACCTTTCCATAGGGTGTTCCAGGGCAGCATGCATTGCGGTGCTTCAAAGGGAACTTCCCCCTCTTTCACTAAATAGATTTATTGTTAGAAGAACCACTCATGCACATTTCTGCTCTTTTGATTTTCTGCCATCAGCTTATTTGGAACCAGTTAGAGGTCAAGACCCCTTTCCTACCCTAGCTCTCTACTAGGACTGATAGTGACCCACTGCCATCCCATCCCTATGGGATCTGGGGGATGCTCTGCTGATCAAGTGGGAGTTTTGCTTGACTAAGGCCATTGCCAGTAAGAGACACATGGAGAAGGATGCTCCCTTCTGTTAGGACCTGCCTGGCAAATCCCTTCTGGCTTCCTACATGAGGCAACTTCCCAGTGCTGAGGGCCAGGGAGCCGCCTTACAGCGGGGTGGCTGACCCGAAAGGAGCATTTCCTCTGCAGTGCAGAAGCAGCTACTGCACTTGCTGTGAAACAGTGCTAAAATCTTCTCCAGTGCCAGCACCGCTTGGGAGGGGTTAGGACCACAATTACACCAGCTGCAAACACAAAAGAAAAGGGAAAAAAAATCGTTGGCAGGGATCTCTGGAGGTCAGCTAATCCAAACCCCGTCTCAAAGCACAGCCAGCTTCAGAGGTGGATGCTTCCATATCCAAGCACAAAGAGAGCTGTCTCACACAAAGAGAGCTCAATTGAGTCAAACAAATTTACAGAGGAGACAGGAAAGGCCAAGGCTCATTAAGGCTTGTTCCCCACCACGTAATCGTAAGAAATAGGATCAAGCAGATGTATCCCACAATCTATCTGATTATCCTACTCAGTGTTCAAGAAACCCCCAGGGTCCTTGCCAATCAGATAAGTGTCCGCATGTGTTTGGGACAGCTGAGGGGAGGGAATGCTTTTACCCAACTGCCCTTCCTGGGATTCTGCTGACAGGAACGACCTACAGGTATCTCCTAAGCTCCAAGCATGATCCTAGCCCTCAAGACAGGCAATATACTCTGTCAGGCAGGAGAAAAACAGAAACAGGAGCTCAGCTCAGCCATTCACCGTGCTGCAGAGGCAGCCTCGGACTTTCAGGAGGGACCAGATGTGTTCTACACACAGAGGAGACCAACCCAGGTCTGGTGCTGCACAGGTACCTCTGCCCAGGCACACATACTTGTGCCTGGAAAATTCCCAGTCACAGAGCCTTCTGCTCAAAGAGACTGTTTTTACTCCAACAAAAAGGCACTTTCCCTGCAGGTCCCATATTATATCTTCTATAAGCACATACATATTCCTACACATACACTACAGCTGAAGGCACTCCAGTGTTAACTGCCCTACCTGGTCACCATAGGCCGGCAGAAAGAAGAGACAGCATTTGGACTCTGGTTTGAATTCATTCTCAGCTGGAAGAATTCAGAGAAAACAAAAAAAGTTTTTCTTTTAACATTCTTTGTACCGAGCGCTTGGATAAGCCATAAGTAACTTGGCAGCAAACCAGTTTGGTACAAACACAGCACACCAGAACACAATGCAGTCATCACAAAGCCACCGCTCTGGGCCAGACAGTAATTTTCCCCTTCGCACAGGGCAGGCCTCCAAAGTCTTTGTGCTCCTATATTTGAGTCCATCTGAGTTACATGATATGTTAAAAATGAGGACTCGTGCACAATAGGGAAAACACCTATCATTTATGGGCTGCATGGAAGGGAATACAGCGCACAAAGGTACTCAAAATACATTTGTCAAGCAATTCAGGACTTGAGAAAAGTAAAGCCTTGACTTATTTCTCAACTCAGACCTCTAACAGCATCCTCAGGTTGCAAATCAAATATGTAATGACGGGAGACTGAAAGGCTGGTAACAAAAGCATCCAATGTATTTAAAATTTTTTTTTTCAGAATTAAAACAAAAAAGTTAGAACACGTAGGAAAACAGGAAAACCAAACATAGTGGCAACTGAGAGCATATTTTCCACTTATATATGCCAGTGAAAATCCAGAGCAGCCTAGTCCCAAACCCCAAAGGCATTACCGTTGCACAGGTAGCCATCATTTTGACAGGAAAGATGCTCTAGTCCTGTCAGACTGGGACCCTGGAAACAGGGGCTCAAACACTGCTGCAGCCACAGGTGCCACAAGTGACAAGTCACTTAATCCCTCTGCAAACGGGGGTTGTTACTTTCCCATCTCTCAGTGATGTCTGGCAGATAAAACGCAGGAACTGCAATCAGGCATTAAGAAACTGCTGCGGCAAAGGCTGCACGAGCACCAGATGAACAGATCTGTTTCAGACCCCACAGCCATTACAGTATGAAGCAGGATAGAGGAGAGAGAGCAGAAAGCATGCACACGCACAGAGATCTGCCCCATTAATCCAGCAGGCTGCAACAGGATGAAAGGCACGTCCAACAATTCCAATCCTGCTTGCGCAGCAGTAAACACCCTCCCAGCGTGCAAGGGAGGCACTGCTGTCGTACTTACAGGGGAGCAGCCAAACCAAAAGGCACCTAAAGGAGTAAGGGCTAATTTTGGCACCAAGCACCACCCACTCTACTCTGTCCAGTGCCGCTATGGGAAACAGGGTTTAAGGGTGCTTGCAGAGAGAAGTCAGCACAGCTAAAAGCTAAAAAAGGCAAGAGAAGGTCAAAATCACCCTTGAGGCACTTCCCAAGCCATCTAGAGTTAGTGTTGGCCTCTCCTGCCTTCCATGCACCCCAAAATCTGTTATTCATTACTCTTCACCTCACTGCCAGGTGGATGAATCAACTTTTCAGGGACTGAATGTCCTCTGTTTTCTCTGACATGCCTGAGTCATTGACACCAACTGAAATCCTCAGATCTTCAATTATCTCATTACCCTCCTGCATCTGTAACACCACAACCTGTAACTCCTCTCCCCCGTGGAAGTCTTGTGACCTGAATTACTTTCAATTTCCCCCTTAATGCCCGTGGGCATGCTTTTCTTCAGAAAGCATCTGAATCAAAACCAGGAGCCCAAGAAGGTGGGCCCAAGATGAATAGTGTCTTCCTTGTCCCCCACCCTTCCTGCCACCAGACTGCAGCCCCCAGCCACATGCAAACACTTGAGCACCCACCCCTGCCTGGCTGGGTGTCTGTCCAAGCTGAATTTGAAAGAAGGAAGCAAAAAATACCCAAGTAAAGATAAATTCCATTAAACCTTGAGCACACACACTGAACTACTATCCATTAATGCACTTCTGTCACCCCACCCAAGAGAAGGAGCTTGGGTGATGGCAGAGGGAAGAGGGGATAGATGGCAAGTGAAGTCTTTGTTTTAATTGGCTGCTGTTAAGAACATTAGAAGGATGTTTGAAGGAGAATGATTATGGGCAGAGTGCAGAGGAGGTAATCAGAGGTGTCCAACAAACTGAATTTATGATGTGGCTTAGTAATCCATCACCTGGCTATCATTCCTATGTACATGCACATACATAAGCCTCAAAATATATTTAGCTCAGGGGATCTGGAAAAAAGAGGCTTTTCTTGCAACCCCAGCTAACAGTACTTTGCTACTTATAATATTACAGAAGCAATCTTTTTCCAACAAGGGAGGAAAATCAGATATAAAGGATAAATTGTTTTAAATTCTTCTTAGTGTGAAGACAACTTTGTTTACTAAACGCATACAAGGGAACATATGTGTACAGCACAAACCCAGCAGTGGAAATTTGGCTCCCTGCAATTCCCTGTTATATAGATGCATTTTTTCCAGAGGAAGTCCAATGGTCTTGTTTGTTTTCACCACTAATAGAGGAGTTCAATGAAATTTTCTATTGGGAAAGCCTAATGAGGTCAGAATAAGAGAACAGAGTAACTAGGAAAGAATGTCATTGCGTTTTATTTTTAGAAGAAGGATAAAGGTGGGGCCTCACAAGAGGCAGGGGATGGGCCTGTTTTGGCACTGAGGGCCAGGCTGGAACACTTGGTCCTGTAAGCCTGAGGGGGTTTAGAGCCTTTTTTTTTTTTTTTTTTGCAACAACGAATCCCTTGCCAAAATCGGTGAATGTGTGGAGGGGTCTAGCTGAGAGAAGAGCAGAGTGATGCCTCGGGATGCACAGACAGCAGGGTGGCAACAGCCCTGGGGAATGACTGAGGGGCAGTTCTCAGCCACACTCTCCTCCCCAACCTGTTCCCCTTTCTTTTCTGGGAAGATGAGCCCCTTTAGCTGCTCCAATGGATCAGCTCTACTGAAATTTAAAGGGAAATCCAAGTTACAACAGGATAAACATGGAGGGAATCAAGAGCAAGAAAAAGACAATGCAGAAGTGCAGAGGGGCACATGGCTCTGCAAAGGGAGCAGTCATGACTACAACAGGAAACAGGACTGACTGTTGTTAAGGCTGGATGTCAAAACCCAGAGAGGCAGCCTTAGGGAGAGGAGATGGGCCAGAGAAAGGCTGTGAAAATGAAAAGGAAGGAACAAAGCTAAATTAAAGGACTGAGGCAGAGCGGAAAGGGGCTTGACTGGGATAAACAGGTAAGGAGGAAAAAGGGTGCATTCAAGAGCAAGCAGGCTGTGGTCTGTTTCCTGGCATCAGCTAATCTGATTGGCACAGAGATACAAGAAACAGAGGCTTAAATAGCTCATGGGAGCAGACCTTCAGCTGGAGAGAGCCATCATCACTCAGCAATTAACTCCCTCGAAGGCTCTGTCCCCAAACCCGAAGTGCAGAGCTGACCCTGCTGAGCACTGCTAATGCAGAATGAAGGAGCATAAGAGGAAGTGTCTTTCCAAGGGTTAAGAGACAGCAGAGAACAAGCTGTTCCATGCATTCAGGTCACAAAAAACAGAACTGGGGCTCACCACACGCACCATGCAGATGCTGCTCTGCCAGGATCACCAGAGCTAAGTGCAGGAGCAGCCAACTCTGCCTGCTAGGAATGAGACTGCAAGGAGTTTCACCTTAAAAACGTGAAAGGACAGCCTTAACCCAGGGGAGTATTATTTAGGGAACACTGAGGTATCTGAGAAGACCAGAGACTAGAATCTCTGTTCTGCCTCCTGAAATATTCTGTCTAGAAAAGGAGTAAGTGAAAACTCTTTAGGGGGAAAGTGTGCAGGACCAAGCATAAAGCACTCTTTCACTCTTTCTTGTGCTGTCAAGTGCTGCAGGTTTCCTACTTGTGCTGAATATATAGGTGGAAACAACCCAGAAGACTGGAGCCAGGACCCCAGGAATGGTTCAGGGAGGGCCAGAAAACGCTCCTTGACAGGGAGTCATGAGAGGCTGGACTTGCCCTCCAACATGCAAACCCTCAAACACCATGTTTCAGAGTGGTGTGCTGTTTGTGGGGGGTCCTTCCTCTGCTCCTGTCCACAGGCAGGTGTGGGCAAAGCCGGCAGGAGCAGTAGGAGTGTGGAGGAATGACCTGCCTTCCAGCTGGGCTACAGCTGGTGAAAACGATCCAGCAGCCCCCATGGATGCCCAGGAGTAACAGCACAGCAGACATGCACAAATCTCCCACCCTGGTGCTCCAGCCTCCCACTCCTGAGGATGCCCGAAGCATGCCACTGTTTGCCTCCTCACTATTCCCTATCCAACTCCTTGCTTAGTGCTTGCACTTTTGAAAGCTTCATGTGCCCACAACACCTTTTGGCAAGGACCTCCAGAGCTCCATTATGACTCCTGTGAAAGGAAAGGCCTCCTATAAGTCCCTAGCCACAGTCATGCCCTCATGTCCCTGCCCTTCCCCTGGCTGGTTTTATGATGTGCCGCAGACTGAGCATCAGTCTCTTCCCAGAGACATGCTTTTTGGGGCTTCTAGTATCAGCAATGAACTTAAAATCTATGTACAGCAGTTTACAAAGCTTATTTTGCTGTTAGGTAAAGGGAAGGAGCAGAGTGAAACAGAATAATTGCAGGATGAAATGCCACAATTTCCAACCCTTTCTAGGAGCTTGACACAGCAAGTCTCATTTACAACCCCAGACTTGCGAGAAAGCTTGCAATTAAAAAAATTAACAGTGACCTTGAATACAATGGCTACAGTTTAACTAACCCGCATTCAGGCTTTGTTAATCAAGAAGCCCTTCTGTAAACTACAGCACAAAGGCACTTTTCCAAAGATCAGGTTACCTCAGCCCAGCCATACCACGGTGGAAATTTTAGAGATCTTTATTTAAAAGCTCAAAAGAGTTCTCCACTGCTGAAATCACCCTATTGGCTCTTCACCCTCTGCTCTGCAAGAAGCAAAGTGAGCAGGAGCCTGGCTCAACCCATGGCTAAGGCAGGGCTTGCAGTTAAGCAATACCAACCACAAAGCATTTCCGAGGCACTGATGACCAGCTGGGTGGGGTTAGATCACATCCATGGACCTAATCAGCATCTCAGCCTCTGGAACTGCACAGCAGAGGCTGCACCAGGATTATAAAACAAAATGAAGATACTCTTAAAACATGCAGCTTTCAAGGCTCTGGAGAGCCTTAAAGCTACATCTTCACAGATAATCACATCACAGGTACAGGACAAGGTTAGCAAGTAAGTGCCCAGAGCTAATGAGCCAGTTTATCCATTTTATCTAGCAGAGAAGTGGTTTTTACCCTCCATTCCATAGTAATGTTACCTTGACAGGTGCAGTGCCCACAGTAAATACTATGTCTGTACCATATTCTGAATTATCCCTTTAGGGATGAAAGCAAAGATACACATTCAGAGAATAGATGCTTCCTGCAGCCTCCTGCAGGAAACAGCTCACAGCATCAGAAAATTAAGATGACTGGAAGAGCAAAGCCTGATGCTCCTCCTAAAGCAGAACTTATTTGGTATCATTACTCACAGGCCAGTTAAACTAGGGAGGTGGCTACTTGGACTCTTTTCCGCTTACTTTTTTATGGATTATAGAGCAAAATATAAATTTCAAAGAAATGTCTTGGAAATGCCATGTGCCCTAGGACACTGAGCCTAACTTTGCCCCTCTCCTTAAATTGTTACCCTTAACAAAACATCAGTTGCATGCCTTTGCTCTTATTGACTAGCTGCAATACCAGTGAAACGTGGTGGCAGTTGGCAATTAGTATTTTTACCTCTTGGGAAGTGTTTTTTATGACAGTACTTCCTGCTGGGGTTGGTTTCAACATGTTGTCCTCACTCCTCTGGAAGGCTCACTAAGACCACATCAGATGTAGATATCTCTGCACGTGCATGGACCAAAGTCTTAGAAGTGTTATCAGACTACAAGAAAGCTATGAGGTCCAAAAGGTCTAGTTTCCATCCAGGCAGATTTTCAGCATTGTAGATTTGTGCAGTTTTCCCATCATTCTCCTCTCTTGGCAGTTTTAATTGCTAGATCAGCACATCCCCCAAGCTCCACACTATTTCTGCCCAGCCTGAGCTCTGCCTGCAGACAGGAGGGCTCTTTTTGTCTGGATCTTTGTTCTTTCAACATAATCTAAATATCACTCCCTTAACACCTGATTTAGTATTTCAACCCCTCTAATTACACACAGTGAGATTTTATCGGAAATCTGATTATTGTTTGAAAGTCTGAGCATTTCATCCCAGCCTCAGAATTGATCTATTGACTGCCTTTAAATCTCACATTTTAATTTAACATTTAACACTTTATACCCACATTAATTACATTTCCCATGATCAGTATCAACAAACACCATCTCTGGCTCTCTCCAGATAGAGAGACCTTGGAGACCCTGCTCTGCCAAACGCTGCCAAACAGCTTTGCTTTTGAACATGGACATTTACAGGGCTAATCTATCCAGTGGAAGAGGAAGAGAAAGGAAGAAGTCATGAGAAACAGCAGTAGTGAGTAAGTAGCAAGGTTTAGTAAGCAACACCACTGGAGGAGATGTGCAGGTGCACACCTGGCCGTGGTGGTGGCACAGGGACCGGCCTGGCCCCAGGATGTGGGGAGCAGAGACTGCAGCCAGCTCAACATCCATCTGTCCCACTCCCACCCTGGCTGGAGGAAAACTGTGCTCTGAAGCAGGGAGCCACCAAGTATAGGCTCCATTGTAATTCCTGCTCACTGCAAACAGTGAGGGAGCTGGGCTTGGCCTGTCCAAGAGCTGCACGCAAGCACTGGGCCACAGGAAATGCCTGACTGGCTCGGTATCTCCTGGCATTTAACCAGCCTGCAGGTCTAGTCCCCTTGTTTGCCTCCACACAGCACAACAGGAAGAGCAAAGTGCCCCTCTGATCTCGGAGTCTAGCAGATTTCTTACTAGCAGACACAAACTGCACAGACTAATTAAGGAAGACACCCATCAAGCCTCCTTTCTATCCAGCCACTGCCAGCCTCAAAGGTGGCTGCTATAAG
The DNA here is from genome assembly GCA_013400175.1 of Phainopepla nitens. Classification (NCBI taxonomy): domain Eukaryota; kingdom Metazoa; phylum Chordata; class Aves; order Passeriformes; family Bombycillidae; genus Phainopepla; species Phainopepla nitens. The sequence continues at coordinate 165,792 of VXBQ01011974.1, read as the reverse complement.
GCACTGGATCCAGCTTTGCCAGGAGGACAATACCAAATCTCTTCCTCTAGGCCATGGGAAGCAGAACTGGCTGTGCTTGAGGAGGGTCAGGTCCTCCTTGTACCCTGTCTGCAATGCATTTGTGTTTGTTTTGCGACTGGAGATGGAAGATGACATTGTCCCCGGTACTGCAGAAAACAGGAATATTTGTCCCTGAATAATTTCTCTAGCATATTAAGCACAAGTCATTCTTATGCAAAGACTGCCCTGTACAGCTGCCAAGGTCAGTAAGACCTTGCTTTATTTGCTGCATAAGGGCTGGCTGCGCAAGTTTTACCTTGTACATATTTTTCCATGCGTTGTCTTATATTTCCCTGCTGCTAGTGTCTCTATGCATCTTGCTGTCTGTTCAGTAGGTCATGCTACCTTCTCTGGCTGTTAATAATGACTACCCAATATCCAGTGCTCCAGAACAGTCAAAATTCCTGCAAACCAACTCTAACAGTATGTTTAATTCAAAAGACAGCAAGAACAACATTGAATAACAATTTTCAAGGAAAACATGCTCCACAGCTTTTGTTAACAACATCAATATGTTTCTATTTTCAGGGGGTCGTGACCTGCTATCCACTCACACAGACATCAGTGTTCACATTCTAGTATCTACATACAGATGATTTTTTGTGCAAGGATTGCATTCAACCATGTGGCACTGCCTGCACACACAGGCTCTGGATTACAATATCAGTGAGTGCAGTCTTCAGGAAGCAGCCATGTACTGAAGAGCCTGGGTTTAAATAGGTGACAGGATCTGAAAATAATTCCCTATGTTTTTTAAACTGCAGACGTATTTTTACAGACTACAGCCAATAGTTATACCTAGACTAAGGACTGTCCCTCTCCTGTACTATATCCTGTAACATTGCAGGTACAACAGTCAAATTTAGATATTCACACAAGGAAGAAAAATAGTATTTTGAAACTGTACAGTATCATGATACTGCAAAACTCAAAGTTTTTGACATTTAGCCCAAGCAACTCCTTTGCAGAAGAACAGAATTAAGTCATCTACCTGAGGTCAGTGGCCAGTTAGGAAAACTTGTCAACAACAGCCTGCCTTGCTTAGGAAGCACCCTGCCTCACCCCAGCCTCTGAACCCAAATCAGTGGGGAGGTGGCAAACAAAAACCGTCTAACACATCCCCTGATCTGCCAGGAACAGTGAAGCAGAGTCCCCTAGCAACCCATCTTTCTTGCTGGTTTATTTCCCCACACAGGATCCACCACAGCAGCATTTGGTGCTGAGCTCTGGCTTATCAGTGTCTTGATGCAACCAAGCTTCCAGCCAGTGAGGAGATCTGGTCTGGTGGGAACAGCAGGCCAGGACCCGAGACTACAGCTCATACCCCCTTCCTCCAGCTCAGGAATTAAGCTGTTTTAACTGTCTCACTTTGCCCCCCAACATTGCTTGAACCCCATTCACAATTTACAGCTAATAACACCAATGTCGCATCACCCTGAGGGCTACAAGCCCCTCAGGGTAGAAACCCTCTTCCCTTTTACCCTGCAGCAGTCTCTGACCTTGGTAAAACTCCACAGCCACTACCAGGAACACAAACCATCATTCAAACTTGAACACATCCTGGTGCCAGCAGTCTCTCAACTGGAGACAGGCAGCACTACAATGGGGCTGCACAGAGGGGTTAAGAAGCACTGCTGAAAAGGCATGCAAACAAGGACTCCTGGCTCTGAGCAAGCACACTCTGCCATATAAAAGGTGAGCATCACTTGTGAGCAAGAGCTGCCTGCCTGAGTATACTGCCTTTGTTAACAGAGAAGGCTACATGATGGAGTGGCCTAATCAACTGCATTTTACTTTGGGAAACACAGGCTTAAATCTTGGCTCTTGTCACAGCTGAAAATGAATTCAGGGACTAGAATAAAGGCCAAGATAGTTTATTTTCTACACAATCATCACACAGTTGCCCATCCCCTGACAGAGAGGCCCAGAATTCTATGTGAGGCCACTACTGCTTACGCAGATATTCCTCCAGATCTGAAAGTTATTAATTACTGACGTGAGTGGTGATCACAGCTATCCATGCTGCTTAGCTGGACTGAGCACCCCAACATGATGAATCTCACCATTCAACATGGCTTGTGCTTCATGATGCAGTGCCCCTCGGGTTGCAGGTCCTACAGGGAGGGACATCATGCCTGGCAGGATTTAAAATTCAGTTTTCACATGGAGTAATTTATCCCTTAACTCTGAAGAGCTAAAGCACAGCTCTGGTGTAACTCTAGTTACTTCACTGGAAACCGCTAGGACTGGTTGTGGTCCAAGGGAGCTGAGGGTAATTTCCCCACTTCCTTCTAGCTGAAGGCTGCCCAGCAGAGCCAGGAGGGAAGCAAGTACTTTCCCCATAAAGTAATTCTCTATTTTAATCACGCTAAGAAAGTTTTTCATTTGGAAACTAAAACTCCTGCTTCAGGAAGAAGCTAAACATCCTCTTCCTTTCTGATTTGTACCACAGAAGTCTTCATCTAATCAAATCAGCCATTTTTTTCTGAAAGGCTGAAAGGAATCGTTGTGGAAAAAAATCAGAACAGTAGACAAGCTCCTGAAAGTCTCCAGGCAAGAAGTACAGATAAATTACATTCCTGACCCTGGAGGTGGCATGTTCCTTCATACTACTGTTTGCAGGGTCACCTATCCCAAAGGACAAAGGACAGAGATCCTTGGTGTCAGAGAACTTCTGAGAGCAACACACTTAATGTGTAAGCAGCAGCTAATGATCGTGAAGCACAGTTTTGGGCACAATAGGCTGTTCTACCAAAGTAAGGGGTTAGTGCTTCTGAAGTGCCATCGCCCTCCTCTTTCCTTCTCTCTTAAAAAAGAGACAGCCTCCAACATCCTCAGCCACCAGCACAACTGAATTTGGGCAGGAAGACACAATGGAGGTCAAAAGGAGCACAGAAACATTTTCTGAAGCAGCTTCCAGCACATAATGCTCCAGCATACAGCACAGCTCAGCAATACAGCACCTTTCATCTGCACCAAGCAGGAGACCCAGACACTTAACCCTCCAAAACAACAAAGTGAGGGGTGGGTGTTGTCATCACAGTAGGGTTTTACACCAAGCCAAAGGCTTGTGTGGGAGGCTTCCCTTGAACAGCAGAAGAGGAAAGCTTAAGTCAGACTTCTATCCAAAAAGTCAGACTTGGGGGGAAGGGATCAGTCAGAAGACACTCATGAACTGGAGCAGCAGCCACAGCGTCCTGGGGCTCACAGAGAGCTCAGAGACCAGGAGGCCCCTGCTTCCAGGCACAGCCAGATTCCCAAGGCCAACCCAAATTCTGCAAGTAAGGGCCACGCATCTCCCCTCACTGTTATCTTTAAATCCTCTTTACTTTGCAGAGCTATTCTCCACCCTCCTTCCCTTTTAATCAGGCCTGACCTACAGATGTCAGCCTCATTTCGGCTAAGTCAACACAACTGCCACATCTAGGATGCTGTTACAGGAAAAACCTTACACTCCTGGCTGGATTCCAGAGTCTACTTCTTGGTCTAGACCTGACCTCGTTCCTCTTCTGCAAGCTTAATCCTATACCTTAAGGGCACAGCGAACACACAGCAACTCCAATGTGGGCCTGTCTATGCTCAGTCTCCCCTTCAGCCTGCAGAGACTCTTTTGATCACTCTACACAAATACCAACAATTATTGACAGGAGGCTCCCTCAGAACTCATTGTTCTTAAAAACCACACATGTTCAAAAGCCAAAAAGCAAACAAAACACACAGTACTTTCTGAAAGTTGAATCCTTACCCTAGAGCTCACCCAACAGGACACGAACCTTGGTTCAACAGTCCCCAAAGTTTCCTCAGAAGCAGCTCTGGCCTCACACTGAAACCATAGCCAAGTTTGGTATATCCAGCTTCATCTAAAGGTTAGAATGAGGATGAAACCAACCTTAGAAATCATTTATTTCCAATGCCTCTGTCATGGGCAGGAATATCTTCCACTAAAACAGGTTGCTCAAAGCCTTATCCAACCTGGCCTTGATCACTTACTCATCCTTGTCAGAAACACAAGTCAGGACACCAGTTGAACACAAAGGACTTCAACCAGTTACCACATCACCCCTGACAGTACCTTAGCAGGCACAGCTCAGTGACCTGCTCCAATGGTAGAGTCAAAGAGCCAGCTGGCTCCTCTCCTTTGCCCCACGTGGCCTGGTCCCTGCTGTCCCCACCCCATGTGGCCAATATGCAGGAGGCACAGGCTAGAGATGGATGGACAACAGCTTGTCCTATCTTGCCCAAACACACCATACAAACAGGGCATCACTTCTGAGCAGGATCCAGCTCCTTCCTGCACTCCACCTTGTCACCCAAAAACCTTGACCCCAGTCACACATCAGTAGCAGCAGTGAGAATATCAAACCAAAAATACAGTATCAGTAGCTAATTTGTTTTCTGCTTATTCCAAGAAGGCAGCTAGCTGTGGATTCAACCTCCAGGCAACAACGTAGATTTTTGTTAGCTCTCAAAAACATTTGCACAGTGCTTTGTTAAGTGTTTGTGGGCGATGCTCGAAACCCCAATTATCTGTATCTGACACGATGCTGAACCAAGACTCTCCTAGTTCACAGGAGCTGTAAAAGCAAGACTCCATCAAGGCAAAGAAGAGCCTTTGGATCAAATTGTATGAGCTCTGAAACAGTCCTAGAATGTGCTGCAAGAAATCCTCCATACAAACACACCTTTCATATCATAGGAGGAGGAGAGGAGGGAGGAAAAAAGAGATTAAAACCAAAAGCCAGATCCTCAGGTAACAGAAAAATCAGAGGTTCTCTCTCAGTTTACAGTACCATAGATTTGAGCCAAAGGTGCTTTTAAAGTCCTTTTATGAAGTATTTAATCTTTCTACCTGCTACGTGTGCAAGCTAGGCAGTGCTTTTCAGAGAAATTATTTATTCAGCTTTACAGTGACTAACCTGAATTTCCAGACTGCTTCGAAAGAAAAATTGAAGCATTTCTTTACAAAAGGCAAAGTGCACTAAAGTTCTTCCCTCCTTGTTTTTCCTTTTCTTTTTTCCTCCATTCCTCAGCTGAAACATTTCTACCTCTCATCTAATAAATAAATTACGTATCTTTCTACAAAAATATGTTCTTCCCTTCACCTCCATGCCAAAAATGTGCTGACTATTTTTTATTTTTTCTTTTATTTTTCTTTGCTGACACCACTCAAAATGGAATAACTTCCTTTCTTTCTTTTTTAAATTGATTTTTCAGTTTAGCTACATACATGAAAAAAAAAACAGTAGGTCTTACATCACTGGCTGCAGTCTTACAACCTGGAATAAACTGAACACCATGCTGAAAATCCTGGGATTACCACGGGCTCGGCATTAGTGGGATACCCTAGGAGAAACAGCCACAGTCAGCAGGAAATTACAGGGTCAGTGAAAGTGGCCACACTGTTGCATGAACTGCCTCAATGTTAGTTCCCAGTAAGTAAGTAGCATCACAACACTTCCATCCAATGAAGGCTTTAATCCAAGCCATCAAACGAAGGCCCAGTTCCAAAAGGCACGGACTCAGCAGGATAAGCTTCCTGGCACCCAGGTAGGTGTCTGAGGACAGGGAGCTCAGGTAGCACACACCTCTCTTCACCATGCCCTCACTCTGTGCCTGCCACAGGGGAAGCAGTGTCACAAAGAGCAGGGCTGGTTTAAGGTTCTTACAACTGTATTTCATCAGGAGTAAGCTCTAATTCTGCAATGTGGAGGGCAGATGTACATTTTCTTGGGTGGAGATGCCCTCTACTCAACCCAGCCTAAGACCTTCACTTACACGGGGCTGTGATTAGGGGATTCAGGTCATAAGCAAGCAGATCTCAAGCTTTAATTCTCTCTCTCTTTTTGGTTGCCTGAATCTCCAGGATGAGCAACATCACATTCCTACAGAAACCTAAGCTCGTGTGCACCAGCCCTCTCCCTCAGAAGAGGGAAATGCAGGAGGCTGATCGTGATAACCTCCCACCCAAAGACGTTGGATGTGCCACAGCACTCTTTCTCCACGCTGAAAGCTCCAAACAGCAATCCTAAAGCCAGCCTTGCCTCCTCACCTCCACAGTCCAGCTAAGAATACTGCATCAAATTCATCAATACCATTGCATTTGTACCTCAGCTCTGGTAAACCATCCGGGAAGTTGTGCATCCAAAACTACAGCAGCCTGCATCCTCTCAGTTTCCTCCTAAGATCACCCTGCTGAGAATCTCTTTGGCAACACAGAGGTTCAAGATCATCCTAAAACCACCCACGAAAGGATATCAGATTGCAGCCCTTGTTTCACTCTCCTGTAAGCATCATGCAGGATTAACTCCTTGCCAAATGATCTGGGACTATGGTAATATGCTCCCAGATTTGCTACTTACTTGTGGCAGCTTTCACTACCTGCAGATGCTGTCCAAAAACACAGAAGAAAAAATGTGTGCCCTTAGGAGCTCATAGTCTAAAGACAGAGGTCAGAAGAAACACTGTTCTTACTAATGCAGTTCTACAGAGAGCTGGGGAGAAAAAAGAAGCCACGTCTGTATGCTTCTCAGAAGCAGATTATGGTTAATAATACAAAGATTACCGACGTTAAATGAATTTAAATTCATTCTTCTATCATTCAGAATATTAAGGTTTTTTACCTTCCTTCCAGAATCACTCTCATTGGTAGTCAGCCTCACTTTCTGCCTATCACAAAGTTATTATATTTGGACAATAATCACCACAGTGGACTTCTCCCCCTCGACAGTTTTGTTGTATTAGGAGTCTTATAAAAAAAAGTATTTGTAGCATTAGTTTAACCTAAAAAAAAAAAAAAAAAAAGGAGGATAGGATGCTTACAATTGCTGCCTAAATCTCTGAAAAAGTTTCTGCAATCCTAATGGGATCCACAGGCAAGGGAAAAGTCTCACTTGTGCTGTAGCAGTGTCACTCCTGCAGACAGAACAAGTGATGGTCAGCCCTGGGCTTTGCCAGAGAGCTGACACTCACCAGTGTGGAACATGCCACAACACCAGCATGTGTCACAGGCACGTGGGACCAACAAAAAAGTGTCTGTTGCTGGGGACCAAAAGTTGATTTTAAATTCGAGTTGCTCCTCACTAACATTCAGACAAAAAACTGAAGACACTGCTCTGCACCACCCCACGAGGAATTTAATGGTTTTACCAGCCAGCACCAGCAAACTGAAGATGGAGCACAGTAACAGCAGCAAAGCCAAATACAGATTTATTTTCATGAGAAAAAACTCCTTTTGAAATTTAAGTTTCAGTTCAGCTGTAAAATCCCTCTCCCCAGTCATCATGACACTGACAGAGAAATATCTGAGGATGCTCAAGAAAAAGCCATCAGACAAGCAAGTCACCAGTCACGTGTTTGCTGCTGAACATCACGAAAGATTGCACTAAAAAAGTGTCTCAAGTGTTTGAATCTACATTTCACTGAGAAAAATGGACCTTCATGTCAAAAAAACCTGCAAATCATTGTCAGTCAGTCCCAAATCTGTCTTGCCTGGCTGAACTGTGGCATTCTCCACTTGCTCTCCTGGTCTCTACACTGGGTAGTCAAGCCAACACATCCCCACACCTACAAAACCAGAACAGTGGGCAGTTGTCTGAAATGCAGTGTGTGGTGAATTGCCGCTGGATGGGATGGGTCCAACTCAACTGTGCAGTCCTTTTGTTTCAAAAAGGGAATCACTGCTGCTAAAAGGCACCTGCCTTAGCTCACGGCCATATGCAACGGAGGCTTTAAGCATTTTTCTAATTAAACCAGTACATAATTATTAGAGTGTTTTATTGAACCAAAAAACCCCAGCACCTTGCGAAAGGCCGCCAGAGACTGAACGAGCCTCAACCATGCAGACGCTGTCCTGCAGCACCGGGCATCCTCCAGCCCTGCTTTCACCACCTTTCCAGCTGACCCAAGCACAGGCTGCATTGGCCCAAGCACCATTCCTGCCCTCTCCCTCAGCCAGGACAAGCATTCATGAGACTGACAAAGAACAGGAAAGAGGACAGCAGCAGTGAGGAGAAAGAACACACCTTTCAGTGCCAAAAAACATATGGAGTGCATGAAGGAGCAGGCTTAGCTCCTCGTGGCACACATGAAGCCAAGAGCACTTGGCACAGCCTGGGAGCTCAAGCAGCCAATGGCTCTGCCTTGGTAATGCCCCATTGTCAAGAGGTTTACACCTCTTGTCCCAAATGCACACATTCCCCATAAGAAGTTCCAAGACCTGGAGGAAAATTTCATCATGTAAGCTGGCGTGCAAAACAGTATCACCACCCAACTAAGGGCATCTACGACAGCCTCTACACCTGGGCCAAATCCAGAAATCCAGCTATCTCTAGAAAAACAAGACAGGCGGCACTGTACAGAAAATAAATAAATCTGTTATTAAACACACAGAAGCTCCCCTGTACCTTATTAATACATCTCAAGGTCTTATCAGAAGGGTAACCTTCCACCTAACATAGGGCACAGAATGAATTTGGCATTTGGCAGCAGCATCCTCATTCCAACCTTGGTAGCTGAGCGTCAGCTACTGAATGAGTCATATTACAACAGTCACCAGAGCTGGAAAGTCCCCAGCCCAGCAGGTCTCTCCCTTCAGCAAGCTTCATAAAACCTCATGCAGAATCTGCCCTACATGCCATACTCATCTCCACAGTCTCAGAAGAAATATAAATCACAGCTGCTCAACCCACTGCCCTGCAGATCCTGAAAATCATGATGAAGGTGGTCAATCCCGTGAGAGAGCCACCCAAGAGAGGTGCCTGGGCAGACTGGTCCAAGGGAGTCGCAGTGCAGGCGTGAGGAGGAGTGGGGATAATCTGCCTGCACTTCTGAGCAACGGGGAGAGGCTGGTTGCACCCAGAGGCAGCAGGGGAGGTGTCACCTCACTGCAGAGATGCAGGAGGGAAGGGGCTCACTGTTCATCCTGCAGGAGAGCAGCCCACTCTGGTTTCCTTATTTACATGACCTGCAGTGCAGCTTCCCTCAAGCACCACGTGAAAGGTGCTGCTTCATTAGCCAGACCACGCCTGGGCACTTGGGACACCGCCAAGGTTAGCTCGTTACCAAGGCTCTGCTTAACGAAGGGCACTGGGGTTGTCACACCAAGTGCTTCACCAAGTAATTAGTCAAGCCAAAGTCATCCGTGATGGACTTGGTCTGAGGAACAAGCAGACTATGTGGAATGGAGGCAAATGTTTGTGGATCCAGGAGCCAAGTGCAAACACAAGGTGGAGATGCCAGTGTCAAAACCTGGACAGTCTGTCTATGGGCATGGAGACTTCACAAAACACCTCTGCACTCTGACTGCCTCAGTCAGATACAACTCCAGCTTCTCGAGGCTTAAGAGAAAGGAGAAAGAAGGATAAACCACCTGTAACCCTGTGGATGGCTCCATGCTACTGTTTCTTTTTTGTACTTCAAAAATAACTTCACTGAAATGTATCTGAATGCAAGATACAAGCCCCCTGGGCCAGCACTGCTTATTACTATTTATATAAAATTGTTCAGACTGTGTTTGAAAGGAGCCCACTGATACCTGGCCATAAAAAAATTTATCCATCCTAACTTGCTGGCTGCAGAGTAGGAGATCCTACAACTGAGCAACTTTAAGAAGAGTGACTAGCATTGATTAAGAGTTTTGACCAGATTTTGGGGAGAGAAACCCAAACACCTCTGCTGCTCAACCAGGGAATAGCCCAAAGAGCCTGATTCTCTCTTCTGCACCAGTTTTGCACCCTACGGCCTGTGGTAACATTTTGCATGCTGTGGACTACCACAGTGCTCCGGAGAGCAACTCCCAGCAGCAGCCCAGCAGTCAGCCATGGCTCAGAGCTCGTCCTTTCCTGGGCAGGATTTCCCATCAATGACATGGAGGTGTTTTACAGCTCACCATTCCAGCCTTTAGGACCACTTTAACAACTGGTCCATCAACCCACATAGGCTCCTCCCAGTATCACAGCCCTGCATTACACAACCACACCTCACCACCACACAGTCCCACAACCTTCCACCAAAACATAACCAAACGCTTCACAAGCACTAATGAATTAAGTCCCAGCATCCCAATTAACTCCAGGAGCAGAGAAGCAGGCTGAGGCGCCTCCATCTCCCTGTGAGCCTGCTGAAGAGCCAGGCATGGCAGACAGGCCTGCCAGCTCCCTTCCTCTGCTCAGCTACAGACCTGTGAGATATTTCAAAGGCTCTTTCCAAAACAGAAGGAAAGGAGAAAAAAAGAAAAAGCTTTCCTTGAAAAGCAGGTCGTGCAACAAAGAAAGCACTAATAAAGGTTTCACCGTCCAAATTAAACGTCAAAGGCAGCAATGAAATGTCTCTGAAATATAAGAAACACGTTGTGCATGGTGTGAAATTTATTGCTGCGGAGCAGAATGAAGCCAAACATCTTAATATGGAAAAACACCGCTACTTTTGTCCCAAACAGATTGGGAACAGGAAGTAAAAACAAATCACCCAGCTGCGGCCTCCCCACACTAAGAGGAGCAGCAGCCAGTGTTTCCTGCCCTGTCCATGGCTGCCAAGGTCTGCACAATTTGCTCAGGGGCCAATCCCACCTAAAACAGACAGTTGGTTATTAAAGCTGTTGTAGGCAAGTTCAGGCCTTTATTGAAGGGGATTCAGCTGGGAAGAGCCAGGAAAATGGAACTGCAGGAATCACCCCAAATGCTGCATTCATTTGCAAACTGGAAAGGGACAGGCTTCCCTACAAGGACATTCCCTTTCTTTCAGTGGCTCTCTACATTTTCACCAGCCAAATTCCTGACTCAGGACAGGCATATTTCAGGAGTTAATTTTGGTTTTACTACATCATCACCAGCAAACTCGGAGAAATTAAGTCAAGCCTCAATTGGCTCAAAACATAATTGCATTTCTCTTAAATAATAGCTTTGCATTATTTCATTTTTTTTTTGTTTTTCTGGGTTTTGTTGTTGGGTTTTTTTTTTTGAGCTCGTGCATATTACATTCTAATTATATGTTAAAGCTTTCATTTGCAGCTACAGGAATAACCCAGAAAGACATACAGATGAGCTAATTTTCAAATCATCACTTGACGAAGGACATGAAGCTTTAAAAAAATGACAGATAGACCAAAGGACTTGGAAAAAAAAAATGAAACATGCAAAACTGAAAGTCCATTTTCTCTTTTGTTAAAGCCAGTAACTCAGTGCCAAAGAGAACGGCTTTAAGACCTCAGCAGAGCAAATGCTGAATATCACACACATAATGCAGCAGAAAAAGCCATTTAGACAAATGCTACACACTGAACAGCAGCTCAGGACCTGGTATTCTGACTAAAATTCTGCTTTCAGCAAATTCCTAAGTATCATTTTTATCAGCTCAAGCAAATTTTTCCTACAAGATTTCAAAAGATTACATGCCAGGTGTAGAATACTTCATAAAGCAGAATTAGATTCTTGCCTTGCGTGATTTTTTTTAAAATTTTTTTTATATATAATAGCAACTAGCAAATTACAGCCATTAGTACGACACTGCCTTCACAGCAGATTTATGGCAGCATTACCAAAAGGAGAATTTCATCCAACAACACTTCTGGATAACACAGACATCTGCAGAACCAAGGGGGAAAAAGGCACATAAGCATGCACAACCACACATTTTGTGCATTACCATCCAAGACTTTTACAAGATGGGTGTTTTGTGCCACTGTTCTGCAAGACAGTACCCTGAGCACGCACAAGAGTATGGAACACTCTCCTGCACACAGTGACCTCCAGTCCTACCTCATATTCTTTTAAATCCCTCACCTTCATGCTCATCAATACAGCTTTGGCACAGGAGCTGCACTGCAAGGAAGGAAACTCACCCCACACTCCTGTTACAGTGCTACACGAAATCCTCCCTCTGCCCCATCAAGCTCCCAGCAAAAATACCCAAGTTTATCACGCCAAGGAAAGAACAATAAGTGGGAGTCCGAAAAGGCAGTCTGAAGTACCGCCAAAAAATCAGAGCTCTTTCTCAAAAAAAGGCCCTCCCTTAGGAAGCCTGCCAATCAAACCCGATCACGAGGCTGTTTTCCGAGGGTGAATAGAGTTCTTATTGACACAGCTTATGTCTGCAGCATGCAGCCCTCCACAAGGCTTTCAAGAGCAGATCGGATTACACAGACACATTCTCTCTGATTTTATGCATTCAGAAGCCCTCAGACATAAAATACCCGGCTCAGAAGGCCACCGCTTTTTCAGCTTGCTATCGGCCTACGTGCTTTTACAAAAAAAAAAACCAAAAAAACCAGGCAAACAGATCCTGGCACCTTTACTTGGGCTCCCAAGGCCTTCACCCTCACTCAGCAGGGCCTTATAATTTGCAGGCCAAGCCACAGATTTGCTCCATGTGAATAATACAAGAGGACTCATTCCCATGGTGAGTACTTAGCATCAGAATGAGAGAAGGGAAAAAACAAATATCTGCTGACACCATTTAAAATGGGAGACGATAACATCGCTCTGGGTAGACACAATCCTTCCTGGAAGATGGCATGGAAAAAGGGGAGGATACACACCTTTTAAAAGAACAACATGCACTGCACAGCTTAGCAGTCAAGAGGTGACCAACTGCAAAAGCATCACAAGCACAAATTCAGGTAAATTGTATATCCAGGGGCAGCGATTTGCACACATGGAAATCTGGAGAAAACAAACTAAAAGGATCCATTTATACAATTTCTATGCTTAGGGGGCATGATAAGGAATTCAATTTCAGCAGCAGACATAAATAGAAAGTCTGGGGAACCTGTGGTGTTGCATTAGAGGTGAACAGAGAATTACAAAATGTTTTATTATAAATGCTCCAGCTTAAAGATGGAATTTCAGGAAAAGAGACAAGTCTGTGCTTAAATCATATGATGAATTAGAACTTGAGCATTGTCCTAGAGATGGACGCATGCACTGCCCAGAGGTCTGGACTATACCAATTAGAAAGAAGCTCAGAACACACCCCTTCAAAAAAAACAGTGTAAAAAGCAAACCAGTACATTACACATGGGTAACTGGATCCCTATCACCTAAAAAGGAACTCCAGCATCAACTCAGCCACACTGAATTGAAACTTCTCACTGAAATATTACATATGGCAAACACAGTAAATCAAGCAAGCTTGAGCTTCAGAGCTTTTAAGGGATTTTAAGAGCAAACACACACTGTTCAATAAAGACATCCTCTCTTCCCTGCTTCCAGGCTGCAGTCGCTTCCCAACCAAGATTTTCTAGCATTTTGCAGAAGATTTTTCTCACGTTTTTCCTGATGGCTGCTGGGAGGCTGGAGCTGGGCAATGGAAATGGAAGATGCCACGTCTGTCTGACGTGGCCGTTCTTCGGTTGGATGTTTGCACTGTTCTCAAAGCACACCAAGAGAGCCATCACTCCTATGACTGCCTTTGGATATCGAGATTTAAGCAAACTGTGCTTTTCAGTGCTCAGCCTCCCTCTCAATGAGCAGCCTTGTGTTTCTAGCACTCAGTTTCTACATGTGACTTCTAGTATGTTCATGGTCCAAAAAGCCTGCTCCTATGAATGCTCCATACTCTTTTCCCAACACATCTGAGTCATGCAATGGTTCACTCCACTGACAAAGCCAAGTTGTCACCACCAGCACAGAAGGGGTGTCCTACTGTGGGCATCAGTCACCAAATCCCCACTGTAGATTCATCATCTTCACCTGTGCCCTATTAGCCACAAAGAATATCTTCATTTGTTTTCAGGCTCCTGACTGAGCTGCAGGCACCGGTGACTAGGCCAGCCGTGGTTTGGCTTGTGCCTTTAGGAAGATCCATTTGCCAGACATTTGCTATGCATTCTCATCCTGTTCTGCCTGGGCCCCCCAACACAACCATTGTGTGCCGACACAACCATTTCTGTGGCCACGTGGAGAAGCTGAGTGATGGCTAAATGAGTGTCCTTTTTTTTTCTTGTTATTCTGCAAGATTGTTATTAAATCACAAGGATGGAAGACACTGGAGAAAAAGGCCAGAAGCAGGACCATTTCCGCCAGAGCACAACCTTCAAAAGTGATTTGCAAGCTATGCTGCAAAAAGTAAGAAAGCCAGCCTCTCTCTCTGCAGTCACAAGTTTTAAAGTTGCATTTTGAGATTCCCTTAAACGTGGAGAACAGTCTCAAAACTTCACATCTGATGGCATCACAAGTGCAAAATTCTAAGCTCCACGTATTCCTCTTGCCAAGATGGGACAAGCCCAGGAGAAAATTTCTAGGTCTGTAAAATTCTAAGAATAACATTTAAGACTTATGCCAGCCATTCCCCAACAGAGAATAAGAGGGCAGAGCAGGCCCCCGTTGCATGTGATGTGGAACTGGGCACACACTAGAAAATCCTCTGTGTGGATTCAACATCTCAGAGGAACAACCACCCAGCATCCCTGCTGTCAGTAACTTTCCTGCAGCACATGGTCCAGCACTGGGAGGGAGGAATGACAGGTCTAGATCCACTCCCTCCCTCTGTGTGGGTCCCTCACTCCCTTCACAGCAGTGGAAAGGATGTGGCACCCTGAATTCTGCTGACTTGGTCAGATGCTGCAGGAGGCTGAGCAGGACAGCTTACAGTACAATGGGGCTAATTTCCTTGCTGACCACCAGGTCTGCTTTGGGCCCCTGCCAACATATCCCAAAAGGCCCATAAGGCAGCACCAGATCTGCAGCGGCCACACAGCTGTAAACAGGCTGAACCAGGTGCACACATAAAACTCAGCCACTCCTAGGAAGGCCAGCTGAGCTCCTTCTGCTATCACCACATCCTATAACACTTAGAAGCTTCAGCACAGTCCATTGTCTTTGAAAGAGAAACACTCAAAACACTGAATAGTTCTCAGAACTTTTCTGGGCCATCTCTACTTTAAAATTACTTCATTTAAATATGTACCATGTCTATATATATAGGCACACACACCAAGGGAAATTAGCACCCGTGAGCAGAGCTGGTGCCCACACACCGTAGCTCTGCACAGCCTCCCAGGTCTGCCTGTGCAGCTCCACACCAGTGCAACCCTACAGCAAACCAGAGCTGCCTGAAGCCGCCCCAGGAAGATCCTGCCCCACTGGCAGGGGCACTGAAAAGACCACAGCCTGCAGGCTCTCCACCAGAGCAGGCTCTACACCAGACTTGCTAACACTCATCTTTCTTGGGGTAGAGAGAGTAATGGAGGCAGGGAAATTTCAAGACCGAATTACAGAGTCCTTTTAAGTCCCTCTCTTCTGCACAAAGCTGAACCCCCAAGTCCTCCCTTCAGGATTTTTTCCCTCCCAGGACAGAGATGCATGATTTGGATGTTCATTGGTAAATTAAGCTCCAAGGAGGCAGGACTGTGCCATGTAAGGTGTTTCTCCAGCCTGGAGAGCAGCACCATTGAAGCCTCCACATACTACCTTAACAGCAAAACATCCACAAAGAGGACCCATAGGGGGAAAACATCTCTGCAACCCCGTGTAAGCTACTCTATGGAAACTTTAACTGCATTACTTCTGCTTCTGTATAATCCCAGAACAACTAGCTTAATTCCGACTGCTCCAACTCAGACACTGGATAGTTTCAACATGGTATAGACTATAACCTCACTCTAATTACAGGATCATGTTACATGTCCAACAACTGCTGCAATTTAGTCTTGCCTGATACACCCCAGCTGAAAATTGCTCATCCCACCTCTCACTCTCTTACTTTTTGGCAACCTTTGAATGGAGGCAGGGATACCTAGCAACACCTCAGCATCTGACACACTCGCACCCCAAGCCTCATAAAGATTAAGTCATTATTTCCTTGCAGTAACAAAGGCAATGACTTCCATCAGTGCAGAATAAACTAGTTTTAGGCAAATAGCACAGACACAACACTACTGTTCATACACTTCTCTATGCAAACGCAATATAGGATTAGTGCTAAGAGCCACAACACCACGAATTCACACGTCGCTCCCCGGGCTCGGTGCCGATCGCACACGGAGCCTACCTGAGCAAAAGGGGAGTTTTCAGAGGCAAAAGCTGCAGGACCAGGCACTACCTCAAAGGCAGGGGATGTTCCTTACAGCAGCGCACGTCTTGCCTTTGAGCTCAAAGCTGCATCCGCGGCTCCCGCTGCCATGAAACGGGAAGGTTTTCTCCCCGCAGCCGCTCGCCCGCGCCTGAGCCGAATGTTAACAGGTCTCTGCCTCGCATCAGCTCCGCCACCGCCTCATGCTCGGCCGGGGAATGTTCCGCTGCCCGAGCGGACGAGCTGTCCGGCCATGGCTGGGCGATGATTCAGCAAGGGGGTGGCTCCCGGTGAGAAGGCACACCTCCTGCGAGCTGTCACACCGCGGGGCCGGGGCAAAATGGGAGAGAGAACTTGCTCTGTCTATCATGGCTGCACTTTCCAAAATGCGTAACCTGGCCTGGTAGGGGTGAGGGGGGGAGGGGGTGTTTCCATCAGCAGGCATTTGGGAATAATTGAAGGAAACATCTCGAGGCTTTTACCGATGGCGCAAGTAAATGAAGGAAAAGAAGGAGAAAGAAAAGAAAAA